>JAUYWH010000022.1:125651-147683 GCA_034779795.1 Ctenopoma multispine | reverse complement strand
TGTATAAAGTAAAAAGAATTGGTCCAAGCACAGAACCCTGTGGAACTCCATAACTTACATTTGTGTGTATGGAAGATGCGTCATTAACATAACACAACAAATTGGGATCTATCTGATAGATAAGATTTGAACCAGCTTAGTGCTGTTCCTTTAATCCCAATGACTTGTTGCAGTCTATGTAACAGAATGTTATGATCTATATAAACAGTTGAACAGTTCCAAGTAGTGTACACTGTACAGTTAAATATTAGAATAAAGTATTTATTGGGACAGATTTTTTAATGCCATACATTACATACACTGCCAGCATATTTAAACAGCTGTTGGCAGTTGTTTCTTTTTGCATTCTATATATCATTGTCTTTTTTGTGACTCCTGCACATATTCATCATTCTTTCTAAGACAGAGATGACAAAATGAATGTGACAAATCTGTAGTATAGTGTAGAGCTGGAGTCAGGAAGCATTTAGTCTACCTTAGCATAAGGACTGGAAGTACCAACATCTGTCAAACTTGATAATGAATCTGATGTGTGTTGTTGGTTTAACTCTCTACTTTTAACTTTAACTCTAAACTATTTGTTGTTTAAGGCAAAGTTACATCAACTCAAACTTGTATCTTGGCAAACACCCATTGGGCGTAGGGACTGGGCACAGCTTCCGGAAGTCTTGACAAATAGATTGCCAGTGTTGGTATCATTGTGCCTGTAAAGAGAGGCTCAAATACTCTAGAGACATAGACTCAAAACCTATGTTCACTGTTGTATTTGGCAGCCAACAGTGCGCACAAGTGCTGGGTGGATGTAGAAGCATGTTCCAACATGTAACTCACCTAAAAAGAAAAACTACATTATCATTAATGTGCTAAAACAAAGATTATTCTGTCTCCATTTTAAGCTAGGTTTACTCTACTTTGTCTCCAGCTCTGAACTCAAACATGCAGACACAGATATCAGTCTTCTCACCACACTGTCATAAAGAAATCACATGTGCATTTCCATTTAATTGTCAAACTATTCATTCAATGGATGTTGATGCTAACACAATTTTGTCTGAGAGATAAACCCACAAAATTCCAAAATATAAGAATTAGTATTTAATCCAACTAGCATAAGCACAGTACATGTATATACCTAGTTCCATTAATGTGATAATTGAACTATGTCATATCCATATTTGACGGCGTCTCAATGTGAAATCAGAATGACACTAAAAGAAAAGTCAAACAAAACTTTTAGGCCACTATTCTACATAAGGATAGTGTTGGTGTTTTTCCTTCAGGTTTTTTTAATCATGTTTTATGAGTCTTGTGTTATGAGTTCCTAAGACCACACATACCTCTGTAAAGCCCTGTTTGCCTGTCCCAATCAGGCTGTGGCACAAATCTAGTCTGTAGAGAATTCTGCTGTCAGATTACTGTCAAAGCCGTAATGCACAACATAAAGTCATTCTGCCAATGTTTTATACAAGCAGACACAATAGATTAGATAAAACAATGTTCTGACATGCTTAATATTTTACTATGGACAGTTCAGCTCTGTTAAAGCTAATGGGCTTGAGTGGTAAAAAGCACAGCAGTACTTTATGTTTAGTGCATTATGATTAACATTTTATAATGTGGTGGTATAATTTGAATATCAAGGCAAGTTTAATTAACTTTTTTTCAATTCAGCTTTATTTATATAGCGCCAATTCACAACATAAGTCATCTCAGGGCACTTTACAGTGTAAAGTTTAAGACCTTACACATTATATAAATATATACAGAGTAATGTAGAAAACCCAACAGTCCCACTTGAGCAAGCACGTAAGTTCAACAGCTCCTCCTCTCTACTTATCCCCTCATCTCCTCCTCTCAACACTCTAGATAAACTTTTTGGCTTTCTCTCTGTCTCTCCTTTATGGTCTTCCTCTCTTCTTTCTATCCAGACAGTGTCACTATTTTGCACTCACCGCCGCGATAACCCCCGCTCTCTGCCACTTCACCACACCTCAGCCACATCCGCTCACATCCACCCCTCAAGAGTGACCTCACTCTCTCATTAAGTTGAAGTACCACCAAGGCCCCATCATTCATCATACTGGTTGCAGTGTTTTTTCATGTCATGAACTTCCAACAGATCTAGTATTTCTAGGGTTAGGGTTAGGGTTGTATTAAGTAACTAAGACGTTGTCGTGTTTACATTCAACTCTATGTGTTTCTCAAGAAATACGACTAGTTCTGATGAACCAAATATACGCTAACGGCAGACAGACACATTTAGTCAATATAGTGGAGCCTTTAGCAGGTAAACAGCTATCGTGGTAGAAACCAAACCAGAGTTAAAAGGAGAGAGAATCTTTAACTTCAAATTCATTAGGTGAACACAAACATAATAATTAAATGCTAATATGAACTAATATGTGCTAATTCTGCTCCATGTCTACTGCTTGTGTAAATGAGCAATTGTTTGCTTAAAGTTCTGAAGGTGCTGTTTATTTTTATCTTGTCCTGCTGCTCCCAAGTTATTAAAAATAAATATCAAGGCACCTTCAATGGAAGTGAATTTGCTGAGTTAGTGTAACATTGCTACAAAATGAAATGTATCTGAATATATATTAGATTTTTCTGTATTACACAGTTAATTCCGGTTCATAAAAGCAAAGCTATCATCATTAAAAATATATATAAGTAAGGCTGCAACAGTATAGCCAGAGAAAAGGCCAGAACTGAAAAACCAAAACCTACCTGAACACAATGTGCATTCAAAAAAAGACAGCTGACGACAGTAAAACCTAGATCTAAATACAGACACAGAACAGCTCTAGGCAGAGAGAGAGTCACCAAAACAGTCTGTCCGCTGCTGTTTACTGCTCAGCAGCAGACAGACTTTGCTGGAAACACAGTGAAGCATTTAGCAGTTAAAAACGAGATGGCAGTGACCAAAAACAGAGCTAAAAGAGAGGATCAAAACACTACAGGTAATGACAGTGTTGTATTCACAACTTGTTTCTACTGCCCCCAAGTGGACAAACAGGTGTCCATTAACCCTGGAATCGGTTTAATTTTAGGTTCTTCCTGGTAACACGTCCAGGTGTCCTTGGACAAAACACCTTTGACATCACCTATGTGCAGCTATCCAACAACAGCTGGAATAAAGGTTTTTAAAATAAAAAAAAGCAATTAATTATGAATTCAAATTTTCATTTGTATGTTAGTTACACGCTGCCACATTTACAAACTAGGAAGGACTAAAACACTGTCAGCATAGAGGTGCTTCAACTAGGATATTGAAAGTCTGAGAAAGTTTCACACTGTACACTGATATGAAAATATGGTGGTTAAATTTTCAAATTTGGTTACCCCACTTTTTTCGTCTTCCCAAATCAACAGGTCCTGCACCCTCTCACGACCTCATGCCATGTAGATTAAATCCAGCTCAGCTCAGCCCCACTACACTGCAGTTGCGAGACTTTCATCAAAGACATGTGCAGCGTTTGATCCCTCTTTGCTGTTTAGCATAGCCTTGGGCAGATTGTTACATTTGGTTCGAGGTATCCAGCTGAGAGAGCACCAGACAACGATAAAAACAAACTGCGGAGAAAACACAAGGCGACATCAGACACAAACAGCTGGACAGTATCCCGCTGGCCTGACATTTACCCTGGAAACATTTAATAAACACTGGATAAGCTTTTATTCAAGTGATTTTCTGGATATGTGTTTGTGCTCGTATGTGTGTGTGTATACATGCGTGGGAAAAGTTCAGCAGAGGCCTTGAGCGAGTCCATGTGAACGTTTTCAGCACTGCCTCTGCTTTATCTGTTCAGCCTGCTGTGTGTACCCTTCACTTCCCAGAGACGAGGTTAACAAAACACCTCAACAAGGAGACGGGGCAGTCAGCCCATAGGACAGAGCGACACATATGCGCACGTACATCCCACATCCTCTCTGTGTCTCGCGTGCCTCAGGTGGTTGCGTGATTAAATCCCAGGGGCCTAAGCCCAGTGGAGCCAGTGCTGTTGGGAAGGCTGCAATGTGTAATGCAACACAAACACGCAGCAGACCTGTGAATGCACCACAGTCCAGGTGGAATGCTCCATGCCTCCCACCCAGAGCCCCCCACGGCCTTATGGGAGGTGTAAATTGAAAATAAGTGATAATTCTAAACTCATGATGCAGGTCGTTATCTGTAGACAGGAATTAAAAGCTAAAATGGAAATAAGTTCTTTTACAATTGAGAAAATATTGCAGATACTAAAATAAGTCTTTGGTGACAGCAGGTATGAAAGAAATGCAGGCCAAGGTGCGATGAGAAAATAGACATATATGTATGACAGTAATGTGCTTTAGTAAATTTCTAGGCATTCTGGGACACACATATATACACACACGAAATGACACAAATTGCAGCACACTTTCTGCACCTCCATCATGTCATGTGTGTTTATATGAAAATATCCTCATGTTTGACTTTCTAGCGCTGAGCACACAGTGACAGGTAAATTTAGCACGGAGGAGGCTAAGAGATGTGTTTTCTACTGAGGTGCCGTGCACAAGACCTGGCAGCCATGCTGCAATGAGTTCCTTTTGCCAGCTCTAACTCTATGTTTCTCTTAGGCAAATAAAGTGCAGCGAAAATTAAGAGAAATGAAGCTGGAGAAGAACTGATGAGCTCTGCTTCAGCTCAGCAGGCAGCACAGATGTAAAGTGCTCGTAGAGACGAATATGACCTGAGGTAACCCCTGCTGTCCCCTCTGCAGTGGACACCTATGACTATGTCAAACATACAGTGATCTGTAGAGGGCACTCTTCTCTGAGTTTGCCATCTCGCACTTGACTACACTGAACAGTTTTAGATATTATACATGTTCAGTGTCCCTTTTTCTCAGTCTGTGTTCACTTCATGTTGATCTGAACAGAGCAGTGGTTCTTAAATCCATATTTATAGATTTAAAGCAACTAGAATTAGTTGCAACAAAAATAATATGAAGGTTTTATACCTGGAGTTTTGAATCTTTAGTTCTGAATACTTGATTTTCTGAAAAAGGTGAGCAACACAACAGGCAGAAAAAGCAATACATGGTAATATCTGCCTCACCTCGTACTGTAACTGACAGCTGCTGCGTAGCTCTATACATCAACAGATGAAGACACCAGTTGGTCACATATTTATTTCCTCACAAGTTAAGTTTGAGACAAGTTGAAAAGACAAGGAAGATAAAAGAAGAAAAATCGGGGAGATGTGGAAAAGTTTCTCAGAATCGTGCTTCATCATGTTTGAAGCAAATGCAACTAGTGTTCTTTACAGGTAATGACGATTTTCTCTCCCACATTATATACCTATCCTGACTTAAGATGCTACATAAAAAAAGCTCCCAGACATCAGTGCCTAGAATAACCTCTATTTGGCAGTTTAAGTGACTTTCTTTCAAGGACTTAAGATGTGTCTCTTAAGTCACTTAAGGTGTCTCAATTCTGTGCCATATCATTTCCACCCAATCATTGCTGTTATCATTATCATTGTGAAAGAAATGCTGTTGTTGTGGCTACATCACATGTCAAAGTGAGGGCTCAGAATATAGTCAGTGGATGTAATTAAGAGTTTGTAGAATCAGCCAGTTTTTCTGATGGTGTCTGTGTGGCAGAGGCAGATGATCTTTCACGAATGGCTGCATGTATGTATGTATTATTTATAATCTGTGATTGTAAAGCATTTGGGAATTTGCACTGCTGACAAACAGTACAATTGTTGGTTCAGGAGTCTTTGGATGGGGGTGTTGGTGGTGATAGTGATGGGTGGATGTAAGGGTTATTGTATTGTCAGACTAGGTGGATCTAATTTTGAGTCATAACACTCAAAATAGCCATGCTCTTATGTGTTCAGTGACTAAAAAATATAAATGTAGTCGGTAGACAGTACCTTCAGTGGAAAGAATGAAAGATAAGAAGGAGGGAGGATGTGAGCGGAAAAAAAATGGAAAGAGGCCAGAGAGAATTGGAAAAGTGTAAGTAAAGCAGGGAGAAGGTGAAGTGACACTGTTAAAGGGGAGAGGTGAAAATGTAAAGTACCTGAAAACTTAATACATTTGCAAAGCTCTATTGTATGTGTGTGTCTGTGTGTGTGTGTGCCCACATGTGTGTATGGGTTTATTTATAAGATGCTGGCTCCACTAGAGCTTATTTCCCCCTAAAAATAACATACTCTGCCAACACCACAACCCTCACACACACAGACACACACACACACACACACACACACACACACGCTTTCACACATATTTGGGAAAGAGGCATTAAAAGCCATGAAATGAACCTCCTGTCTGGTGCAGTGGGCCCAAAAGGCTACAAAGCAATTTGTTTGTGTGCCTATGTGTCTATGTCTTATCCAACTGTCTTCAGCTTGTTTCGATGTCTCTGTGCTCTGATTTTTTGTTCTGCATCCTGTTGTCTTTCAGAAGAATTGAACAATAGCTGTGAACAGCTGAATGTTTCTAAATGCAGGACCTGGTTGTAGTTGACTCCTGTGCTGTGTACCTGTTCTTAGGTCAAGTGAGCTTGTTTTCTAGCTAACCATAGAGATAGAGCTGCTACAAAATGTGTTGGTGATGTTCTTTGTGGTGTTAGGTATGCTAGGACAGAGATGGTAGGCATGCATGATCATATCATCCTATGAGCAAACAAGTCTCTGCATCCCTGGCAAAGCATTCATCCATTCAAAGCCGTGTGTCTAGAATAATGTTGGAGTGGGCCAGGTGAGGTCTCAGGATGAATTGAGAATGAAGAATCAGATGTTACCTCTACTTTATAAAACATGCAACAGTATCAGGGCTTCAGTTAGGGACTTTGGTGTCAGGCTAAAGGTCATGATACAGCCACGGTTGCTCCTTATTTCCAGATTAGCTTCTGTTCCACTACAATTCAAACATTATACAGGGATTTAGTGGGATCAGCCAAGCTTTTCTTGTTAACTTAATGTGAATA
This sequence comes from Ctenopoma multispine, assembly GCA_034779795.1. NCBI lineage: Eukaryota > Metazoa > Chordata > Actinopteri > Anabantiformes > Anabantidae > Ctenopoma > Ctenopoma multispine. The sequence goes on along the minus strand of JAUYWH010000022.1, from coordinate 140,720 downwards.
TATATTTATTATATTAATTATTTATTTTATTTTATTTTATAATTTATAATTATTTTAAAATTATTCGACTTCAAGTTGAATTCAACAGTCTAGTTTTAATTTATAGATCAATTTCAACTTATACATGTTTTTTTCTGGCTTGAGGTCTTGAAAGTAATTGAATGAACAAGAACCTGAGAGTTCACACAACTTAATAAATTAAGTTTTACAGAAACTAACCTAGCAAACTTCCCATCATGCATTGCTTGATAGTTAAAATTCTTCAGAGACTCACTGTAGTTTGAAGATACCATTGATGATGGCAAGGGCGTAACTTTGGGTCTAACATTGGGGGGGTCAGACTCTCTAGCCTACACACATGCACCGTCATTCACCGTGTGCAGGTGTGCACGCACAAAATGAGTGGAGTAGCCTATGAACTAGGACTGGGTGATATGGACCAAAAATTAATATCCCAGTATATTTAGGCTCTGTCACAATATACCTTTTATATCCCGGTACAAATGTTTATTGTCCAAAGCAACTGAGACATGTTTTTCTTGTTTTCAAATAATGACTGAAGTAAAGAAAGTCACTATGATGTAAATAAAAAAAAATAAAAATTCCCTGATACTGAGGGGAATAGCTTGTTTGGAGATGCTGTTTTTACGTCTACTATCTAATTTTTTATAATTTATTATCATGTAAAACTCACACATCAGACTTGACCATGTTCCTGTAAACCTTCAAACATTCATGAAAATTTTTGACAGCATCTGTCCTGTAAACTACTGGTTAGTGAGTAACTGGTACCGATCCAGTATGGTAAGCTGTGTTAACATTTAACAAGTAGACAGGATATACGATTAAGATATCAGCAATGTCTTTCTGTCCAATTAAAAGTGTAATTAAAGATATCTACTATGTAATTTTGACTATCTGTAATGTGAATTCCAGATATCTTGAACTACATTGTGACACACAGGTAAACTCAGTCAGGCAGCTGTGCAGGTTTGTGTCTGACATGTTAACGACAGAAGTTTAAATCACTCTTCTGACCAGAGTTTGTTTCGCTGTTGTAAACGGAGATGACATTTTGACATGCTTTCAAGTTTGGATTTAAATTATTTGTGGCAAACTCTTCAGTATGTTTTTCTGCACGAAGTCCGAACCACCTCAAACTACTGAACCACTGGTTTTATTTTTACCAACCAGATCCTCGTTCTCATTAGTTGCGACTCAAGTCTGTGTCCTGCTGTTGCTGACCTGACTGTACAAACTGTCCTCATGCGCGATGGGAGAGGGAGACGGGTGTAGGTGTGTGAATGAGTGAGAGACAGACAAGTCTGATGAGAGGCTCTGCTCTCTGTTATAAAGATGTAAACGTGAGCACGGTATAAACGGTATAAATAATTCTATACTGCATGTAAAAATATATCTACCGCTCAGTCCTACTCTGAACTAGCCCTCAGCAGCTAGCTGTCAATGACAGTGTTAAGCAGGAATGGATGGCAGATAAGTTAATGATGCCTTATTGTAGCAAATAGATATTTAAGTTGTAATTCAGTGAAAACTGACATGATCCTACACAGTTCATCCCTGGCAGCTTCTGGCTTTACCTCGAACAAGTAGCTAGTCAACTCTAGTCAACAAATCATCAGCTAACTTAATAACACGGCTATTTACCTCCTTTTGCTCAGGATTTTTTCTCTTTTTACTGGGGGTTGGTGTAGAGTTACAATGAAAAATTGTTGTGTGTTGGTCTTTTGGTGCCCTGTTCATGTTTCCACAGTTCAGTTAGCATGAGTTCGCTCCAACTGTTCATGCCAGTGTCTGCGCCAAACTTAAAGCAAGTAGTAGGGATGGGCATATCGATACTCTGGTATTGATACTTCGATACCCGCTGGTCGATACTTTGGAATCGAACATTTTTTAAATATAGCGATACCACTGTGCTAAAACAAAACGTGCAATTTGTTTTCTCCTCCGATAGTTTTAGGCATTTAAAACCGGCACGGACGTATTTTAGGCGGTCTTCCGTGTCACATGATTATGACAGCCTATCAGATAGCTCACTACGCAGTCTCAGTCCTCGCTCCGCTGCTGCTCAGAGTGAGCTCCCAAAACAGCACCGCAGCAGCACAGACATCAGAGAGAGAGAAAAAGAAACGTAGTGTGTGGTGCTATTTTTCACCCACGACCAAAGGTAATGCCATGTGCTCAGTCAGCAATAAAGTGGTGAGCATTTGAGCATTTGAAAACAGGGCACCCTGACAATTTTTAAGAGGCTGAATATCGCCAGGAAGTTTGATTCATAATTCACACAAGGGATGATGAAAAGTCAGAATATGGTCAAGGCCAAAATTTTCTTTCACTGTAATAATGAATGAAATTATTATTCTGTTAAAGTTAATGATGTTTTATTATGATGTTTTACTGGTTTATTGCAGGTCCTTGAGCACTTTGTTGATCGTTCGTCATTAATTTTTATTCATTGATGTATTTTATTATTATTTATAAGAAATTATTTAAAGTATTTATGTTCATGAGTTTTATTCATATTTAATGTTGCCCTTGCGATAAAGTTATTAATGAACACTGAGCAATCATATGATTTTTCTTAATGGGGCAAAGTATTGATATCGGTATCGATATCGATAAAAAAGTGCCCCAAAGAATTGGTATCATATCGAAAGGAAAAATGTTGGTATCGCCCATCCCTAGCAAGTAGTGAACATTCGGCAGAGAAAGAGAGGGGGGTAATACCATGTAGTCGACAGGGGAGGGGTAACATTACCAGGTGATTAAACATGATACTATTCTGCTGGCAAATGAAAAGAATAAAGAAAATCAACAAGTTATAAATGCAAGATAATTCACATATTTATTAATCGGAATGATGTGATTATATTGGGGGGGTTATATTGGCTGGATCAGATTTTTGCAGGGGTCATGACGTAACCCGTAACCCCCGTGGGAATTACGCGCATGGATGATGGAAACCTTCATAATAAACTTTTCATAATAATAAAAATAATGCTAACCATTTAGGGTATTATTGAATTCAGTTCCTATACCCACCGACACTTAGAATATATCAAAACATCTGGGAGCAGGTTCAGATGTTGTCTTTGTACCGATATTCTTCACATGAAATGAAGTCAACTGATTCTTTAAACTGAAAAATATCTTTTTATATAATATCTTGATTATATCTTTATAACTGTCCACATGACAAAACAGTTGAGTTAACTTAATATCTTAAGTTAACTGAACTTATTTTCTCAACTTAACTTTTATAGGCAAAAGTGTGAGTGAAGGCAATATGCAGGCAATATAGACACTTGGATTAATTAATGATTCACATTTCTTCACTAACCACTTGTCAGAGCTTTTTAGCTGGAAACACTGACGAGTGCAGTAAGACTGAACCATACAGCCTATACACAGACTAAATGAACAAAACAGGTGCTAAAAGTGGCTAAAAGATCCATAGAGATGTCAAATGTTGTGAAGTAATGAAGGACTAGATTTGTGTCTGTGGTTACTAGAAGAGTGTCTAATGACACACACTGCTCACTGTGAATTTTCACATTCACTTAGATACTGTAGATAAGAAGATAAGCCTGGTGGTAAAGTTGAAATCGTTCATGCACAGTGGGCACGTTTGGACTTGCAGCGTTTTACCGCTCCTGCTTACTGTTTACACAGTTAACACACATGTATAAACTGTGTGTTGTACACAATTTTGTATGTATAAAGAACCCTTTGTGTATGAGATGAATCTGCTACTCTGAGCCACACAGACAAATCAGGGGATAATGTTCTAGATTCAGCAGGTTTCAGGCCCGGATTGGTTAATCTGGAGGACCGGGAGAGTTCCCGGTGGGCCGGTCCGTTTTTTGGCCACGAGGGCCGGTGCCCTTAGCTGCCTGCACTCACAGCAGTCGCACTTTTTATGTATTTATTTTTTAACATAGCCTCACTCTTTTTATTCATTATTTTACCATAGCCCCACTCTTTTCATTCATTATTTTACCGCAGCTCCACTCTTTTTATTTAATTTCTCGCAGCCCCATGAGCAGAATGCAGCCTGCACGGTAATGATGACGTAATTATCATTCGACTCCCTCGACACCTTGGTCAACAGCAAAATCAGTTGTTAAGAGAAACGCGAGAGATGAAATATGGATAATAAAAAGCGCAAAGGTGGCACTGAAAAGGCCAGAATTAAAAAAAGAAATCTCTAGAAACTGACGCAGCCAAATGTACTAAGCTGAGTAAATCTTTCGTTAAAACCAGTGGCGGTAAAACAACACATGAAGATGATTAAACGGCCGGTAAGTTAACGTTAAGCTAATTAGGAGCAGGGCAAAACAACGATGTCTGCAAACCACCATTAATTTTTATGTATCGAACCTTTTCTTGTACTGTAGCAGCAGCAGCCTTGCAGCAGTTTGCTGCTAACAGTGAAAAGCCAGGTTTGGATATTCATGAGCACTAATTCTTACAGAAAATAGATTCTGATACTGTTAAACATTACATTGTGTTAACTGTTCAAATAAATCTTCACTGTGAAGCAACACTTAGGCTACTGTATTTGCACTGAATTGGAAATGACGTTATTTTAATATAGTCAGTCGTGAACTAAAGTGGGCCGGTCTAAGGCTTGAAACTCCAGGGCTGAAAAGGAGTCCCACTCCGGCCCTTGCAGGTTTCCAGTGTTTTTCACCATAATTTGTTCACATTTCTGAAAAATAGGACAATGTAAAGTATGACGATGTAGCTGTTAATAATTCCTATTCGCAATGTCCTCATGGATGTATAGAAAATCATCACTGTATTACTTTGGAAAGAAAACTTAAAAATGTGATGATTCTTACGCAAATTTGACATCATGAAAGACAATTTGGACATCAGGAGTTGGAAAGTAACTGCCTGCATGAGCTGTGAGTGCATATAATAGAAATTGAAGTGTACATCCATTCAGCTGTTCATGCTCAGGGAGAACAAACTGTCCAGCATGGCCATCAAAAGGTGTGTTATGCCTCTGAAATATCCCTGTGTCCCATTCCCCTCTCTCTCCCCCCTGTCTCTCAGTTACCCTGGTGTTTTCTTGTCAGTTGAGAACTACCCTGGGTGTAATCTGGTCAGGAGTGCTTCCCCATGGCTCGAAGTGTGGCACAATAATTGTGCACACCCCGGTGACAAGAGGACACGAAATAACAAGCCACAGTTTTAACCACATTTATGTGTGTGAGGGCGAGTAATTAAAAAAACGTGTGAGGAGCCAGTGTGTACCGCAATGCCAGGGTCTCTGCTTTCTCTGGTTACCCATCAGCTGCCATGTCTTTAGCACCTCACCGTCGTTAGTTGAAACAGCAAAGCGAAGTTTGAAAAATCCGAATTATTCGGCCTGATCCAGAACATTTAGTGACCGCACAAGCTCTCGTTTTCTTTCTCTGGTTGCTTTGCTGTCATATCTTTTACCTCATGTTGACAGAAGCACGTGGCTTTACAAAGCTGATCTCGCTGTTCAACGCTGAAAGTGAAGTGTTTGAAAAGCAAACACTTGCCAGGTTTTAAAGGGGACGCGCTTTCTTAAGCAAATACATTTCTCCAGAACAGATTCAGGACAGTTTAACTAAACAAACAAATCAAACTGAGAAATGATGCTGTCATTCTTTTTGTCTTTTCTTTAGATGCAAGCCACATGTAATCTGTATTTTAACCACAGCAGTGGTGAGAATAATTATTCACAACTACTGTCACATTTTCTGAGGCCAGTGGTTGAGTTTTGTTACATTTCAACAGTCAAACTCTTTCATTATTAAAAGATTCAATTTAATGATCATCTCGCTTAGTTATTTGGTACAGTTTAACAATTAACAACTAACATGTTTGAGCTGAGTGCTAGCATTAGCAGGCTAATATTTTCACTAACATGTTTGAGCTAGGGCTAATATTTTCACAATGACTTAAGTTGTTAGTTATGCTAACATATTGATGTTCAGCAGATACAGTTGATTAACTGTATGTAACCTGTGTTGCATGCATGTTTGGTAATTTGTATGGAAAACACACAGCACATACAATGGCAGCTGATGGGAATCTTGAGTGTGATCAGGTGCCCCAACAAGCTTCATTTGTCTAATCCTTTGGTTTATGATCTTTTTTGCAAAGCACCACCATGCCTCAGGGCCAATTAACACTTTCTATGGTAGGCGTGGGGGGGTGGGGACCATCTTCTCTAGTCAAAGTGGTAATTACTGAGTGTATGCCACTGCTGAGGACTGCACTCAAACATAAAAAATAATCACATGCACAGATTTTGAGCAGCACGCAGGTGCAGCAGAACCAGGTAGTGCAGGGTAAGAGGCAAGAGGAGATAGAGGAGGATGACAGACACACTAATGAAAAAGTAGCACTGAAATCATTGATTGGCACCAGGGGCACCGAACGTGACTCAGCAGGAGATTCAGAAAACTGACTCAGAAGGTTAAGTGGCAGGTGGAGCCACAGGTGAGGTGGACAAACAGTCCCATTCAGGCTGTGGTTTAATGTGTCACAAGTACAGCTGAGAGGGTATAAAACAGTCAGATTAAATATCCTATCTTGGGTTTTGGGATATTTTAAGGATCAAATAATTTGTGTGTTCATAAAAAATTATACTGCAGATGAATGAGGATTCTGACTTTGATTCACAGCAGCGCACACAGCTGCTCTTAAGTCATTCAGTGCACACTCAACACAAAGAAATTCCAAAATATGTAATATTATAAATTTTTATATTAATAAATAATGAATCTAAATCCTTGCTGATTCAATTTTTTGTTGAGTTATTGATTGATTCATTGACTAATCTTTTCTCGGTGCATAGTCACATAAACTCTACACAAGACAAAAACAAAGTGGCTGTGGAGTCTCCAAGAGACAGTTGAAAGGTTACGGACTGTAACCCTGTTGTAAGCCTCAATATTTTATTCTCTTGCTACTTCGATTATAACCATCTTTTTTAAAATGTGTCTCATCAGAGTTATTCAACTGTTTGAATGAGTGTAATGGCCCTTTTAGATGTACTGACCTCATGCTGCATGTCCCTTTCTTAATTTCAATTTTGTCTTAGATGTCTCAGTCCTAGTCTCAGTATCAGATTAAAAAAACAGTCCCTGGTGCAGTGTGATGTTTGGTGTTAACCAGCTTACCGTGTGTTGTATCAACAGCTTGTGGATGCAGGGGAAAAACCTGAGGAGCTCTGATATTTCACTTATTAGTACAAAGATGCATGTTACGAATATTATGTGAATGCTTCTTTAGCTTTGTTTGTCTAAAAGCTAATTTATCAGCAGGAATTGAAGCTTTGTGGCTGAAATTTGATATTTGATGTTGACTCTTGTTGCACATTTGCCTGTTGCAAATATATTGTAAAATTGAAACTGCACATTATAATGCATAGTAACAAAGTGAGAACACACTTTAAAACAATTAAACAAAAAAAATAAAAATAAAAACCTGAAATCTGGTTATTACAAGTTGATTAAAATAATGGGTTTTGCTTGACTTCAGATGGAAGCTTCTGTTCATGCTACACAATCATACGTAGACACGTTCTGCACATGTGCACAAGAACATGATGATGGCAGCAACGTGAAAAGTTAAATTAAGAAAAGCGCAGACGTCCATGTAATTCATGAACAATTCAACAGCTTGGGGGCCTCGTCCACTACACTGTTGTTGCAGTAAACTGCTGCACACTTGAGCTGTGTGATATGAAGATAGACAGTATCTACTGCATCCAGTGATGACAGGATGCAAAACACCACTAACCTCTTTTGCCACCTTCACCAGAAACACCTCCAACAGAGCGGATAGACTCTACGGCGAGGAGCCGTAGAGGAGACATGGTGGACATGACACGTGTTATCAGGATGTGAGATTGTGGTCACATGTCAAACCCCTGCTATGCACATGTATGAACATATTTATTGATCCAAGCCACAACCACCATGGTAACAGCAACATTCTGTACTAACTCATCCCACCCGCTGCTGTATGGAGGTGGACGTATGGAGGGTTGTTTGTTGTTGAGGACTTGCACAGAGTCTGTACAGCCCCACACTGGTTTTTCTTAACAGTGTAATCCCGTGGAGCAGCCTGGCAGCTCGGCAGCCTGCCTGTACATGCCTGCTCTAGCGCTGCTGTCACCACGCCTTCAGCCCCAAACAGCACAATTACCCTGCACCCAGTGACAGAGTTCACGGTAGGCAGTGCTGTTTGGCTAGGCTTTAATTTGATGTCTTCTCATGATTCTGTCAACAATGTCAGACTGTCTGCAGAGCTTTTAGGAAGGTATTCATGCAGGGAAATAGTATAAATACAAATATGAAAGTTGTCACTAAAGCCACAGTTTAACAGGAGGGTTATAAAGGTAGGAAACTGTTTCAGATAATAAGAGCTGTCCAAGCCTGCGTTCCGTGGAAGAGGAAACAAAAGTTATCCGTAAGTGATGAGCGCTGCATGTAGAACTGGTTAGGAGGAATGAACGGCAGCAGAAAATGGAGCGGAGGAATGCAGAAACCCACCTAACCACCTCCCACAGGCTGCCAGGAGAGCAGGCACACACATGCGACCCAACAGACCAGCCCTGGGAGGAGGAGGAGGTGGCATCGTGCAGCTCAGCTACACACTCGTGCTGTGTGTGTGTATGTTATCCTCGATGAGGGATTTAACTGGCACCCCTGACTGCTCAAGGGGTGCCAGTCAATCACATTACCTTTTTTCACTGACAAATTATATTACAACAGCTTCTATCCCCCAGTTATTCTGCATCTGACACCTGCTTCATAAACTTTTTTTTCTCCAGACTGTGTATGAAGATTATTGCTCACTTTCATATTAGTTCCACAAATAAAACTTCTTTTTTGTGTTTTTTTAAAATGAAGAATATGTAGTCACACCTTTTATAAAAACCTGCACATTTCTATAAAGAACATGTGCTTTTTACTTTTTTGGTTGTAAATGGGTTTTTTTTGGAGGTTGAGAATGAAGCAGGATTGGTAAATTATTAAGTCTGGGGGAGGGAACGTGTGTGTGTGTGTGTGTGTTTGTGTGTGTGTGTGTGTGTGTGTGTGTGTGGATGGGTAACAATAAACCTGAGGGAAGCGGGGACAGATGAAGATGATGTGAAGATGAGGAGGGATAGGAGGAGGACAGGTGACTGGTGAGGGCGGAGGTAAGAAAGTGTGAGAAACTTGGTCCACTCTCTAAAACCAGAACCAGGATTTTAAAAGAGTCCAACTTACAGCCAGCTACTCGCGTTGGCCGAGAGCAGCACACAGCAGAGCATCAGGATACAGCGCACAGCATATTCCTCGGTCATCTCGAGAGGGAGGCAGCGGAAAGGTCGGTGAGAGCTAAACTAATCCCGAGGTGAACGGGTCAAGGGAGGGTTCGGCGCAAATTTAAAGCAGTAACAAGAGTCCGAGTAGGATGTTAATCCATCGTCCCGCATCCAGATGGATCATCCACCGGGGGCGGCGTCCGTGCGCCCGGTTCTCCCGTCCCTCCCTCTGTCACTCCGAGCTCAGAAGGGACAGGGAGAAAGGGAAAACAGAGATGTTAAAAAAAAATACGGTGAAAACTGGTGCATCTCGGGCTGAATCAGACCCTTCTTCTTACTAATCAACTTGTTTGCTTTCCTTCTCAGCTGCACGTTAATGCCAGCAGAGCTCCGAGGCAACTCTTCCTCCTCCTCCTCCTTTTCTTTCAGAGCTTATCTATCGATGCCGGGTCCCGCTCTCGGATAAGCGGAGGCTCCCCTGTCAGCGCGCCGCGGGCTCACCCAACTTTCTCCTGACGCACGCACACGCACACACTGTGTGAGCGCTGTGAGTGTGAATACGCACAACTCCTCCTCGCACACCACCTTCTCTCGGTGACTGGCAGCGGAGTGAGTGTGTGTGCTGACTTTAGTTGGGGGGCGGTGCGAGGATAGAGAGGTATGGCAGCGGGATGGGAGTTTTTTTGGGATGAAGGAGGCGGGTTCAGTGCGCTGCTGAAGGTACTGTGTGTGTGTGTTTGTGTAGATGGGAGTGTGTATGTATTTTATAGGTCTCCTGGGAGGATGCAATAGCACAGCCATTCACCAATACCCTCTCCAGCCACCCACCACTCCTCTCCAACACACACACACACACACACACACACACACACACACTCCTCTAACCACACACACTTCTTCGGAGCATCTCACTCTCTCTGTCACACACAACCATATTCTGTGGTCAACAGGCTATTTACAGCTTAGCTGCAAAATGTCTGCATATGAAACCTGCAAATCCCAATAATATGACAAATGTCAGCTACACACTATTGATTGATGAAATCTGTGTGGGAGGATAATAAGGTGAGGCAGCCATGCTGGCCTCACAAGGACTCTGTGACTCACCTGGTCCTGGCGAAGAAGAAGTGGACAGGAAATTCATATTATTTACACAACAACAGCACATCAATTGAAACACAGTTAAGTTTTTAAATGGTTCTTTATTGTAGAGATAAACTCCTGCACCCATCACTATAAATGACTCCTTTTTTCTCAAAGCCACTGGATTTTATTTTTAACAGAAGTGAGGATCCCGAAGTTTCCAAATATGTCAGGCTGAATTACGGGTATCAAAACATGCTCAAACATATAGAGGACTTGAAAAGCAGGACTGTGTGTTCAGTGTGTAACAGCAGAATGAATGAAATCATAAAGCAGAAAGAGAAATTTAAAAGTAAAATAAGAGTAATGTTTACATTGAAATAAATATAAAACACACACACGATATACAATATATAAGACAACATAACAAGTACAATCACAAAGAAAACTTTAAGTGAAACTTGATAATTGCATTACTGCTTATGTATATAATTCTTCAACTTATGTTGAAGACGTTTGAATGTGATTATTATAATATACTGTATAAAATAAAATTAGAAACATAATAAAGGGCTTTAAAATGAGAAAAAATGAAAATAAATAAATACATATTCACTTAAAATTATATAGTTAGTAAACATTTACAAATGCCTTTACTATCTCCTTACAATAATAAACTTTCATAATATGTTTGTAATTCATGTGTTTATCAAATATATTACTTCACATATTCACTTTACTGCACACAGTATACTTAGACTGTATATTTGTGGGAAAAGCTCTCCCAAGTATGAGTTCCTCTTTTCTCTTTATTATTGGGTTGAAATGGTCCTACACTATTGAGATCCTCTTTTTCTATTTATTGTGGGGGAGCATGAAATGCTATGGATATTTACAAAAATGGCATTAGTGGGCAAAATGATATCTGCTATTTGTCTTTGAACCTTTTTTCGTCTTCTTTATGAGAGGTGTGCTATTATTTTTGTTGTCATTTTCTTTAATACTTTTCATGTTATTGATCGTTTTTCATAGTTTTTTTTATCATTGCCGTCAATGGGAATCATCGCTCAACTTCCCATCAACTTTCCTCTATTCATCAACTTCCCGTCTCGTCATCGTTTGTCGTAGAAACGTCATTTCAACTTTAAACGATTCTAGACACTTTCATCTTTCTAACTTTAAATCAGCTTCCTTCTATCTTTTATAATTTTTGCGTTTGAGCAGGTTACGTTTTGGGTGATTTTTGATCAGCTTTCAACTTTTCCATTAGTGTGTATTGTGGAATGTTGGTGCAGCTAGAGTGCGGCACTCTAAAGTCTGGCCTTCAACTTTCATCAATTTTTTTAAACTTTCTTCTCCTCTTCAGCCAACTTTCATCTTTCATCAACAATTACCACATAGAATGGCAGGAAATTGTATTTTCTTTCCAGACATACATTCTTATTCTGACAGGACTTATGGTTTTCTCGTGGTGTGGCCAACTGTCGACAGCTCATCATCTAAGCAGTCCATTCACTTCCATGTTAAAACTTCTCTCCCAAGTCTCGTCCAAATCAGAAATGTCCTGTGTTTGTAAATCGTCACTACACCCTTGTTTCTTACCCCACAAAAATATACCAGTGTGTTTGTTGAAGTGTTGGGGTATTTTTCCAATATGACCAACCGTTATTGTCTTATTGTTTTTCAACGAACTATGGCAACGTATCTCCCTCAGTGTCTGTCTATTTCTCAGCTTATCACTGTTATAAGAACACATCAATGAAGTGCTACTGTGTGTGTGTGTGTGTGTGTGTGCTCTTTGACACACTGTCTGTGTGTTGTAACCATTACCATGGCAATGTAACTCACTCAGTGCTTCTGTGTCTTGTAACCTATTACATTAGTACTTTCTGTTATCCATTACTTTAGTATTAACCTGCAGCCAACACTACTACCACACCAATATTCTCTACAGACTTTAACCTTTTGTTGCACCTTCAAAAAACTTAAACACAGACACATTAATGAGCTGCAGCTGTGTCTGTTTAAAAAACTCTGGGTCTGTGTAAGCATTATGGTAAATCCTTCTCTCTGATTGGCTGAGGCTTCATGGAGATGGCTCTAAAGTTCAAGAGCATTTGAAAGTGTCTGTGTGTGTGTGTGTGTGTGTGTGTGTGTGTGTGTGTGTGTGTGTGTGTGTGTGTGTGTGTGTCAGTTAGTGTCTGTGTGTCTTGAAATCCATTATATTAGTATTGACTTGTAGTAGATACAACTAACATCCCGATCTTCTCTACTGGGTTTAACCTTTTTGTCTTAGCAAATCTTTTTAACTTTTCCTCTTTGTCAACTTTATGTCAGCTGTTTGTCTTTGTCCACTTCTGTTTTTTATCATAATTTTGTCTTTGTCAACTTTGTGGCACCTTTTTCTCTTTGTCAAATTTTTTTAATTTCTTGTGTATGTAAACTTTCTTAAAATTCTTGTCAGTGTCACCTGTCTGTCATCAACTTTTATCAATCCTTTGTCTTTGTCAACTTTTTTGTCTTCATCAACTTTTTTCAACTTTTTCTCCTTGTCAACTTTTTTCAACGTTTTGTCTTTGTCAACTTGATTTAACTTGCCAGCGTCTTTTCGGCGACAAACGATTTCTCCAGGAATTGCCAAGTCTAGTTTTTATTATCTTAATCATTAACTTTTCCATTAGTGTGTATTGCGGAATGTTGGCGTACCTAGAGTGTACTTCTCCTATTCAGTCAACTTTCATCTGTCATAGACAATTTCCACATAGAAAAGGTAGGAAATTTTATCTTCTTTCAAGACATATGATTCTTATACTGACAGGACTTACGGTTTTCTCGTGGCGTGGTCAACTGTCGACAGCTCATCGTCTGAGCAGCACATTCACTTCCATGTAAAAATTTCTCTGCCAAGTCTCATCCAAATCAGAGATGTCCTGTGTTTGTAAATCGTCACTACTAATCGTTTTGGTCAAATTGCTCTTTGTTATTTTTTTTTATTGTCTTTGTGAACTTTTTTTTCAACTTCTACTTTTGTCAATATTTTGTTTTTGTAAACTTTACTTTTTGGTTACCTTCTGGACTGTTAACGTTTCTCAACTTTTTGTCTTTGCCAGCTTTTAATTTTTATCACCTTTTTGTCCTTGTCAACTTTTTCAACGTTTTGCCTTTGTAAAGTTGTGTCATCTTGTAATTTTTGTTAACTTTTAATTTTTATCACCTTTATGTAAACTTTTTTAACTTTTTCTCTTTGTCAACTTATTTCAACTTCTTGTCTTTGTCACCTTTTTTCAACCTGTTTTCTTTTCCAACTAACAAAGTATACGTACAAACATAGGAAAACGTGTCCTCTTTCTACTGATATGCTTTATGTAGTGACAGGACGTATGGTTTTCGCATGCCATAGCCAACAGTCTGAACAGTGCATTCACTTTCATGTTAAAACTTCTCTCGTCTCGTCCAAATCAGAACCAGGACCAACTGCCATTCCTTCTCCTGTGTGAAAAACAGGGATTAGGTGCAGGTGTGTCTGTTTGTTTTCCTTATTGTGACGTTCTGCGAGGCCATCACCATGGCAACATAAGGCAGCATGCTAGCTCCTGCTCTCTGATTGGATGAGCCTTCGTCAAGATGGCTTTGAAGTTCAACTGCACTTTTTACACTATGTATGTGTCTTTTAACACAATACATTAGTACTTCTTTCCTCTGTTAAGTACTAAGTAAGTTTAATTTATTTATTATTATAAGACACACACACCTGACTCCATCCTGAGAGTTTTTAATTTAACTTCTAAAATCTTTGTGTGAGTTTGTTTAGATTTGATACATGTCACATGGTGTGGCTAATGTTGCTCCTGATTGGCTGAGGCTTCATCAAAATGGCTCCCAGGTTCAGGAGCACTTCTTCCACACACAAAAACCTCACAGGATGAGCTCACAAAGACTGACAGACTGGGGAATCCCATCACACATGTTACACATCAAACCGACCGGCTCTGTCATGACATGTCCCCTATTGTGGGCAAATGGCATTTGAGTTACCATGGCGACGCAACTCACCAAAAACCAAAACCCTATTGTCGGTAAATGAAAACGGGTTGAATGTGAGTTGGATATTAATGATTGATGATCAATTCACACACATCTGTCTCCACCCTGAGATTTAACCTTCATGATAAGAGTCTTATTTTCCCCTGTTGTGGTCAAATGGCATTTTTAGTTACCATGAAAACGCAACTCGCCAAAAACCAAACACGAGATTCCCACAGGACAGACTGTGGATTCGAACTATACATATTATACATCAAAACGACCGGTTCGATCATGACATGTCCCCTATTGTGGTCAAATGGCAATTTGAGTTACCATGGCAACTCAACTCGCCAAAAACCAAAAACGAGATTCCTACAGGATAGACTGTGGATATCTACCACACATGTTATACATGAAATCAACCAGTTCAGTCAGCTGATGGCCCCTGTTATGATAAGTTGGCAATTTGAGTTATCATGGCAACGCAACTCGCCAAAAAACCAAAACCCTAACCTAAATGAAAACAGGTTGAATGTGAAGCTTATCTGCAATCAATCCAATACTGTCAGGTGACCGCGAGGAAGAGGTAGGATTGGTTAGGACAAGGTATAAACAGGAAGTCCACTCACTTGCTCCTCGCT
>JAUYWH010000022.1:66082-84757 GCA_034779795.1 Ctenopoma multispine | reverse complement strand
GTTCAGGCTCCTTCCCCGTCAGAGAGGTGACATTCCATGTCCCAAGAGCCAGTTTCGGCAACCGAGGATCGGAACGCTAGGGCCCCCATCCTCGGCCACTACCCATGACACTACGCACCCGACCCCTATGGCCCCTCTTGTGGGTGGTGGGCCCACAAGAGGGCGGTTATCTTATATCACCAGTGCATTCTGGGAGGTGGCAGAAAAGGAAGTGGTTTGGTTGAGGTTCCTTTCGACCAATGAGCCTGTCACTGCAGGGAAGCTCATGCTAGCATGATACAGAGTTTCTAAAGTCGAGGTACGCTCCAGGTCCATGCACAAGGTTTTAGCACTATTTTCCACAATAAGCATAAAGTGGGTCTTAGTTTTCCTCCATTCTCTATGAGGGGTTCCTGAGACTGTGTCCAGCAGTAGATCAGTTACACACAGGTGGTCTACATTAGTACACCTTGAATGCTTTGGACACAAAAAAGAGGAAATCAAAATTTTGTGGACAGAAACATATCATAATCATTTAATAATGCACATTGTAACACATTAAGTTGTAGCTGGTGTGTGTTGTCCATTAAGTTTTTTTTTTTTTTTTTTTTTTTTTTTTAAAGCTGTAAGCAGCAAACGATCAATATTTCTGCAACAGGCTGGAACACTTTGAAGACTATGCAGAGTTTGTTTGCTGCTCTAGTTACTGAGCAGTTCGGGTTGTGTTGCCTACAAATAGACATTATTACTGCAGCAAATAACAATTCAATTCAATTCAACTTTATTTGTATTGCGCCAAATCCCTTTAGTTTACTTGGCAGACGCTTATCCAAAGCAACTTACAAGGAGAAGACACCAGCAATTACCATTCGGTTTCCGTAAATTCTGAGTTACTACAAACAAAGAGACCTGATGAGGCCTAATTCGTCAAGATAAAGAACATGCTAGGAATTGTTTAGTCCTGGACAATTTTTGTGTGTGTGTGTGACTATTTGAAGAAAACCCAACAATCCCACCAGAGCAAGCACTAGGCAACAGTGGAGAGGAAAAACTCCCTTTAATGCAGTGGTTCTCAATTCTTTTTTGTTGTGCCCCCCGTTTGGGGAAAAAAAAATTTTGCGCCCCCCCCTGGATTGAAATCTGATATAGAACAAGAAAATATTTAATTATTTATCTGTACAAACCACTTTATGTGGTTTCTGGCACCACCAATCTGATTATCTAATCAAATAAAAAAAATAAGATGCACCAATTTAAAACTATTTCAAAGTTCAGTTTATTAACTTATTCAAAACTTTTTATTAACTGTAAACATTATTTGTTCACTTCAACATCTTATTCCTTTTCTTATATAGTTTAACATTTAACATTTTTAATGATAGTACTGCTATACTCCTCACTTCCGACCGTGTTCACGGTGAATCCAAATCCAAGAGCTAAGTAGGCTTGTTGATTAGTTTGAGCGCTGCTGCCACCTATCGACTAGGGGTGGTTTAGCATTCCAGCATGGAAAAAAATTGCTAAAAATAATGGATTCTCATGCGTCTCACCATATTTCATTTTGGGCGGGGGTTGCCCCACTAATTGAGAAACACTGCTTTAATGGAAGAAACCTCCAGCAGAACCAGGCTCAGGGTGGGTGGCTATCTGCCTCAACCAGTTAGGGTTAGGGGACAGAGGACAGAGGAAAGAACAGCAGACAACAGACACCAACAACAGCAAGGAGCAGCAGACACTGGGCAGGTTGGCAGGACCAGCAAACACAGCTCCAGGGTCAAGGATACCTGCAGAAAGATACAGCAGGAGAGAGAGGGAGAGGACAAAGCACAATTAGGGGAGAGAGAAGACACAAAGTTAATAAAATGCAATGATGGCATAAGAGTGGACAAAGAGAAAGAAGGAGGAGAGGAGCTCAGTGTAATGTGGGAGGTCCCCCAGCAGACTAAATCTATAGCAGCTTAACTAAGAGATGGTTCAGGGTCACTTGAGCCATCTCTAACTATAAGCTTTTTAAAAAATGAAAGTTTTAAGCCTAGTCTTGAAGGTAGAGAGGGTGCCTGCCTCCTAAATTTGGATTGGGAGCTGGTTCCACAGGAGAGGGGCTTGATAGCTAAAGGCTCTGCGTCCCAGTCTACATTTGGAAACTCTAGGAATCATAAGTAGACCTGCATTCTGAGAGTGAAGTCCTCTGCTGAGATAATAAGGTTCTATGAGGTCTTTAAGATATGTAGGAGCTTGATTATTTAGGGCTTTTAAAGTGTGGAGCAGGATTTTAAATTCTATTCTAGATTTTATAGGGAGCCAATGGAGAGAAACTAATGTAGGAGAAATATGATCTGTCTTTCTAATTCCAGTCAGAACTCTGGCTGCAGCATTCTGCACTAACTGGAGAAATTTAGTGAGTTATTGGGACATCCTATCAGTAATGAATTACAGTAGTCCAGTATAGAAATAATAAATGCATGGACTAATTTCTCAGCATCACTTTGAGACAAGATATTTCAAATTTTAAGTGGACGCTCTAGATATTTCTTGTATGTAGTAGGTAAAGGAGATTTCCTGGTCAAAGATGACTCCAAGATTCCTCACAGTAGTACTCAAGGCCAGAGCTATATTATCTAGAGGGGCAATCTGACTAGGTGGCATGTCTCTGAGGTTTTTAGGCCCAAATAGAATAACTTCTGTCTTGCTGGAATTAAGGAGTAGAAAATTGCATCCAAGCCTTTATGTCTTTTAAAAAAGCTTGAAGACTGACTACTTGATTAGTTCCATCTGGTTTCATAGATAAATATAGCTGGGTGTCATCTGTATAACAATGGAAATTTATTGAGTGGTTCCTTATAGTATTGCCCAATGGATGTATAAAGTAAAAAGAATTGGTCCAAGCACAGAACCCTGTGGAACTCACACATAGCTGGTCCGCAACTACTTTTTCAAGGATTTTAGAGATAAAGGGCAGATTGGATATCAGTCTATAATTGGCTAAAACCCTTGGATCAAGAGTAGGCTTTTTGAGTAAAGGTTTTACAACAGCTACCTTAAAAGCCTGTGGTACGTGACCTGATAATAGAAATAGATTGATCTGCTCTAATATGGTTGTACTGATCAAAGGTAAAACATCTCTGAGCAGTCTAGTTGGGATGGGATCAAGAGACATGTAGTAGATTTAGATTTAATTTTTTATTGAAATTAACTTTATATGATCTACAGGAAAGAAGCAGTCTAAGTAAGACTGAGTAAGACGTCTTCCAAACAAATCTAGAGCTGATTGACAATTGAGTATATCCATGTCAATTGCAGGTAGGATCTGATCAAGTTTTTCTGTAATAGCTATAATTTTATTTGTAAAGAAATCCATAAAGTCATCGCTGCTGAGAGATAGGGGAATTGAAGATTCAACAGAGATATGACTTTTTGTCAGCCTGGCTACAGTGCTGAAAAGAAACCTGGGGTTGTTCTTATTTGCCTCAATTAATGAAGAATAATATGTGGTTCTAGCTTTACAGAGGGTTTTTTTTATACGTTATTAAACTGTCTTTCCAGGCTAAGCAAGAGTCATCTAAATTTGTGGAGGGCCACTTCCTTTCAAGTTTACGTGATGTTTGCTTTAAGCTATGGATTTGTAAATTGTACCATGGAGCTAACCTCCTCTGATTAACTAACTTCTTTTTTCAGAGGGGCAACAGCATCAAGTATAGTGTGCAGAGAAGCTGCAGCATTATCAACAATATAATCAACCTGTGCAGGAGTAATGTTAGGTTTACTGTTCTCCTCTGTATAGTTCACTGGATTAAAAGACAATGGAATAATTTCCATAAATTTGGGGACAGTATTTTCAGCTAAGCATCTACTGTACTGGAATTGTTTTTAATTTATGCAGTCTCTATTATAATAAAATCAAATGTTATTAAGAAATGGTTGGACAACAAAGGGTTTTGGGGAACCACTATTAAATGATCAATTTCTACTCCATAAGTCAGAACAAGATCGAGAGTGTGATCAAAACTGTGAGTGGGTTTATTTGTGGGTTTATAAATAAGCTTGAGTTGCAGATTGCTGCTACTCCTCCGCCCCGACCTGTACTTCTAGGAATATGATAATTAATATGACTTGGGAGGGTTGACTCATTCAAACTGACATATTCATCCTGCTGCAGCCAGGTTTCAGTGAGAATAAATAAATCTATCTGATGGTCACTTATCAAGTCATTTATTAACAAGGATTTAGACTAGAGAGATCTGATATTTAATAATCCACACTTAATGGTTCCGTTTTTATTCTGTTCTGTAAGAGGAGTAGTTTTAAGTAAATTTTTGAGTTATATAATTTATGTGGACGGGGCAGACACAGTTTCTATGGGGTAGTGATCGTTTTGGGGGGACGACGGCAGTAAAGAAGCTGCAGAGAGGCGTGTAAGACTGCGACTCTGCATTTTGGGCTCCACTCTGGGACATCAGTGTTTAGGAGGTACAATAAACTAGGCCATATTTCTGGATATGAGAGCTGCACCATCCAAAGTGGGATGGATGCTTCTCTTCTAATCAATCCAGGTTTTCTCCAAAACGTTTTCCAATTGTCTGTGTAGCCCACGTTATCTGGACACCACCTGGTAAGCCAGCGATTAAATAACGACATGTGGCTACACATGTCATCACTGATCAAATTAGGAAGGGGACCAGAGAAAACTACGGAGTCCGACATCGTTTTTGCATAATAACACACCGATGCAAAGTTAATTTTAGTGACCTCTGACTGGCGTAGTTGGGTGTCATTACCTCCTGCGTGACTAACACTAATATGTAACGCAGCTTTTACACGTCATGATTTCCTACAGCAGTGAATATTCATATAATCACTCATATAGTCATGATGATCTTTGTGTCCATTATCTGTAACTCAGCTCACTTCCTTTTTCTTATTTCGCTTTCCTCTTATCATTTCTTATAGCATCTCTGCTTCTCTTGTCCTCCCTTGTTTCTTTCCCTCCTTTCTCTCAACCTATTTTGCACCCCCACACCCTCCTTCTCCTCCTCTCCTCCCTCCCTTCTTTTCTCTCAGTGAGACTATGTCCTCTACATGTCTAAGCCTGTGCTCACCGGTGTTTGATGTCAGTTAATTTGCTGCAGTGTTGACAGGCAGATGGCTACTGAGCAGCATGTATGTACGTGTGTGTGTGAGATGTTTTTTTTTTTTTTCATGTGTGTGCTTGTGTATATATATATATATGTGTATATAAGTATGAATGTGAAAGACAAAAGCCAGTAACAGACAGGAGAGCAAAAGTGAATGACTGGATTCTGACATGTGTCTATGCTCTGGACTTATGTACAAAACAAATCTACACATATTTTATGTCATAGCAACATATGTGTGTGCGTGTGTGTGAGTCTAGCGTTCACTGTGGTGTAATTGCTGCTTCTGAATTCGCTGCCCTGGATTACCGCAATTTACTCCCCCAGGAGTGCTGAGCACTGTGGGAAAACCATAAAGAAGAGTGTGTCTGTGCGTATATGTGTGTATTTGTGTGTGTTTAACTCTGTGGGAAAAGTGTGCTTGTGCAGGACGAGGGCACAATACCACCTTTTCTCTGCAATGGACGTCCACAGAGTCATATTAGACTCTTTGACCATAAGCCTATGGTGCCCTTCAGGACGTAGGCTTCTGCCTGTTTTTGTAGAACTCATGTAGTTTCAGTGACTGCTGTGGAAGTAAGTGTGCTGCATGTTTGTGCCAGTTGCACAGTATTTGGTGCATCAAGCTAGATAAATGATATGACTATGATATGCTCCTGGGCTCCTAAACTGGGGCTATAAAACAATAAATGTGCTGAAAGAATAAAACCTTCCACTTGATGTTTTGTCAAATTTAAACTTTGTCTCATTTATACTGACATAAGGGCACAGGTTTGGTTTTAACCTTTGTAGGGACATTTCTTAATATATTAATTTAGCCAAATCTGAGACAAAACCCTTATACGAAACTTGAAATGTACATAGAGATTTTCAGAATAAAAATTACAACTAAATAAACGGATGATAACTGGTAGGTAGGTGCTGGGTGTTTTAACCTGTAAATATATAATTTAACCAACAGTAGTTTTGATAAAACACCTTAAATATATAAATTAAGTACAGTGACAGCTGACTCATGTTAGGTTTTTTAAGCAAAGGCATTAGTGTTACACTGTGAAGATTTAAAATTGATGCGTCGCAATTCATTCATATGTCAAATACATCATTGCCAGTTCTGCAGCTGAAGTAGCTCAACAATGTGAATGCATGAGATGGTAATAGATAATCAGGGTGACTTATACTATGGGTGTTGTAGTCTTAATCGGACTTGGATCTTGAGCCATCTCCTAATGGCTTGAGCTGAAGTGCTTAAAGCTTTAAAATGCAACATTTGGAACATCTTTGCAACATCCATGATTAAAACCCATGGCATCTCATAGGTAGAAACAAGGTTCCCTTTCACATCAATATGTGTGTACAGATGTACAGTATATCTCTGCTAAAATATCTTAAAAAGAAGTTACATATTGTAGCTTCAAAAGGTATTTTTTAAACCAGATTATTTTAATATCATAGATTAAAATCTCATTTACTTTTACTTCGATTAATACTACATTATATATAAATATATCTACTCCCTAAACAAGTTGAAAATTGATGAGGTCACCCTTTAACACCCCCCTAAATTAATTAATTAATTTATACTAAAAAGTGTCTTGACCTTGTCTTTCTTTCTTCATAATTTGCATGGAGAGTTTTATATATATATGTGGTTATATATCTTATTCTCCTAAAAGCATAGTGCTTTGTTCACTTTATGTCAACATATTAGATCAGTATTATCTGGGATATTTTCTTCCCAGCATCAGACAGTCGTCTTTTTTGTATATTCGTGTACATACTTGTGGTAGAGCGATGCCTCTTACAACCCATAAAGCAATTCTTATATACATATGCATCTTTACACATAGAAATGTCAAATAAAAAACTTCCCTCGACTTCTTTCCCTAATGTGAAAAGTAAAAGATCTTAATCTGAAAAAGAAATATTATATATTCTCCTCTAAAAATACATTTCGTAATGGTCTTATTAATTTAATCATCTATTCTTGACAATGTTCAATAGGCACAAAATATTGCACTGCATATGCAGATTAAACAAAAGAATTTTAATCTTGTATGCTAAAGATGTGAATAGTTAAAGACCTTAATCTGAAAAAGAAATATTACATATTCTCCTTTTGCCTTTGCCTGGATCTTATGTCTGCCCATGTTTTCCATTATGTAGCCCTAATGAACTTTCGTGGTTTGGCTTCTAGGTAAAAGAGGAAGGGATTGATTACTTTACAACAGTCCATATAACTAGCTGCAGTTACTCCCTAACAACCTAATCATTTATGGGTGGCAGCAGCTGACAGTAGCATGTCAATATGTTTGTATGTATGTTTACCTGGCCGCCACAGGAGGTCTGCATACCCAACACCGTAACAAGACATATGCCAGAGACCTGTGGCTTGGGAAACAAGAGCACATGCACATTTCTTACACAAATGCTTATTCCTGGGATATCCAGGGAGATTTGGGAACCATTCAGAGTTTTGTTCCCAAGGCAGCAGCAACCTTTATCCTTCCATGTTTGTCAAGGTCCCTTAAAACAAATCTATTAGGAACAAGTGACAAAAGGTTTGACTGCCTAGTGTGGGCAGATGGTCTGGCCCGCTTTTTAGACATAGTGCACACACACACGCGGACACACACATTGTGGTTGGCTTGTACAGGTTCTGTTGGTCCAAACCCAGCAAGGTTATCAGGCTGTTTGGACAGCAGGACTGCTCAGAGTAGTCAAAGCAGGTAAGAGAGAGAAGGTGTATGGAGCGTAACTGCCAGGAGAGGAGAATTTCTCATGGAGGGAGAGACTGACTCACTTAACCAACACAAACTCCAAAATAAATACCACCTAGTCATGAAATAAAGGTCCAACTTAGGTGTAATGGTCTGTTCATTAAACTGACTGCTCTCAGCAGAAACCGTTTTTTTCATGCACCTCAATTTTGTATTGGTCTTAATACAAAATTGAGGTGCAGAGATATTGACTTTATGTGTTTCAGCATCATTGTTTTCTTTAAATGTGATAATTGTCTTAGATGTTGGGGTGTTATGTAATAAGATAAATGTGGATGCATGTTCACAGCTTTGACAGCTTAAAACTTGTACTCTGGATTTATCTGGATCAACAGTTATAACAGGAGATTAACATAGCCAGTTCTAGTGACCGGAAGCTAGAAGTCAATAACTGCAAATAAGGAAAAACACCAACAGGGGCTGAACATTTGTTGCTTGCTAACGCTTTCCACAGCACCAGCGAATCTTTTCACTCAGGATGTGATTACACTGTAACAGATGAGGACCCCTGTGTGCAGTTCTCATTCTGTGCAAATATGCCCTTCAAAATCCAAAGTTTCAGTGGAAATCAGGACCTATATTTATGCATCTCATTTTTGTATGAATATCACCTTGAAATATTCTAAAGTACTGTATATACTGTAGATGATGAAATATTTATTTTTAATTGTATTTTAGAAAATGTTCCAACTTTTCTGGAAGTTGGGTTTGTACAGTGCATGTGTTGTCTAATCTAAGTGTTAAAATGTGCTTCTTGTAACCTCCAAATGATGAAAAAAACAAGGCAGCAGTCACTATCGGTTCCCTCTGTTCCAAAGTACAATATGTTGTAAAGAGTATCCTAAATAAATCTTTATGATTGTGTAATAAAGCACATCTGTACTAATGAATGCTAAAGCAGGTTACCGGCAGGAATCTAATGGTACAATGGTACAGTATGCGTGTGAGTTATGGTTAGTTTAGTGAGGGTAAAACATTTTTCAATTGTCTTTAGTGTCCACTCTACACCAAACTTTTATGACCTTGTTGTGTGGGGCTCAGTACTGTTTATCCACATAAAGTTTACGGCTCTAATACAAATGGGCAGCTGGGATTAACACTGTGGTCACATGGTCAGAAACTGCTAAAAATGCAAGGCCTATTCACAAAAGTTTAGGAATTCACCATCACCCCTTTATGATGAACTGGGAGATGGGCAAGACTCAACCATACAAAACTAAAGCATTCCAGATCAAAGTGAAGCAAGCCAGCACAAACCAGATCCCACTCATAGTAACCTGTCAAACACTGTGATGTTGACAATAAATTACAGCCCGAACCACTGTTACAAACATGTATTTACACATTCTTTAGACCATCTGAACACAGCTTTTCCACATAGTAACTTTAAAAGCATCCATCACGGATGCACTGCGTATAGAGAGATGTTTACTGAGGAAGCCAAAGTCGACCCAAAGTAATGCTGCTGTCATTTTGATGGATAATGTACACAGGTCTGCATGGTGATGGGGGTTGGGATTATTCATCCATCTTAAAGAGCCAAACAGTTGTATCAGAACATTTCAAATTGGGAAAAATTGCTTTTATGTTCACTTTTATACCTACTAAACCTTTAGAAAATTACTTTGAAAGTCTCAAAATTTTAGTCATTCAAATCAAACTAATGTGACCTCTTAAAATTAAATGTTTTTAAAGCCAAAATTGCAGAAGCTTTAAGCATATCTGAGCCTTCTTTTTCTTGTATTCTTGTCTTTGTTGTTTTCTTTAGGTTGTGTACTCTGTAACCTCCAAGGTCATTAGTGTTATTTATCATAGCTGGATTCAGCAATCAGTCTGTCTATACACAGGCATTTGCCAAGTAACACACTCACAGACAAGCTGAGGCTTGAGACAGAAAGAGAGTGTAAATGCGAGCAAAAGAGAGAAGGGGCACTAAAATGTAATAACGTGTCTGTCCTAGTGACAGGTATAAATCATTGTCTCCTCCTGATTATAGTATGACTTCCTGTGTCTTCCTCCCTGATCCTGATGAACCGCATATCTTCCCTTCATCCTCAAACCTGCACATCTACAGGTCATCCTCTGCAGGATGTGTCTCTACAGTGTGTGTAGCTATTTAAAAGTGCCTCATTGCATGTGACAGGCAACTAGTAGTAAGTTATTTGCTAGTTTCTTGCCAACTAAAACATTCCAATCACTTTCCACACATCCTCCTGCTGCAGTGAACAGCTTGTTCAGAGAAGCCCTGCAGACGGAGGGTAAGAGTGTAGTGCTATACTACTGTAGATGACAGTACATCGCAATTCACCACAGTGCCTATTTCCTGCTGCCCCTCAATGACCCTATAATCTGTTATTGCCGTGCCTTTTTCGAACAAGTGCTGGAAGAGTGGTAATTTAGACATCCTGTCATGGTCATAGTTTGAAATAAAAGGGCATTAATGGTAACTGACTTGCACATCTATAGTGCTACAAGGTTCTGAGCTGTGAGTACAGGTTGTAATAGAAGACATTAGATTTTCATGCAGTCAGTTTTTGACATGCACACCAGTAGCCTGCTACTAGATCATTTTGTCTGTGGTAGTGCAAAAGAGGAGCAGATACTGGTCCTACTGCTGTATTGTTGCCCTTCTACAACCCTGTTTAGCTCTTCTGGTGTGATGACCGCATTGGACTTCATGCTAATCAGAACTAAGACAGGGTACTGTTAAGTGAAGCATGTAGCGTAGCCCACATGCATAAATCAGTATTATGATCATAACTGGAGATATTTTAAAACGGAAAAGGTCATTATCAGGTCATGATGACATTAAGAACTACATCTTCACTTAATGTACTGTAGACTGAGGCGTGTGTCACCATTATACATATTAAGGGAGAGCTATTACAAAGACATGATGCTTCCCCAGCCCTAAAGGGAGAATTATTCCTATCTGTGCTTCAACTGATGAACACAGAAAATATTTCACAACCTCTGGCATTCTTTTAATATTTTGCTTACAGCTATAACTTAAATTTATTTAATTAATATGAAAAACATCAGTATGTAATGCACTACCACTCAAACGTTTGTACATCAATTTACATTAATATTAGGACATCCAAACTATGAAAGAACATGTATGGAATTATGTAGGAAACCTTTTATTTTCATGACAGCTTGGCATCCTCTTGGCATTTTGTCAGCCTCATGAGGTACTGACCTGGAATGGTTTTCCAACAATGTAGAAGGGGTTCTTGTTTTTCCTTCACTCTCTGATGCAACTCATCCCAAACCATTTCACTTAGATTCAGATTGGGTGATTGCCATGACTCAACTTCCAGAGAACTTTACTTGGATGACTGACAATCTTCACAGACTTGACTTGAGTGTTCCTTGCCATAATATGGATCAGTACCATAGTTATAGTAGAATGAATAGAACTACTGAATCTGTACCCACCCTTCCTCTGTACAACTGATGGTCTAAAGCCCAATATAATAAAATAATCTAAATATAATAACATAATGAAATATAAAACATGTTCTGGATAATTTGACACATTTTTGTTGACGACACAATTCTATATTTGTTTTGTCATAATTTGAATGTCTTCAGTTTTGTACAATGTTGAAAATAATAAACATACAACAAGGAAAACTACAAAAGGACAAGGTGTGTTCAAAACAAACCAAGCACAGGGCAGCAGTAGCTCAGTGGGTAGAGCAGTTGTCTAGAACACCTGAGTCAGTTGTTTGACTCTTCTTAACCACATGCCAAGGTCATCTTGGATAAGACACCCAGACCCTGTAATAGGGCCATCATATATGTGCAGCCATGAAAATAAAGTATGTTATTATAACCAGAATCCGATTTTTCTCATTCCCAATGTGTTAATGTTTGCTGATTATAACACTCTTTATATCCATGTATATAGTCCATTAAAAAATAGCTGTTTCCAAATACTCTAATCATTTTTTCAAAATTAGTGATATCTTAGAAAATCTGTGTTAGAAAATCAGTTTTTTATGATAGCATTTTAAAAACAAGGACATTTCTAAATGACCCCAAACCAGACCAGCTAAGACAAAATGCCCCGTACAAACTTACCTTACCTTTGACTGGATTCTAGCAAGTTGTTTATTTCTACGTACTGAAACATTTAATAATTATGCTGAAATGAGTACCAGTGTGAAAAATGAAATGTTTATAAAAGTGAGCTTTTTTACATACATTACATATGCCATGGTCCATTGTCCTGTTTACATGATATTTCATATACTATATGTTGTTTGATCTTATGAAATGGTCAGATATGTCACGGTTCGACCCTGGTCGGCCCCTTTTCCCCGTGTATCTTTTTATTTTGGTCATTCTTCTTGTTTGTTTTTCACGTTTCCCTGTCAAACCCCCGTTCATTCATGCACTCGGTTCTGTTTACTTATCGGTCACGCCCCCACTCTCGGTTACGCACTCACCTGATCACGCCCGGCTCCCGATCTCCCACATTAATTATCACCAGCTGTTTTCAATCACTCGCCCTGCTCCCGGCACTTCCCTCACCTGTCCCCTTTTAGTAATCAGTTAACTTCCTTTATATTCCTCCCTCTGTCTCTCACACACCGCCTGATTATCTGTTTTCACGGTTTCGCTTGCTGTCATACCCGATGTCTGCTGCCCTGTTCTCTACCTGTCTGATCCTGTTATCGCTACCCGACGTCTGTCGTTCTGTCTGCCGTCATCCCCGATCCTGCTTCCAGGTTGTGTCGTCTGCTCCCCGTACGGGTTTGTCTGTCTTTTCCGTCGTCTTCTCCTGTTTACTTTGGGTCTGGTTCTCTCTTAGTTTCCGTCTCAGTTCCTATCTGTCCTGTCCCACATCTGTCCCTTAGCTCACTCGTGTGTGTGTGTGTGTGTTTTTTATGTCCCAGTGTCTCTTTCCGGGTTGATTTGTCTTTGATCTCTGTGTTTAGTTTAAGAGTTACCTTTAAGTTCTGGTTACCCATTTTGTGTTGTCTCTGTTTTTGACCTCCAGTTGGAGTGATTTTTAGTTATCTATGTTCATGTCTCACCCTGCTCTGTTCGGTTAGTTTTTCTAATTACTTTATTAAGTCATTTGCATGTGTGTCTCGTGTATGTAGTGTTTTGAGTTCTGTTGTGTTTCAGTGTTCCCTCCTGTCCATATTCAAAACCCTTATTTACTCCTGTGTGTCTGAGTGCTCTTGGGTCCATCCCAACCCTCCAACCCTGACAAGATAATTCATCATAGATATAGATGTTGAGCATGTGTCAGACAAACTCTGTGTTACAGAGTGAAAACATGAACCAGGATGTCTGACTGACCTGACACATCTAGCCCTGTCCCTGTGTTTTATATGGTAATCATTTGCATATGGGTCTATATGTATATGTGCGAGTGTGTGTCATCCATTTTGGTTGTGGAATAAGTTTCAAGATTTCAAATATTTGTGAGTTTGATTTTGTCGGTAAGTTATATAATTAACAAAGTTTACTCTGTATTTTCTGTGAATTAAACTGTATGTGTTGTATGTGAGTTCATGTCTTGAATGCACACCCCAAACCTTAACATGCACCAGTATAATGTGTCTCCTAACTGCAGCACACATCACTATGAAATCCTTTTTCTCCAGATTTATGTACATGTGTGTGACTTGGGTAGTTGTCCCCCTTTTTAACTGGCATTATTGGCATGTGACAGGCTAATTGAAGCCATTTGCAGGCCGCACTGCCTCTTTGGTGATGTTCTAGAAGGGTTTTACAATCTCACCGCTGGATCCTATTGTCTCCAAACATCAGTGGGGAGAAGAAAGGCAGTCAGAGACAGAGGAGGTGAGGGCAGAGAAAGGAAGAGTGAAAGCATTTAAAGCGCATCAGTGTCCTCCTTAACTCGCACTGGGACAACACATACCAAGGCTGCAGTCTGCTTTTTGAAGTTCACGCACATCCAGTGCTGATGCTGAATTAAGTGTGGAATTTCACACATATGTTGACCTGTGATAAACAGCAGATATTTTATTTTTTAAAATCTAGCAAAACCATCTGTATGTTCTCAAGTCAGATTTTTCTATTTAAAGCTGCATGTGGCAAAACTGCAAAGTATTTTAAGACCTCAACACACAGAAATCCTACAACATGATGTCAGGACATTGACAGCACACTCATGGTAACCTCTTGGACACCTTGTTCTTAATGAATGGTTTGGTGATTAGTCATCATACTTTTTAGAGTTCTTTTTTCAGTTTACTTGCATACATACAATAATGTACATAATGATGCAAAGTGCAAATTTGAGTCCAATTTGAAGTAGTTAGATCTGACTTGTATTCAGTGTATGAACTAATACAAGTTTATTTGGATCTTCATATTTTCTACAAGTAATATGTCATAAATTAGAATTTAACATTTAAGGTCTCACACGCCCACCCTTGTATTTCCCTTAGCTGTGCACAGTCACAATTCATAAATTACAAGATGGCACACAGTGCCTTCACCTGATGACAGTGGTGTCTGTGGTGATGGAATTCTAAGTGTGTGTGTATGTTACCCAATATAGTTTACCTTTCCATGGCCGAGGGCAAGCATTTATTTAGGGTCTTATGTGTCAGACTAATGTGTCTGTCTGTTTCTCCTATAGCCACTTTCACCTGATTTCTCTGTAACTATTATAATCTGTAATGGAATGGAGTCTGGCCTCTGTCTTCTAGTTTCTACATGCTCCAAGCTATTGACAGCATTTAAGGAATTTTGGACTGAGATCCTTTTACCTGCCTTTTTCCATTCCTCTCCAATCCCCTGTCTTCTTTACCTCCTTCACACCTTCCTGTTCTTTGCAATGAACTCTGAGACAGTGAAATTTAAATGTAGAAAGGCTGAAAGCTTTCGTGAGTAATGGGCATGCTGAATCTCTCCCTTGTTGTGGCTGACAATATCCTTCTCTGTGTTCTGTAAGCTAACTTTCACACTGATTTACAGATAACAGAGGTCTGGTTTTCAGCAGCTTGCACTTTGCAAAGAATATCGCACACAAATGCACATGCTGCACGCACAGACAGATGGAAGTCCCTCTGAGGTCACACACTTTCCATCTCTAACATGTGACTTCCTTCCAGGGAAACCACTCCAGCAGGTATTCCACCATGAAACACACACAGCCTTTTTGCCAATGCAGTGATTAATATCCTGGGCGACCACACAGAAATGACAAGGAAGCACATTTGAGGAGGTACTCCCTCACAGCCGAGATAGAGTGTGTGAGTGTGTGGCATGCACTCCAGATTTTCACTGTATGTGTGAGTGTGTGGCATGCACTCCAGATTTTCACTGTATGTGTGAGTGTGTGGCATGCACTCCAGATTTTCACTGTATGTGTGAGTGTGTGGCATGCACTACAGATTTTCACTGTATCTGTGAGTGTGTGGCATGCACTCCAGATTTTCACTGTATCTGTGAGTGTGTGGCATGCACTCCAGATTTTCACTGTATCTGTGAGTGTGTGGCATGCACTCCAATAGGGGACGTGTCATGATCGAGCCGGTTTGATGTATAACATGTGTGATGGGATTTCCCAGTCTGTTAGTCTGCGTTGACTCATCCTGTGAGGTTTCTGTGTGTGGAAGAAGTGCTCCTGAACCTGGGAGCCATTTTGATGAAGCCTCAGCCAATAAGGAGCGACATTAGTCACACCATGTGACATGTATCAAATCCAAACAAACTCACACAATAATTTTAGAATTTAAATTAAAGAGAAATGATTATAAATTAAAAGGAACAGAAGTACTTAACAGACAGTGTAAAGGGGTAGTGGAACTTCAAAGCCATCTTGACGAAGACTCATCCAATCAGAGAGCTGGAGTTAGAATGCTGCCTTATGTTGCCATGTTGATGGCCTCAGAAAGTGACGACTACTGTTTTTCACACAGGAGAAGTGATGGCCATTCGCCATTAAAACAACTATAAATCCTATCACTATGAAAAGCATATTGGCGGAAATGTATTTTTGTAATGAAATTCAAATAAATGAGCGTTTGGCGGGGATCTACAAATACAGATCATATCTGGTTTAGAAGAGAAATTTTAAACTCAGAAACAATGGATTTAATAGGAGACTTGGGTAGCGACCTTTCAACATTTGGCCATGTAGTTTGAAAACTGTACGTTCCCGTTGACGGTAGAATATAAATCTATACTACACTTTAGTGTATAGATTTATACTTTTGTCTAAGTGTTGCTAAACTACACTTAGCAATTTCTAGAGAAATCGCATGGGGGAGCATGTTTGTGGCAGAAAAGACGTCAGTCGGCATCTCACCAGCTAAGTCAAGTCACAAAGACAAAATCTGACACAAGTTGACAAGACAAATACTTGACAGAAGGGTGACATAGACAAAAAATTTTAAAAACTTGATAAAGAAATGAAGTTGAAATAAGCTGACAAAGAAAAAAAAGTTTACATAAAGGTGATAAAAATGAAAAGTTGACAAAAATTACAAGATGACACAAAGTTGACAAAAACAAAAAGTTGAAAAAAATTGACAAGAACAAAAAGATGATAAAAATGAAAAGTTGACATAGACAAAATGTTGAGAAAAGATAACACAGACCAAAAGGTGACCAAAAAGTACAGTTTATGAAGACAAAATACTGAGAAAAGTAGAAGTTGACAAAAAAGTTCACAAAGACAATAAAAAGAAATTACAAAAAGCAAACGTTGACCAAAAAGGATGAAACAAATAGCAGACATTATTTTGCTCAGTAATGCCATGTTTGTAAATATCCAGATCACTTTAACCTGTTTTATTGATTTTTCACAGAAATATTTTTATTGTGAAAATCAGACTCTTATTCTGAAAGCTGACTCTCAGGGAAGAGACAGACGTGTGTGTGTCTGCGAAATGATCATAAATTAACAATATCCAACTCACTTTCAACCTGGTTTATTGATTTTTCACAATAAGACTATTATTGTGAAATTTAGTCTCTTAGTGTGAAAGTTAACTCTCAGGGTGGATACAGATGTGTGTGTGTGTGTGTGTGTGTGTCTGCGAAATGATCATCAGTTAGGTAGCAGGTCAAGGTCCATGAATAACTACAGTAAATAGAAATGCTGAATCGCGGTTAGGAACATCGAGTGACTGTGTGTGTGTGTAGGCTAGTATGTCTGTCACAAGGAGTATTGACAGAGTTCGCTTGGGGTTTTGGAGAAAGCAGCTACAGGTCAATACTAACATAATGGATTATAAGACAAAGACAATGTGCAAAAGGACACATACATAGAGACACACACACACACACACACACACACACACACACACACACACACACACACACACACACACACACAAAGACACATGCAGCTGCACTTCATTAATGTGGTCTTATAACACAGACACTGAGGGAGATATGTTGCCATATTAATGGTCCGTTAAAAAGCCGTTAAATTTCTGTGCTTACAAACAGGGAAAAGAGAATAAAAGTTGAAGGCCAGAATTTAAAATGGCGCACTCTAGCTGCACCAACATTCTGCAATACACACTAATGGAAAACTGATAAAAAATGTCAAAAAAGGAGAACGAGACGTCCTGCCCCCTTACCGTCTCCTCATCCTTTTCAGGTTGTGGGTCCCGATGCAGAGTCAATTCAGGAGATTGAATAGATTTAACACACAAAAGTTTATTACAGAATTCTAGCTCAGCCTGGCACGATCTAACTCACTTCTGTCTAAACACAAGATAACATTGTATTGCCCCCCTCCACTAAACTTCCAATGACCTCTTCTACTTCCAAATAAGGTGATATTCAAAGGTGCAGGCAGAATGGGGAGTCTCACTCCCAATGACCTTGGCATATTTTAGCATCTCCAGAGTTATATGCTACACACAGTTACTTTGCGGGCCTTACAAGCCTTCACTACAGGCATCACAGGCTCTCATCTCTAACACACTCTGTCCCTTCAAAACACTTTTTTCTTCAATCCCCCTTTTGATCTCCCTTAGGGGAGATCAATCTCCCTTAGGGGAGATCAATCTCATTGTCCGCTTCCCCTGAGGAAGAGCACTCCTGCACTAACTCCTGCACTCGGTCCTGGAAACTGCCTGCCTGTCAACAGTTTATGAGTGGTGAAGAATCCAGTCCCTTAATTAAGTGAGCACCTGACTGACCGGCTAATTGTAATGCGTCAACCCAATTCATTTTAGTCTGTGCACAGATTTTAGCCAATTTTTGTTTTATGTTTTGGTTCATTCTTTCCACCTTTCGTTAAGACTGGGGGTGTTACACTAAGCCAAAAGAATGTCTTAAACCCAACATTGTTTCAATCTGCTGGAGGTCGCTGTTCTTAAAGTGTGTACCATTGTCCGATCTGATTTTTTCTGGAAACCCATATCTGGGAATGTAGTGGTTTATCAAAAACTTGATTCCCGACTTACTGTCTTCCCTTCTTGTAGGCCATGCCTCTGGCCACCCTGTGAAAGTATCAACACACATCAATACATACCTTGTACTGGTACAATCATATCGGTATAATCAATCACAATCTCTTGTCCGGGTTTGGTAGGTAATGGGAATGCTCCCATTTCAGGTCTGGTGGTTGGTTTGAGACTATATATATACAACGTAAGCACAGCTAACTCTTTCTCCCTCTTCAATAGGCGCTTTGATGACTTATCTTTAGGCGCATGTGTCCTAATTAACACTTCCATATCACCACACTGAGTCACATCGAATGTACCAGCAGAGGGCCATGGGGACAAATGACTTTTAGTTCTCTTGCCCCACTTCTGGGAACAGGC
>JAUYWH010000020.1:24485951-24497780 GCA_034779795.1 Ctenopoma multispine | reverse complement strand
AGGAGCTGCGCGGCCTGTTGGGAGAGGAAAGGTCTAATCTTCCGAATGTTGAAGAGGGTGAATCTGCAGGACCGGGACCGGGTTGAACTGAATTGAATCGCCAGCCATTGTTTACTGTTTACCTGGGGGTCAGAGCATCTGACGTTGAAGCTAACTTAAGGGTACTGGCATAACGTAGGGTTAAACAGGGGACTCAGGCACACTCCAACACTAGTTATATCAACATTGTATGTCTTGTCGGTACCAATGATGTCAGGAGAAAACAGTATGAAATAACAAAAGCCAGGACCTTTCAGGCTGCTAGCAAGATGAGTCGGCATTGATTAATCCTCTCTGGTCCCTTACCCGTACGGGGTAATGATGAGATGTATAGCAGACTTATCTCACTGAACCGTTGGCTGGCGGGACTCTGTAGGGAACAGGGATTTCAGTTCGTGGATGACTGGCCTTCTTTCTGGGG
Organism: Ctenopoma multispine; assembly: GCA_034779795.1. NCBI lineage: Eukaryota > Metazoa > Chordata > Actinopteri > Anabantiformes > Anabantidae > Ctenopoma > Ctenopoma multispine. The sequence continues at coordinate 24,497,320 of JAUYWH010000020.1, read as the reverse complement.
CCACCCTGACCTGCTGAAAGCGAACGGCCTTCATCCTGCTGGAGCAGATGCCGCTATTTTATCTAGGAACGTAGATAGGGGCTTAAAGCAGGTTTGACATCAGGAAATTAGTATTCGGCAGGTCGCAGGTGATTAGAGAGCCTGCTAGGTTTACTGATGCGATGCGGACTTTGGGAGAACCAGCAGACAGTGTTGGAGTCTGCTAGCTTAGCTAATATGTCAAGTCATGGAAATCCTCACAGTATTGACTGTTAGAGTAGCCAGACCTATAACACGGAGACTGCCCACCGCATAGAGACTGCGTCTGCTTCTCGACCACCTAAATTATACAAATCTAAAATCAACAAAAGAGGAGTGAATCATAAGAAATTAATAAAAATAAGAACTACTCCTCTTACAGAACAAAATAGAAACAGAACAGTTAAATGTGGATTATTAAATATCAGATCTCTCTCGTCTAAATCCTTGTTAGTAAATGACTTGATAAGTGATCATCTCATAGATTTATTTAGTCTCACTGAAACCTGGCTGCAGCAAGATGAATATGTCAGTTTGAATGAGTCAATCCCCCCAAGTCATATTAATTATCGTAGTTCTAGAAGCACAGGTCGAGGCGGAGGACCAATCTACAACTCAAGCTTATAAATCAACACCATGCCTAAAGATTATAGTTAAAGTTAAAATTCATTTGAGAGCCTCACTCTTAGTCTCTCAGTTCCAAACTGGAAAAGTCAAAAAACAGTTTTATTTGTTATTGTATACTGTCCTCCTGTTCCTTACTGTTCTTATCTGAATTCTCAGACTTTCTGTCTGATTTAGTTCTCAGTACAGATAAAATTATTCTAGTGGGTGACTTTAACATTCATGTAGATGTTGATAATAACTGTCTCAACACTGCATTTAATTAATTGATCGAGTCCTTATGGAGTTAAAATTGATAATTTAATAGTGTTTTCCCAAAACCCTCTGTTGTCCGACCATTTCCTAATAATAACTTTTGAATTCACTATAATGAAGACTACATCCCTTAAGAAGAAATTCCACTACAGCAGATGTCTATATGAAAATGCTGTTACCAAATTTAAAGAACTGATCCTATTATCTTTTAAGTCAATGGATTAAAAGATAATAGGATCAGTTCTTTAAATTTATTATTATATGCCAACACAGAGGAGGGCAGGGATTTTAACTTGACTCCTGTACATTATTATCTATTATACTATTATACTACTATATTATTATTATCTCATTGTCAATACTGCAGTCTCACTGCGTACAATAGTCGATGCTGTCGCACCTCTGAAAATGAAGGAAGTTAATCGGAGGAGGTTAGCTCCATGGTACAATTCACATATTCGTACCTTAAAGCAAACATCACAAAAGCTAGAAAGGAGGTGGCGCTCCACTAATTCAAGTGAATACCGCGTAGCCTGGAAAGACAGCTTAATAGTGTATAAAAAAGCCCTCCATAAAGCTAGAACTACATACTATTCATCTCTAATAGAGAAGAATAAGAACAACCCCAGGTTTCTTTTCAACACTGTAACCAGGCTGACAAAGAGTCATAGTTCTGTTGAGCCAAGTATTCCCTTATCTCTTAGCAGTAATTACTTTATGAACTTCTTTTCAAGTAAAATCCTAACTATTAGAGACAACTGGTATGGACGGAATGTGTCCAGCAGTTCCTGACTTGTTTTCAGGATCTCAATCTTACTTGAATTACTTTCATCCTGTAGATCATGCAGAGTTAATTTCAACAATTAATTCAGCAAAACCATCTACTTGTCTCTTAGACCCCATCCCGACTCACTGCTCAAGGATATCGTACCCCTGATCAGTACGTCTATATATTAGAACAGATAAATATATCTCTACTAACAGACTATGTTCCACAGGCCTTTAAGGTAGCTGTAGTTAAACGTCTCCTGAAAAAGCCAATTATAGGCCAATATCCAATTTGCCTTTTCTCTCTAAAATCCTTGGAAAAACTGTTGCAAAGCAGCTCTGTGACCACCCTCACACCTTCGGAACAACCTGTATGGAGATTTCCAGTCAGGATTTAGAGTAAAGCATAGTACAGAAAAAGCACACAGTCACCAATGATCTTCTTTTAGTTTCAGACAATTGACTTCTCTCAATTCTTGTCTTATTAGATCTTAGTGCTGCATTCAACACTATAGATCATAACATTTTACTACACAGAGTGGAACATGTCACTGGGATTAAAGGAACAGCACTAAGATGGTTTAAATCCTATCTATCAGATAGATCCCAATTTGGTCACATAAAACCAGGACAAATAGATTCAGGGATAGCTTCTTTTCCAGAGCTATCTCCGTATTAAACAACCACAAAAAACAGATAAAGAACCTTTTAACCCGAACCACACATATATTGATCAATATTGATCATGTGCAATAACAATTATATGTGCTATCTGAATCCATTTCATATGCAATAATTCTGCTCACAATATTGACCTGCACTGAACCCAACTCATGCTGTCATTATATTAATGCTGCTATTCTGCGTATGTGTCTGTACATATTACTGTTTGATTTTACATTTATATTTATTATTGTATTTACCACCAAAGGGAGTGGTACCCTGTACAATGACAATAAAGGCCATTCTATTCTATTCTACTCTATTCTATTCTGTGATGTCCCCACTACTCCTGGTAGAAAGACACCTGCAAGATGACATCACCACATCATGACCACAGCTTCTCCGATCTTATTCTCCGAATAATTGTGTTAGCCTAGCCAGTCAGGGTCATGATATCATGCTGATAACAACTAATGAGACTGACATGGTGGTCTGCAGCACAGGAGCCTCACAGGCAATGGTTTTGGCACCTTTTCTCTTCACCACCTATACTGCAGACTTCATGTTCAACTCAGCCAACTAATATCTGCAAAAGTTCTCTGATGACTATGCCATCATGGGATTGATCAAAGGTAGAGATCACAGAGAGTACATAGAACTGATACAAGAGCTGGTGGTGGACTTTCACAGACACAATCATTAAAGCAGACATAAAGCAGACAAGCTGCTGCCCAAAAATTGGGCAGCAGCTTCAGCAGGGATACCGAGACTTCCCTCTCCCTGGCCACTTCTTCCAGCTCCTCCGGGAAGACACCAAGGCATTTCCTCACTCGTGAACAAGACCCCTTAATACTTCAACTCCACCACTTGAGGCAATGGAGGTACAGAACATAGTCCATTTAGACTATGTACGGGATGTGAAAGCTTTGCCAGCTTTGCCAGAGGTGGGATTTGAAGCTTGTCCTGACAAGGGACTCATACTCCCCCAGTGGTACAATGGAGTCCCCAGCAGGTACGCTACTGGTTCCAGAGCCCAAGCTGTGCACTGAGATGAGTCCAGCTACAGTACAGGCCAAAAGTTTGGACACACCTTCTCATTCAATGTGTTTTGGGGTGAGCTGGACCGCAGAGTTAAGGCAAAGGGGCCAACAAGTGCTAAACACCTCTGGGAACTCCTTCAAGACTGTTGGAAAACCATTTCAGCTGACTACCTCTTGAAGCTCATCGAGAGAATGTCAAGAGTGTGCAAAGCAGTAATCAGAGCAAAGGGTGGCTATTTTGAAGAAACTAGAATATAAAAGATGTTTTTTTGTTAAGTACATAACTCCACGTGTTCATTCATAGTTTTGATACCTTCAGTGAGAATCTACCAATGTAAATGGTCATGAAAATAAAGACAACACATTAAATGAATTTAATGTGTCCAAACGTTTGGCCTGTACTGTATATCTTTACTTTTACTTTACTTTACTTGGAAGATGCTTTTATCCAAAGCGACTTACAAGGAGAGACACCAGCCAATTTACACAGGAGTGTAAAATGAAAATGAGACGGGCCACCTCATTTTGGAACATCTGGAGGGGTTTGATGGTGACTGCAGAAGCTCCAGGCAGGAGAGAGTTGCAATAGTCAAGTTTGGAGATGAACATTGCCTGGACAAGGAGTTGAGTAGCCTGTTGTGAGAGAAAAGGCCTAATCTTACGAATGTTATAGAGAGTGAACCTGTGGGACCTGGAGGTCGCAGCTACATGATCATTAAGACTTAGTTTGTCTTCTATCCAAACCCCAAGGATTTTTGCAGACTCCGTAGGTGTTAGCAGTAGCGAGCCAATTTGAATTGAGATGTTTTGCTGAGGGGAGTTGTTGCCAGGAAAGATCAGGGTTTCAGTTCAATTTGAGGTGTCGCTCAGACATCCATGCCTATATGTCTGAGAGACAGGCTGAAATTTTAGTTGAAATAGTGGTATCCTCTGGTGGGAAAGACAGATAGAGCTGAGTGTCATCAGCATTGGAGTGATAGGAAAAGCCATGGGATTGGATGATGTGACCGAGTGAGTGTATAGTGAGAAAAGAAGGGGGCCAAGGACAGATCCCTGTGGGACCCCTGTGGTTACCTTAAAGAGTGTGGATGTCTCACCTCCCCAATGATACCTGGAAGGACCTGTCTTGAAGATAAGAGGAGAACCAATTCAGTATGGTTCCTGTAATTCCTAAATGTGACAGTATAGTGAGAAGAATGGTGATTAACTGTAGAAAAAAAGGCAGCAGATAGATCCAGTAGGATGAGGACAGATGATCTGCGAGCAGCTCTTGCAGCACCAAGGTCATCCACCATTGCCAGGGGTTTCAGTCGAGTGTCCTTAGCTGAAACAAGACTGAAAAAGGTCTAATAGGTCATGCTCATGGAGAAATGAAGAAAGTTGTGCCAGGACGGCTCTTTCAAGAATTTTTGAAAGAAGTGGAAGGTTAGAGACTGGGCTGTAGCTGGCCAGTAGGGAAGGGTTTAGTGTGGGGTTTTTGAGCAGGAATATCTAGCCAGAACCTCTCAGCCTCACGCAGTAGCTCAAACTCCTTCCCCATCAGAGAAGTGACATTCCACGTCCCTAGAGCCAGCTTCTGCAGCCGAGGATCAAGGAAAGGCAGAGGCAGAAGGCAAGGGAAAATGTTGACCAAAGTTTGTGTTCATCAGAAGAGGTCTTGGGAACTGCTCTTTGTGTCTTCCCTCACCTAGCACTAGTTTGCCTTGGGTGACCCTACCAGGGGCATGAAGCCCCCAATAACAGAGCTCCTAGGATCACTGGGACACGCAAACCCTGCAAGGTGGTGGTTCGAGGAGGAGTGGAAAGGAGGTGGCGCTCCACTAATTTAAATTAATCTCGCCTAGCCTGTAAATCAACATTAATAATGTATGTAAAAGCCGTCCGTAAAGCTAGAACCACATTTTATACATCATTAATACAGAATTATGTAAGCAGCTTTGTGACCACCTGCATAGGAACAAACTTTATGAAGATTTGCAGTCAGGATTTAGAATAAATCATAGTACAGAAAGAACATGTGTTGAAGTCACCAGTGATCTTCTCTTAGCTTCAGCTTCATGTCTCTGCTGGGCAATATCATAAAGAAACACTATAAATTTCCATTGTCATGCAGATGATACCCAGCTATACTTATACCTTACAACCAGATGAAACCAATCAATTAGGAAAACGTCAAGCTTGTTTAAAAGACATATGGCTTGGAGTCCTGTAATTTTCTACTTCATTCAGACAAAGCTGAGGTTATCATATTTGGTCCCAAAAACCTATATGTTATCTAGTTAGATTGCTACCCTACATGATATAGCTCTGGCCTGTCCTATCTAGAATCTTGGAGTTATGTTTGACCAGGATACCTCTCTTACCTCTTATATAAAAGAAATATCTAGAGCGTTCTTCTTCCACCTTAGGAATACTTCTAAAATAAACTAGCCTACGCATTTGTTACTTCTAGACTGGACTACGGTAATTCATTACTGATAGGACATTTACAGTTCCATAAGAAAATCAATAACAGTTATAGTTTCTTAACATTACTGAAGAAATAACAGTGAGGTTCATTCCCATGTTCAAACTGAGCTCAGGATAAAGAATTAAAACACTGACACGGGTTGTTGTGCACTGGTTTTACTGGACACTTAAATACACTATGCTAAGTTTCAGGCTTCAGTTCAGTTAATGAGTCTACAGTCATCCAGCAGAGGCACAAAAAAGAAAAACATCCCCTCAAAATCCAAAACAGTCCATTGGGTTGGTTCAGTCACAGGTCAGGTGACTCCTGACCCCACAAGAAAACACAAAACAAACACAAACAAACCACTGGTTTAGTCTTTAATAGACTTTATCACAAATGTGTCATTTTGTTTTCATGTGAAATCACAGGATGGTTCATGTTCATCGAGACGCTGTGTTGGGGGCTGTCTCCTGTCAGAAGGCGGGGTCTGACAGGTGACACAACCAATCAGCTTGTTCCACTGATGTCTGAAGATTATTGATAAGGCATCCATTCTGATTCTAATTCTAATCTGATCGTTCAGTCTGACCACAATGCTCCATAACCAAACTTTTTCACTCTCAGTGTCTTTTGAAAATAAAAGCAGATGGAAACAAAAGTAAATCAACAGTTCAATTTTTGTGCTTCAATCTGTCAGAAACAGGCTGATCAACAACTGATTACCAGGGAATTTATACAGAATCACTGATTTATTCCCTTCCAGCTTACCTTCCCTCCGTGTAACTTTCAGCTCATTTTAACATGATTTTTTGGTTTCCCTCATTATCTCTTTTAGTCCAACGTTTCATTATTAATAAACTGGATAATTAATAATCAGAAAATAATGAGCCTTAACGAATTAGCTCAGTTTCTCCAAGTTTAAATAATTTGTTATAATAATTTTAGTGTTTGTGTTACTTCGTCTCACATAAAAATTTGTAAGAACAGTATTTTCACTGTAGGTTTTTAAGATATGGTGATCTGACATCCATTTTCTGTGTGGTGGCAATCTACACAGTGTGTTTGTGGTGATGAAGGGACAGGAAAAACGGTCTGAATGTGGAAGTAAAAACTGAATTTATTTAAAGGTGAAACATGGAGAGAAAACAGCAGAAATCTGAAGATCTTGCACAAACTATCAGATGAGCGGATTTCCTGCTTTTATTTCCCTCTGATTACAACAGATTTATAAGCAGTCACTGAACTGATAAAAATAAGACGAAAAGAATGGTTTAAATAGTCGATCAACAGAATCACCATCAATATTTTGATTATTTAATAACTGTCCGATCTTCTAACGTGACTCGGGTTGATGTTCGCTCCTTGTTTGAGAGACTTTTCTGAACTGGACCTGTCTGGGTTGTAAAAGAACTGGACTCAGATCCCATATAATGATGTTTGTCTGCTTAACAAGCAGCAAAGATCTGAACAAAAACATAAAAATCACTTTGTCAGAAACATTTCCTGTGACCCTCACTCATTAATCCTGTGACCTTTTGTGGGGTCCTGACCCTTAGGTTGGGGAAACTCTGAACTAATACGTTTTTTAATGAAAAAGCATGTGTTTGATCATTTCAGCTAATCCCTGATCAATCACCGGTCAGTAATCAATCAGCCTGATCAGACAGACTGAGGCACGGCGACACCTGGTCTCTCAGGATGGGGTCTGCGAGGAGCTCTGCTGCAGTCTACAGTCCCAGTCTGTACCTGGACTCTGTGAGGAGAGGCAGTCTGTCTGTGCGGGGGCCGTGCCTCCTGCCTCTGAGGGCCCCATCTGCAGCCCTCTGTCTGGGGGCCTGTGTAGAGGAGTGGCTCCTCCTGCTGTAGTTTTAATTTCTACTGAAACTGCGTTTGGATCTTCATCTCCTGTTGCTCCTGATCCTGATCCCAATCCCGCTCCTCCATCTTCCATCCAAAACTCAGCCACCATATTGACTTCTCCTGCTGCCGGACCTCCTGTCACACCTCCTCCACTGCCTCCCTCCCCAGCAGGTGACTGCTGGACGGAGGAAGCCAACGCTTCAGTGATAATGGCAGCCGTCTGAGCGACCCAGTTCAGTTCTGCTCGCACCTCTCCACCACCTCCTGCTGCTGAAGATGAGGAGGACGGCGGCAGTGGGTCGGTCCGAGGCTGGGTGGCGCTGGGGGGGCCTGGTTGGGATCCTGGCTCTGGAGCGACAGCAGCAGCGCTGTGGTTGTTGTTGAGGTTATCCTGCAGTGCTGTCTGGTTGGCCTGACCCGCCTGCTGATTCTGGAGCAGCATCTCCTGGATCCGGATCTGCTGCAGGATGGCAGGTAGCTCATAGTGGTGAAAGAAGTAGATCATAGAATGCTGCAGAACCAGAAGAGCAAGGCATTAGTGACTTTTTATACCACACAGAATACATTAAGTGAAGATCGTCTGTCAGAATCTCAGAGCTGGACTAACACACACACAGCGGTACAACAGTTCTTAGTAAAGACCAGTTCCTGCTTTCTGTGTCTGTGTGATGTCAGGTTCTGACAATTCCTGCATCAGTTTTATGTTTCTCTGTCTTTCTGTGTTTCCACACTGCGAAACCACATCAGTGTAAGTGTGGTGACAGGCTTTCACCAAAGAAATGCCACAAACTGGTTCATCATCAGAGATTTTACCCACATGTTAGATTCTGGAATCTGGATGTAAAGTGTGAGAGGAAGGTCATTATCAAACATTCTCTCTGAGTGATCTGATAGTTCTGGTACTGAGAAGCTTTAAACCCCCACATATCAACATTGGGCTCAAACGTTCAACACTAAAACCATTCTGCTTTGGGTCCACTAACCACATACCCAATGAAAGTCCTTGGGGAAGACCACCAACATCTGATACAGAATCAGTGAGTGACATTTCTAATTGTGCTAATAAATGTGCTATGTCTGTCTGTAATCATTTGTTTGTTTTCCCCTGTGGGGGAGATGTGGGTGTGAAAGGGTGAGTATGGTTCTGACCTGAATGAAGAGCCAGGAGGTGACGAGGGCCAGGCTGCTGTACTGACCATTGAAGCGGTAGTGATAGGCGTAGAAGGCGAAGTGGTACAGATAGAAGAACCTGAAAAATACAAAGACTCGTGTTCACACATGAGAAAACAACAAGCAACAAACCTATAATTTATCTGCAGGTTTTAAGGATTTCAGGAGTGAAAAACTGGAATAATTCAGTACAAATGTGATTTAAATCTAAATTAAAAAGCTTAGCAAAACTGGAAAAAAAAATTAATAATTTCCCTCTGAGATAAAGGTTTTTTCAATCTTGAATCTTCAAAATGACGTAGTGGCAGCAAACTCATCAACAATCTGAGGTCATTAAATCTAGAAAATCATCTGACATTTACAACAAGATGAAGAGCTGGAACCTCTTCATTAACAACTGACCTCAGCCAGTGACGTTTGCTGGTGTTGGTGTGGCAGCAGATGGCGTCGTACTGATCGGCCAACCAGACGATGAGGATGATATAGAAGGCTGTGGTCGTGTCATTGAAGAACTCTGACATAATGGCCTCCATACCTGAGGACAGAAAGTGACATCAGGTCTTCTTGTGGTTCCTAGAGTTTTCAAATGTAGAATGGGAGGCAGAGCATTTAGCTATGAAGCTCCTCTCCTGTGGAACCAGCTCCCAATCCAGGTTCGAGAGGCAGACCCCCTCTTAAACCTTATACTGTAAAGTGCCTTGAGAAGACTTGTGTTGTGATTTGGTGCTATATAAATAAAGATGAATTGAATCAGCAGATCAACACAGGTGTGCATTTAACTCTTTCAGCTTTCCAACTGCAAGTCTCGAGGTTTGACAACGACCAGAATCAGAAAATATTTATCTTATGATGAGTCTGACAGTCATGACCTCAGTCAATTCCAGACTTCATGATAATAAAAAGAAAAATTATTTATCCTAAATTTCAGGTTTAATAAAAACACCAATAAACGTCTAAAAGACGCCACCTGGCAATTAAATATCAAACTGATTCTGGATTTAAAGTGGATCAGAATCAGCTCCAGATTGCATGAATAGTTTCAATGAATCCCCAGGATATGAACTTACCAACGAGGGCCAGAATGACAGTGAGCAGAGGGGCTGCTGGGAAGGCGATGGTCATGTTCATCTCCAACATCTGAAGAAGATCCACTGAGGGGGGGCAGAGAGAAACCAGATCAAAACAGCTAATTCTTAAGGTCAGAGAGACCAGGTTCTAATGGACTTAAAAACATTAAAGAACCAGAGTCAAGAGGAAAAAACACTTTCAGGTGAGGGTTAATACATAAAAAAGAACTCATTCCACATCCTGGACCTTGTTTTACACACTTTATAGTGTATGTTTTTAATTAACCTGAACTACACTAGACTGAACTAAAAAAAAACTGGTCTGGACTGGACAGTACTGGACTGTGAACTGGGCTGGACTGATATGTTGCATGGTATTAGAGGAAACTGACCGATAAAGACGAAAATCTGGTGATGAGAGTATCTGAGCAGCATGGACACGGACAGAGTCTGAAAAACACCAAACACCACAAATTATTACACAGAGACAGATTTTTTATTTCAGTGTTAAGAGATCTTTATTGTCACTGTGGCATGAACAATGAAAAAATATCTGGCAATTTTAGTTAGGGTTTATAAAAGGGATTTTATAAACGGTTCTGAACTTTGGGTTTCATCAGGTTGATTAAAGTAATTTTCAGTAAACTTACAAATATGACCATGATGACGAAGGCAGCCAAGTACGAGGTTCTGGCCATCCACATGCTGACAAAACGGTAATGTTCTCCGGAGACCACGTTCCTTAGGAACCCTGCAGAGAACATCATCAAAATTACCAGACACCTGGTTCTGCAACTAGATTAGGAAAAACACTTGAGCTATATGTGAGATTAAAAAAATCCCTAGAAGCTATAGGAACTCCAGTTCTTTATTCATTGTACAGGTTCTGTCAGTAGGGGCTTACAGGACTTCGTTCTATACCTTTGTTCTCCTCATTCTCAGCGAGCGCCTTCACACTTGACATCAGGATGTCATCGTAGCCCAAAAACTCGTCAAGCAGAAAACGACTGAAGCTGTCGCCAAAACACTCGTCCTTCATTGGATCTAAACAGAGAAACATGTTTCAAAAGCAGATCCACAGTGTGGTTGAATGGTTTAGATCATGTGACTGTTAGAAAGGTAGAAAGGTGTGTTCAAAATCTAACCCAGAGTCACGACCATGACGGGGATGTTGAGTCTCTGTCTAGTGCTCTGAGACAGACGCAGGAAGCCATACTCGAGAGAATATTCCACAATGTACTCCTCCTGAGGCCACACTGAAATAACAACGGACACAGTACAGACTGAAACGTGTTATCACAGTAACACAGATGTCAGTGTTTCCCCAAGTTAATTGTATTTGATACGATTTTCTGTACAGCGCCAGATCACATTATGGGCTATTGATGCAAAATTTCCACCAGATGTTGCCATCAAGCCAAATATTGAATTCATACAAAAAAATCTGAACAT
>JAUYWH010000020.1:24469626-24485925 GCA_034779795.1 Ctenopoma multispine | reverse complement strand
TTTTTTTTTTATATTTTTATATATATATATATATATATATATATATACAAAATTATTTAGATACAGAAACGACTCTGAAATATATATATATATATCAGAGTTGTTGCTGCTGCAGCAGTGACAAAGACTCAATTCAACGAGCTGGAAACTGAATTTCTGAGAACTTTTAAATAATTACTAAACCATTTTTAGTTCATTATTTAACCGTTTCAACAATTTTTTAAACAGGAACGTTGACACAGTCTCAGGAAATGTTCAGAAGATGAGGAGGAAGAGTAGCAGGAAGAAGAAGAGGAAGAGGAGGGTTTACCTGCTCTGGTCATCATCTCCAGCTCAGACACTGAGTCCTTCAGCGGCTGCGTACCTTTAGTGGTCTGGCTGAAGGAGACGTCCTGACTGTCATTCACTCCTGGTCCTCCTCCTGCTGATCCTGATCCAAGTCGTCCGACCAGGGATGGCTTCAGTCGAGGCTCGATGTCCAACTCAAACTGCAGCAAGAAACGGGACAGGTGAGAAGAGACCGCAAACATAACAGATCAGGTCCTAAGTCTCAGCAGGTCACTGAGCTGCTGGTTTAATTCTCACTACAGATGCACAGGTCTGTGAATAAAACCCTGAAACTTTAACTGCTGCTGAAGTCCAGACAGGAAGATGTTCTGGACAGGAGAACTCCATACATTGAGACATTTCTGATCATCAGGATTTGTTCAAAACCATAATGAAGGATTTCAAACTTTACTAGTGCGTATTCTGTGTATACTGAATTTAAACATGTACCAGACCCACTGCAGAACTTTTTCAGCCATCTGCTATCAGGCTCAGAAACCACGTAAAGCTACCAACTGCTTGCTGCTGGTACAGTGCAGATAATTCACCAGTTACCACGAGTAACAAAACGTAGTGGGATCTTATTTACAAGTAACACTGGTGCGCTATAACTAATTAAAATTTTGTCCCACTCTCTTGTTGCAGTCTGGAGTGCAGCTGAAAAACGCTATGACACATTCCACTCGCCCTAGGGGAAGCATTAATGTTGAGCCCTGTACTGCACACACCTTGTAAATCAGGTGGTCCTGATTCAAAGTCAATGACAAAGTCACAGATTTACATTCACCCTCAGGGCTACATCTCTATAATTATTCAGGTACAATGTTACTTCACTGTGATTCACTTAGTTCTTCTCGGAGGACATCGAGACATTAAAGCAAAAGCAGAAGAGAAAACAAGAACATACGTTCTGCTGTCTTGTTTTCCAAATCCTCACCTGCACTGAGCTGTTGTCAAACATCTCCACAGTCAGCTCCTCTTCATCCTCCTCTTCGTCCTGCAGCGCTGCCAGGCTAAACCCTGCTCCTCCTACTGCCACCTCCTCTGCCCCCAGTTCGTCCTGAAGGCCAGAGGAGTCGTAGTGCTGCAGGAAGATGGGGACCCGGCTGGAGTTCCTCTGAATCTCCACTCGCAGAATGCCGTCACGAGGCCACCGCTCCCTCACCACCTCCAGACAGTTGATGGGCGAGCGAGAGAAGGCGATGTGAATGTAGGCGAGGATGAAGAGGACAAAGAGCGCCTGGGAAAGATGGGGAAGGAGGGGGAGTTAAAAACATCTGACAAAGTGTTGCAAGTCATATTTTGTACCATGACCCGGGACAACGGGCACTGACTCAGCTGTTTGTACCACAACTCGAGACTCTGTAAAATGGGCGCTGACCCAGCTATTTGTACCAAGACTCTGGACACTGGAAAACTGGTGCTACCTCAGATAGTTCTTAGACAGAACATGTGTCTGTAGAAACTCACATCAATAAATTCTGCTAGTTAGTGAAATCAGTTTTATTCTTTACAGATTTTTCATTTTAATCACTTTAGTCCAAACTCCTTTAGAACTGGACTAGACCACAGATCTAGCTGAAACCTGAACTTGCAGCTGAACAGCACTGGGAGTTTCTCACCTTGAGCAGGACAAAGAACTCAAAGACTCTCCTGAAGGATGGGGGGAAGAGTCGGGCGTAGGTGACGGCCATCTTAAAGAAGAGGGCATGGAAGAGGCGGTCTCGGACATTAATAAGGGGATTTTGGTTCAAGTTGGGGTTTCGGATCCTGTTAGGGCCCATGTTGTTGTTGTTCAGAGGGACATTGTTGTTGGCCTGGTTCTGGTTCTCAGACATGGTTCTGGATCTGGCTTACTCTGCTCACACTGTACAAATAATCAGCTGATCTTAGGTTAGCATGGCCTCAGAGTCCGGATCCAAGTCTGACCTCAGATCAAGTTCACAGCTGGTTCTGCCTGAGCTGAACCAGATCACACACCAGAACCTGCAGGACACAAACAAAAATCCGCTGTAACCCAAATAGAACCGATGGATCAGATCAGGTACCATTACCAGGTCCAGTACTGGGTTCATGTACTCATCATACTGCAACTCTACAACATCAATTACTTATATGAGTACTGACAGATACAGTACTTGAATAATGATGTAGTATTTCTACCATATAAACATCATCTGATTGTGATGAAAACCTCTGCTGCTGATCCAAACACAGAGTCCCGGCCCGAGTCTGATCTCAGTGGTCAACTCTGCCGGTCTGTCTTCACCCAGTGGATCCAGAATCTGCTGGTTCTGATTCTCTGTCTGAATGCGTTGAGCTGTAATATGAAAGCAGTGACGATGACGTCCCATGTTCCGGTTTCTGCTGCGTTAATGTTCGGATCTGCAGCAGCCGATGGTGGGCAGTGTATTAAGTATTTTTACTTTAAGTATTATAGTTGAAATACTGCATCCTTATTAAATACCTGAATCAGTACTACAAGTACTCCATTAAAAGTACTTGAACAAATAAAAACATTTCTGTGGGCTGACAAAACAAGGTTGAACTTTTTGGAAGGTGCGTGCCCTGTTAAATAATGATAAAACTAACAAAGCATTTCATCATCATATCAACAGTCAAACATGGTGGTGGTAGTGTGATTTGCTGCTTTGCTTTGCAGCTTCGGGACCTGGACGACTTGCTGTGATAGATGGAACCATAAATTCTGCTCTCTACCAAAACATCCTGGAGGAGGATGTCCGGCCATCAGTTTGTAACCTCAAGCTGAAGATCAAGCTGAATTAAAACAAATCTGCAAAGACTAGTGGACCAAAATTCCTCTGTGATGTGAAAGACTCATCGCCAGTTGATTGGCAAGACGCTTGATTGAAGTTGTTGTTGCTGAGGCACAACGAGTTATTAGATTTAAGGGGCAAATAACCCACCTCTTTAACTCTATCCTCTCCACCTCCTCCCCACCTCTGCTACACCATCCTGTCCACGTCCTCCTTACCCCTATAACACTATCTTTTCCACCTCCTCCCCACCCAGTTTGATCTTTGCATCATATATTTGTGTTGTCTACAAAATGGTGCACTATTATTTTAAGTGTTTCATCTTTAAATGACAAAGACTTATTAAAATATTTAAAAAGTTTAAATCAAACGATTATTATTCAGCTGATTAATGTTCTGTCAGACAAAAATATCAACTGCAGCTGTAGTCAGAAAAATCTACCTCTGATCTCTAGTGAGATACAAGAACAAAGTACAGAGTACCACTACTAACAAAGTACTAAAGTAGTAGTATTATCAATCAATCAATAGTACATGAATAGTAACTTGGTAAACTGAACCAGAGAGCCTGAGTTAACCCCAAAGAGACCTAATGACTCACTGATCTCAGGTTTGTGGTTCAGGCTCCTGATAAACAACATTGTGTTCAGTTTGTATCTTCACCTGTTCACACCTGAGTGTGAGTAGCCGTACTCTTTTAGAATCTCTCCCAGGAATCACACTGAAACTGAACACTTCAAGTTCTTCCTGAATCCTCTGATTCAGCCTGAATGTGACTAGTGCTGGAAGTAGTTCTGGGATTTATCCTTGTGGTTCCTAGAGTTTCCAAATGTAGACTGGGAGGCCGAGCCTTTAGCTATCAAGCCCCTCTCCTGTGGAACCAGCTCCCAACCCAGGTTCGTGAGACAGACACCCTCTCTACCTTTAAGACTAGACTTAAAACTTTCCTTTTTGATAAAGCTTATAGTTAGAGAAGGATCAGGTGACTCTGAACCATCTCTTAGTTATGCTGCTATAGTTTTAGTCTGCTGGGGGACCTCCCACATTACACTGAGCTCCACTCCTCCTCCTCTCTCTCTGTCCATTATGGCCCAGGTGACTCTTAGTTATGCTGCTATGGTATAAGTGCAGGTATCCTCAGCCTCTGAGATGTTGGTTTCCAGTTTTCAGTTACTGGTCCTACCAATCTGCTGCTCCTTGTTCTTTTCTCTCTCCTCTTTCCACTCACCCCAACCAGTTGAGGCAGACGCCACACACCATTAGCCTGGTTCTGCTGTTGGTTTCTTCCGTTAAAGGGAGTTTTTCCTCTCCACTGTCTCCTAGTGCTGCTCAAGTGGGACTGTTGGGTTTTCTACATTATTCTGTATTTACTTATATTGTGTAAGACCTTTCAAACTCTGTAAAGAGCCTTGAGATGACTGTTGTTGTGTTTTGGTGACATATAAATAAACTAAATTAGCTACTGAAGTGAATTAAAAGTGAACAGAGACATTTTTTTTACTTTTTCCTAATTCAGAAGAAAAAAAAATACGGATTATTACCACCTCACTGAAACACACATCTCTCGGCAGACGTCTCTGCCGTGTAGAGGACTGACTCAGACTGAGGTGGTCCAGGACTCCAGGGTCCTGATCTGAGTCCTGGATGTTTTAGGGCCTGTGGTCTCCGGTTTAACAGGTATACATCCCGAAGCTAACGCTACTTTTTCAACATTGCCTTTTTCCTGTCATACCTGTTAGTGTCTCTGCAGCTGCGGCTTCATGTTAAAGTCTCCTCCTGTTTTCATCAGAAACAGTTCTCAGGAACGACACAGTTAGCCGTTAGCAGTAAGCCGATAGCAGTGCGAAGATCAGGCTAACGGAGACTGCAGTTAGATAAACAGCAGAGATGTTAGCTAGACGCTAACTGTCCCACACAGCGTGTGGACTCATTTCAGTTTGAGAGAGAAATAAAAGTCGGCCTGGTTTATTCTTGAGGTTAAAAACTGAACTGACAGAGCCAAAAGAAGCTAACAGATGCTAACAGGAGGCTGAAGGGTGCTGTTATGAGACCAGACCGGAAATACGGGTCCTACGAGTAGATGGTGTACGATTTAAACAGCTTTCCTGGACTCCGTCTGACAGGCACTTTATCTTATCACCATAGAAGCACGAGTTGGTGACTACACGATGTCACAATGTCAACGAAACAAGTTGTTTAATAGAGATGGAATGACTAACATGGAAGGTGAAATACCACTTGTTTCCTGTCTGTTTTTTTAGTTTATTTCCTGTTTAAAGTGTATATTTGTATATTGGACCTTAGTTGAAAGTTTAGATTTTTATATTCTATTTCTGTTTATTTTTTGCGTATTCTGTATGTCTATTTGTTCTTTACTGATAACTCACATCGTCTCGTCTCTCTTTGTACCTGTACAGTATATAGCAGAAATTAAAATAAAGTTTACTTTGACTTTTAATGTAACATAAGAATAATTCGCTATCAAAGGAAATGTACACATCGTGGTTGCATGTTACACGTATTTAGATTTTTTGTCACTGTACAAGTATAATGAGATGTTTCCTGGAACAAACCAGCAGATACCCAAAACTGTTTTATTTACATTCAGTCTGTCTGGTCGTTAGAAGCACCAGTGTCAGTCACCTGTGATAAGTGTAGCCATAACTACCAAATTATGTTCTGCAGCCTCTGTTTTCACTCTAGTTTCTCTAGACATCAGAAATTCTCAGGAGGTGGAAATCACACTGAATCATATTATCGTAGATGTTAAGATCTGAGTTATCACTATTATGTACAGCATATAGTTATAACATTGAAAGTTAGC
The DNA here is from genome assembly GCA_034779795.1 of Ctenopoma multispine. Lineage (NCBI taxonomy): Eukaryota > Metazoa > Chordata > Actinopteri > Anabantiformes > Anabantidae > Ctenopoma > Ctenopoma multispine. The sequence goes on along the minus strand of JAUYWH010000020.1, from coordinate 24,479,997 downwards.
TAATATTAGCATTAGATGTACAAACGTGTGGTGTGTCGAGGAAGAAAAGTTCTCGACCCGACTACGGCACCTGGAAAACCACGCTTAGGGTAAAATGACCTCTTGTATCTGCGAAGGAGGCTGTCCGCGGCGCCTTCTCAGATAACAGCAGTTTAACTGTGCTCTTATGAAGACTACACAGACTGTTCTTACACGTTATCTTAAACACGTCGTTAGACACACATTCACCTCCTAAACAAATGTTTACGATGATTGTTTAGTGGTTTATAGACAGGCGGCTGTAGAGACACTGCGGGGTCCTAAGACATTGTTGAAGTGAGCGGTTTGTTTGTTGCAGCAAACTGTCCGCCGTCATTAAAATTCTGTTAAGCAATTTAAACTGATTCCAATAGCTTATATTGTTATTTTATTTAAAGCGTAATTAGCTTTTTTGTCAGAAAACGCATTAATTGTTATCTGCGTCGCTAGAGCTGAAATTGTAGGTAAGCTAATGTTAGCGGCTAACCGACAGCTAGATTATTAAACTCAACGATTCTCTACGGAATAACTACAAATTAATCACGAATAACTACAGGCTATTAACGTTCCTGTAATCTGACTTTATTCTTCATAAGTTCGGCACAGGCCTTTTGTCTAGAGCTGCTATTTATTTGACAGAAAATGTTGGTGTTCAGATGTAACTTGGAGACGGCTTCAGTTTAAACTGTTAGGAAGTAATCCCCTTAAATTCTGAGTTTTTTTCCAGGAGATTCTCAGTTAAACGTTTAGTCTTTCGGAGACCTAGCGGGTCTCCTTTTCAGATGTCTCAACTTCACCTTCCTCTTTATCATTTGGACTCACTGTGAGTTTCTGGTCTCTGCATCTGTGTCGTCAGGTGAGGTGTCCACTGGCCTTTAACTTCATCTGTGGCTGAATCATGGAGCTGGCCTACGTTTGTGAGTGGGAAAAGCGTCCAAAGAGCACTCACTGTCCCTCCATTCCTTTGGTCTGCTCCTGGTCCTGCAGGAATCTTGTAGCCTTTACCACAGACCTAAAGAATGATGATGACGACAAAGGTACAGACTCTTCCACCAATTGTGACTTTAGTTCAGGTTGTTCATACTGAAATGATTGAGTCTTGAGTTTAACCCTGTGTTTCTATGGCAGATGTCAGTCACATGATTCACATTATTGACACCGAACATCCCTGGGATGTTTACTCCATCAACTCTGGACACACTGAGGTAATTTCCTGTCTGGAGTGGGACCAATCAGGTGAGGTCACACCACACTTCAATCTGTGTTCATTAATGTGATGTTTCTGCAATTATTACTATCTCTGCTTGTTGACTAATATGTTTGTGTGTGTGTTGAGGCTCAAAGCTCCTATCTGCCGATGGAGACGGGCAGATTAAATGCTGGTCGATGTCAGATCACCTGGTGAATAGCTGGGAGAGTGCCCTGTCCAGCTCCCTGGACGGAGATCCCATCGTAGCTCTGAGCTGGCTTCATAATGGAGTAAAACTGGCTCTGCATGTTGAGATGGTAATGACTGATCTTATCTATGAATACATTTCAGCTAATTCATGTCAAGGTTTATTTATCAGTTTTTATTTATCACCCCACGTGTCACAGGAACCAGTCAGGGCTCTGACCAGGTGACCAGTACCATCAATTGTAGCCTCCGGTCAGTTAATAAAAGGTGAACAATCTCTGTTCCTTTTTCCTCTTTTGTTCAGTCCGGTTCCACAAACTTCGGGGAGAAGTTCTCTCGGGTGAAGTTCTCTCCGTCTCTAACTCTGTTTGGCGGGAAGCCAATGGAGGGATGGTTGGCGGTGACAGTGAGTGGTTTGGTGACAGTGTCGCTGCTGAAGCCGGGTGGTGCTCTGCTGACTGCCAGCGAGAGTCTGTGCCGGCTGAGGGGACGAGTGGCATTAGCCGACATCGCCTTCACTGGGGGGGGGAACATCGTGGTTGCAGCGACAGATGGCAGCAGCTCGTCTCCGGTCCAGTTCTATAAGGTAAGAACCACAAGAGCCCATGACCAGAGGGATCTGGATCAAATAAACACATACAGAAGGTACATGTTCCTGTGTGCCCTATGTTAAGGTGGTGGTGAGCGTAGTGAGTGAGAAGTGTCGCATCGACACAGAGCTGTTACCGTCCCTGTTTCTGCGCTGCACCACAGACCCTCTGAGGAGGGAGAAGTATCCCGCCGTGACCCATCTAAAATTTCTGACCCGGGAGAACTCTGAACAGGTAACCAGCCGAATCGAACATCAATTGAGTTATATTTCAGGAGTTCTGGCAGATTTCTGAGATCATTAGAACCAGCACTTGAAAAACCGCACTGAACCTGACAGAATGTGTGTGTTGTGCAGGTTCTGCTTTGTGCATCCAATCAGAGCGGCAGCATCGTGGAGTGTTGGTCTCTGAGGAAGGAGGGACTTCCTGTCAACAACATCTTCCAGCATAGATCGCCAGTTGGTAAGAACCAAACAGAAGCTAATTAAACTGGTTAAACTGGTTAAACTGGTGCTGACCTGTGACCCCACCCCTCCCCCCCTTTGCGCAGTGGGAGAGAAGCAGCCGACCATTCTCAAGTGGAGGATCCTGACAACCACCAATGACTTGGAGCGAGTGTCGGCTGTGGCTCTGCCCAAACTTCCCATCTCTATCTCCAACACTGATCTGAAGGTGGCGTCAGACACCAAGTTCTGCCCTGGACTCGGTGAGAACTCTGGGTTATTTCTGTCTGTAGGATAATCAGAAACCAAACTGAAAAACTGGATTCAGAAAAAATACACACGACTGGGTACCTGGAATATTTGTTATTTATAGGTTTTTGAATATTGGGAGTGAGGCTGCTGAGTGAGAAGAGGTAGGAGCTCGTTCCACCATCGTGGAACCACTGAGCTAAAAGGTTTTAGCAGAATTATATCTGTCATCTGAGTTTCAAGAGACCCCAAACAGAACCAAAACAAAAACCAAACCGTGGAGAACCATTGCACCTCTAGCAGAAAGCGCACTCATGTTTTTACTCATACAGCAGGTATGCGTTTGTGACAACCTCGAATTTCAGACAACTGTGGCTTAAAGCGATCACACCATCAACATTCAGGTAGTTCTGGATGTGAACTATGACACATTTTATAAAACCAGTACAAAACTAGTTTCAGTTTTATTCCTAGAGATACTGAGACGCTACATACATTTGGCAATGGAGGAGATTGGACCATCACTAGGAGAATGTTATTTTGACAGGAACAGTTCAGCTCAGTTTACCTTGCAGTTTAGTTGGAAAGACACAGATTATGGGTCGGGCTTGGGCATGTTTGTGGTGTGAGTGATACCGGAGCAAAATTGGATCCTCTTTATTTATTTATTTTTTTTTTTAAAAGGCCACTCTGCACTGCTTTGGCTGATGTGTCTACAAACATGGAGGAAGACTTCAGAAACAAAGAGATGCATCTGTTTCTGCCCTTCATCCTTCTCCTGATTTCCAGGTTTGGCTCTGGCCTTTCATGATGGCAGTATTCAGATCCTCCACCGTCTGTCCCTCCACACCATGGGGGTCTTCTATGGGTCCTCATCCTCTTCCTCTGGTCAAAGACCTGTAGACGAGCCCGCCATCAAACGCCAGAGAACCGGAGGCCCAGCTCTCCACTTCAAGGCTCTGCAGTTTTCCTGGACCTCGCTGGCTCTGGCCGGAGTCGACAACCACGGAAAGGTGAGGACACACACCTGGACCCTAGCAGGTTCAAGTCTCTGAAGCCGTTTTCTTACCTGTCTCATGACGTTAACAACTGTATTCTATTTCCTATAGAAATTTCAGAACCTGATTTAGAAATATGTTGAGTTAAAAGTTTGGTTTAATCTGGTTTGTCTGGTCTCTAGTTTTCAGTTTGTCTTTAGAGTTTAAGTCGAGTTGAAGAAGAACTCCGCTGCACTGATGATCGAATTGGGTTTTAAAATTTGAAGTGTGTGTAGGAGAAGAAACTGTTTTTTCCCTGATGAAGGAAGCATCAGGTGAAACTGCTGACAGCTTGTTGTTCCTCAGCTCCACATGCTGCGGGTGTCGCCCTCCATGGGCCAGGTGCTGGAAATGAACACCACGTTGCGCCACCTGCTGTTCCTGCTGGAGTACTGCATGGTGACGGGCTATGACTGGTGGGATGTTCTGCTGCATGTGCAGCCCACCATGGTCCACAACCTGGTGGAGAAATTGCATGAAGAGTACATGAGGCAGAACCAGGCGCTGCAGCAGGTCAGCAAGGCATCACACATCAACTGCTTTTATGTCAAACTAACTCACTCTTCAGATATTTACACTTTCAGCTCCTGCACTTCACGCTTCAGCTCCTTCAGTATTTTAACAATTCCTCCTCTAACATTTTCATGCAAACATACAACGGCTGTGCAGCTCTGCTACACAAAGTTAATACTCATGTAGAAGCGTTCCTCTGTAAAGTGATTTCTCTGAGTCACTGATAAAACTTGACTGAAAATATTCCAATAGAGTACAAGTACCACAGAATTATACTCAATTAACTAATTGTACGTAGTTACTTTCTCTCACTGCAGACACTGTAGTTTCCTGAAGTTCTCAGCAAATATAGCCATGAACTACACTTACCATAATGCCTCAGCGCGTGTTTGGTGTATGTCCCAGGTCCTGGCAACGCGGATCGTGGCGGTAAAGGCATCTCTGTGTAAGTTATCCACAGCAACGGCAGCTCGAGCCTGCGACTTCCACGCCAAACTGCTTTTGATCGCCATCAGCTCCACCTTAAAGTCTCTGCTCAGACCACATGTCCTAAACACACCGGACAAGAGTCCAGGAGACCGGCTGGCCGAGATCTGTGCCAAAAACACTGACACAGGTGAGACAGATGGGCTAAAGAGTAGGTTGGACAGGTGAGAAGAAAAGGGGGAGACATTAGAAGAAAATAGACATCAGTCATTGATCATGTGTTTTCTCAGATATCGATAAGGTGATGATCAATCTGAAGACAGAGGAGTTTGTATTGGACGGACCTCCTCTTCAGTCTCTGCAACAACTCATTCAGTGGGTGGGAGACTTTGTCCTGTACCTGCTCGCCAACCTCCCCAACCAGGTGAGTTAATGAGGAATCAGGTGACCGTGAACTACACCCCACTGACCCACAGTGTCCATGTTCTGCTCAGTTTGTGGTTTATATTTTATTCTGAGGCTGCGCTGATACTAGAGAATCTGATTTTCTTGAAGTTCAAAAAGTACAAATACTTTTGTTAATGTTATAATGTCTCGTTATGTAACCGCTCATCTGACCCCCTCTTCTCCACATCCCACCCTGTTCTGATTGTCCAGTATGTGGAAGTCTTCCTGTGGGCTGAACTATGTCCAAACTGTGGTTGTCACAGTCATGTCACAGCGATATGTTTTTCATTCTAAATGTCAACCTCTGAAATCATCAGCCGTACATGTTTGAGCTGGAATCTGATCTGGAATGAGTGGATGAAGAAGACAAACACGTTATAAAAACAGAACAGTTGTCCAGCTCATTTATTGTGACATGAAACAGCAGCAGTGCCTTGTTGTCATGTGTCACGCATACAAAGCTGCTCTACATAGGAGTTCTGTGTAGAAATGTAGTTTATGCTGTGCGTGAGTGGAGCACAGCTGTAGGTCGACTCGGTCATTTTTGTAGCTGTAGAGTAACACACGGACCAACTGTTGGCATTATAACAGAATTAATGAGCTGCGTAATAAATGAACTGATATAAAACATGTGAGGAACTTATGTTAACTTACCAGCACCACTCCTGATTCCTCCACCTGACCCAGGTACAGGTGGAACCATCCTTCGGTAACAACTGAGAATGCTGCTGCCTGCTGGGCAGGTTGTTGTCCAGGAAGTAAAGAGATGAAAACCGATAAAAACGTTGCTTGTGTTTCTGGTCTGTAAACAAATAAATTTTCCTTCACAGCTGAATAAAAACACGTTTGAGATACATATGAACACTGGAACCAGCTCTAGCTGTGAGGGGAGCTGTGGCAGCTCACCTGAGAGGGTGGGGGGAAGGTGAACTTAGTGGCTGTAGGAGCCTAGAACAGATGGTCAGTAATGAATTATTATTATCAGACTGAAACTACCTCTCGCTCTGTGTCTCTGTGTTTGGAACATGGACCCAACTTCACAGGAGAACATATGAAACATCAGAACATGAAAAGCAGAATATGAGCCTTTAACTGTCCAGTGTTTATGTGCATCCTGTCCTGCAGGGCTCAATGGTCCGACCAGGGTTTGGCTTCATGAGGGATGGGGCATCTCTGGGGATGCTGAGGGAGATGTTGGTGATGATCCGGATCTGGGGTCTGCTAAAGCCTGGTTGTCTCCCCACCTTCACCGCCACATCAGACAACCAGGACAGCATGCAGCTGCTGTTCAGACTGCTCACCAAGCTCTGGCTCTGCTGTAAGAACCAAACCAGTTCAGATCCTGGACTCCTGGTCTGTAGTGGATCTGTTGACTCTCAGCACTCCTCAGCAACACTGACACTGCTTTTAAATAAAATGTAAAATCATATGTTCCATGTTTGGACAGGGTTCTGTAGGACTTTCTGAGCCAGGGTTTAGTCCTGAGACTAAAACCACTCATGTTCATCCAAATTAGTCATTTTGTGTTCACAGTTTAAACTGGAGACAAATTAATCACACATATCAAACATTTATCAAACTCTCTGTGTCTCAGCTCGGGACGACGGCCCTCCCCAGGACCCCGATGAGAGTCTGATAGACGAGTGCTGCCTGCTGCCCAGTCAGCTGCTGGTTCCCAGTATGGACTGGCTCCCAGTGAACGATGGTGTCATTGTGAAGCTGCAGGGAAAACACCCGCTGAGGCTGCAGTTTGGAAAAGCTTCATCTCTACCTGGAGGAGGAAGTAGCGCCCCGTTGGAAGTCTTTACCAGGTAACCTGGACTCAGTATGGGTTTCATTTAAACACTGTGTGCTGGTATAACAGTTTTAACACACTGATGGGGGCAACTGACACAGGTTTAAAAAGCAAAGGCTGCGGAGTCCACAGATGGCAGGAATCAGAAAACTTTATTGATCCCGGAGGAAATTGCTTACATCCTGACTGCACAGTGACACAAGACAGTCACACAAGGAGTCAAACAAGTACTAGAATAAGTAACACATGTTGATAAGTGCAAGTGAGAGAGAGCTATATGAAAACAAGGAATATATTAAAATATAGAATCAATTGTATTCTTATAGTTATATTGCTGATCCTGGATCTGTATTTTCTGTGAGGGTTTACTGTTTATTGATTCTGGATCTGATGTGTGTTTGTGTCTCAAGGAGTCCTGGTTCACAGAAAATGGACAATCTGCGCTGTGTTCACATGGGGGTCTGTCCCACTGAGGAGAGTAAAGCCTGCACCAGGTGAGTCTGCAGGAAGTGATGTCACAACAGGACGTTATGTCATAAATGTTCCAAATGTTCAGGTAATCAGAAGCTGTAAGAGCAGGGAAAACAAGCAGGACAGTGGTTTCCAAAAAACAGGAACGCCCTCCCTACCCCCACCCCCAGTTGAAAGCAAGTAGCTGTTGGAAAATAATCTGAACCAACGTCAGTACTTTGTTCCCTATGATTGATATTAAGTCTCGTTCCACTTTCTTTATTTCTGCAGTTTGTACTGAACATCTGTGACTCTATAAGTAAAGGTCAAATAATGAAATTCAGCAGGTTGTGGCCCCGTCAGCCACCACCAGTAAAACTAAATTCTGTGGGAAACACTGACGCATGTTGTTACTGGAAACTACTTAATAACTTCATACCATATGTTTCTTACCTTTCTCACCTTTCAGGTGTGGCTGTGTCACGATGCTTCGTTCTCCCAACAAGACAAATGCCATGAAGCAGTGGGAACAGCGCTGGATCAAAAACTGCCTGTGTGGGGGTCTGTGGAGGAGGATCCCCCCGACGCTCACATGATCCCCAGGCAGACAGGTCGAGCTCAGGTGCTGTGCTCGTCATTGAATCTGTAAATAAGTTGATGTCTGATTTCACTTTAATAATAAAACTGTCAAACTAAACTTTGAGTCTTACGTCTCTGCTGAATAACACTGTGGACTGTGTCCAGGGTGTCCACAGCCTCAGTGTGTCTCCTACCTATAGACACAGGTCTCATCTCTGGTCTGTGCCAGACCGGATGTTTAAACTCGATGGTTAGATGTGTCGGTTGACTGATTCTGACAGGATGACGATAAGACAGAGCTGCTAGTAAACAGTAAATCACATATTATTATTATCTTAGCCACCGGTGGTATCGTCCATCTTTCCAAATTGTAAATCGGATTTCAGGAGGCGTTCCAGTTAAAATGTCCAACTTCCCAGTTAAAATGGAATGTACCATTAACCTCTGTGGAGGTGTTCTCACCTGTGGGAGTGAATAGGTTCCTGATATGGTTAATAGGTCTGTTATAGACTGTTCAAGTGGTCTAGATGACCTCCTTCAGTCCTTCCAGACCAGACGCAGGTGGACTGCGGAGTGCGTCCCGGTCAGACCTGAAGATGTCCTTCAGATGAAAGTGATAAAACTCATCACATTTGGAAACTGACATTCTTCATGTGAGAACACGTGTAAATCTGAGGCAGCGAATCAGAAACTAAAAGAAACAATTTTTCGGTCCAGTCAGTTTGGTTCCATCTTTATTGTACAGGATTCTGCCTAATTGGTCCTTTTTACGGTGTTTTACGGAGATAATGATGCTAATTCTTAAATATTAAACTGAACTGGTTTTTGAATGCAGTATTACTACTTTTACTGAAGCACAGCTGTGCTGTTTGTATTCTAGCATCAGGACACAAACGTATTAGATATTTTATGATGAATGTGAAAGTAAAAACATCAGGACGACGGCTTGATAAACACCTGTTCCTTTACCTGTCATTATTTATTCATCAAGAACTTTTGTTTCCAGGTTCTGGTCAACTCTTTGTTCCATCAGGAGACGTCTTCAGTGTGCGGCTGCACAGCTGCAAACATCTGGAACACAATCCAGTTAAGAACTGATCAGAGACTGAAAAACCTTTTATTAATATTTATAAGTCATGTCTGTTCATGGTTTATTAACAGTCTTACTCAACACATCATAATCAGCTACAAGAGTCCAGGATCTAAAACGGGTTCAGTTTAGGACCATGTGGCCTTCGTCCAGGGTTTTTGACATTAATGCACCGCAGATTAGTTTTGTCCACATCTGTTCTCTGGATTAAAGTAGAAACGGATTGGTTTCTAACTGCACTCTGGTCCAGATGTTTTCAGCTGTTCAGGAGAAGGTGTCTCCTGATGAGTCGTCCAGAACCCAGAACCAGAATCGTTCTTCGTTAATATTAAGCAGTAAATTGTTTATTAAATGATAGTTTGTTGTTGGATGTGAACTTTAAGAAACTGCTGCATTAGAAACCAGTGATGACTGAAGGAGGGAGGGTCATAATCAAGGGCGGGACCAGAGGGGTGGCACCCCCACCAGAGCTGTCAGTTTGTTTCAGTTAGATTGTTAAAAGACCTGTTATTTTGATCATTAAGGAGAAAACAGGGTAAGTAAATAGATGTTTGCAATATTTAGTGTTTAATTATTCTCAAATGTTGATGTTTAAGTTGAGAAAGAAAATAATTATTTTATTTTCACACGATTTTTATTTTGAAACAGTCTTTTATTTTGAAAACCCGGAATCTCTGCCGTCTGTGCTCCGTTTGTAAACATACCTGGTGCACTGAGCACGTCTGTGCAGCAGGAGGGTGAATTGCTGGAGATTGTAAGTGACGGTGGCCTTTAAAGTGAGTTTGAGACGATCTCTGTGAAACACACCATCGACTTTTCAATCGAATTGTGTCCACTGCATAGTTCTTACATGCCAAACATTTCCAGTGTAATATTTGGGTAAATAAATAGTTTTGTTATTCAGACCTAGGACTACTGTTCATTACAATTTAACACTGCAAAACATTTACATTTACTTAAGCACAATTTTAACATCTCACCCAAAGAACAAAACACCTCACATAACCTGCTAAATGAAGCTCTCCATTCAAACCTAAAAACAAAACAAAGAAAAAATATCCAGCATCATGCTGTCTCAGGACACAGCACCTCATCCACATCACATGCAATGTCTTCCCCTCACTCGACAGCAAGGAAAGAAGTATTTTATCCAGAATTACACCTCAGTTCTGAGATATCTTTCTGAGTGTCTCTCAGAAGGCACCTGATAAATCTGTTTCATGCATATGTAACCTGTGTAGTTTCTGCGTTGTTTCTTATGGATGGCGACACTCGGATCTCTTTGGAGACTGTCTCCGTTTATTCTCTGACAAGGATGGAAAAAAAAGACTCCAAATT
>JAUYWH010000020.1:24453917-24468086 GCA_034779795.1 Ctenopoma multispine | reverse complement strand
CTCTAACGCAAAAGATGTCATGTTGATTGTTAATTGTGTTTAAAGGTGTGATTTGTGCTTTGAATCTTAAAAATGTGGAGAGATTGTGTCTGTTTTTGCATTAGATTTGAGTGTGTTAGCAATAGGAAAAAACTGCAAATAAAAGTCGTTTTAGTGTGCCACCCCTCTAAAGTTTGTGCCCCTGCCTGGCCCCCCCAAGAAAAAAATTCTGGTACCGCCACTGGTCATAATGCGGGGGGTCCGGTGCCGTGGTCCCGGCTCTAACGAGCCTCCGTCCGCCCGTTCACTCTGTCACCTCCGTCCCCCTCCCTCCCTCTCTCCCCCTCCCTCTCTCTCTCGGTGCAGCTGAAGCAGAAACTGATCCGGACGCGGTCTTGGATCTGTCTGATTTTAGGTTTTAACGGGGCGTAAACCGGGACTATCGGAACCTGAACAAGCTGACGTACCACCCAGGAAGGTGTGTCCGGTGTTGGCAGGTCCGGTTCTGCAGCTGCAGGAGGAAACGTGACGGGAATCAGAGCGGGTGGATGCAGAGAGGTGAGACGGATTCTACTGTTTTCTACTGTCATTCTGCTGTGCGCGCGCTCTGCGGAGCTCCGTGCTCGGACTCGTTTCTTACCGAGCTGCTTCTGAACCACGACACAATACGACGTGGGACCTGTTTAAACGTGGCAGATGCGGTTCAGTGTGAGCCGGGCTGCAGTCTGTGTGTATCGGAGGATGAGGCGTTTACACCTGCGTGCACGTGCGCGTGCTGGTGTTTCACCTCCGTTACCGTCGCTACACGTATGATCTCTGAGCTCTGATTGGTCCGATCTTAATTATCAGCAGGACATGGACTAAACCAGAACTGGATCAGATTTTTGATGGTTTTCAGGTGTCTGATGATGATGATGATGAAGGTTCAGAAGACGTGAAGTAACTAAGTACTAACGGAGTACTTCATTTAATGATTAAAGTATTCGTGTTTCCTGTTTGTCACTGGAGTCGAGCCACGCTCCAGCTCCAGACCCAGATCTTCCATCATCATCTTTGCCCCCAAAATCCCCAGATCCAAAAACCTGACCCTACCGTACTTCCACTGATGAACCCTGTCCCACCTCACTGACCGAACAGCAGAATATAATGCCGTGTACTGCAGTATAGTTACTGTACTGTAGTATAGCTCCGTGTACTGCAGTATAGCAACTGTACTGTAGTATAGCTCCGTGTACTGCAGTATAGTAGCTGTACTGTAGTATAGCTCCGTGTACTGCAGTATAATAAAGGTTATTGTAAATATTGAAAGGAAAGATGGGATCAGAAAATCAGAGACAATTTGTTTCCAACTCGGGATTGAAACGCTTTAGTCAAATAAAACAATAAATTTAAAGATCAGAGAAAAGTACAGAAACTCAGCAGAACTGCAGACTTAGACCTGATCTGGATCTGATCTGAAATAGGCTTGACAAGGCTGAACCTAACTAATTCTCATCAAACAGAGACCTGATCTAAAGGGGACCTGGGCTTCAGCTGAACCGGGAATTATGAAATTTGTTAAATGAGAAAAACTGGGACATGACCAGATCAAGTTCTGGGTCCATGCTCAGGGGTCTGCAGCGACTGGTCCTATGTTAGAAAATCAAACATCATATTAAAGTCCTGTAGAGCACTGATTCCAAACCAAACTTTGGGTCCCGCCAAAGCTTCACAGTGGGTCATGAGGACTTTACGATTTTAATGATTTTAAGGAGGAGATGAAATCTCAGTTTTCAGACAGAAATTAACACGTCACAAAGAAGCATGGGCGATGGACCAATTTCTCGCAAAATAAGAGGATGTGGAATATTTTACACTGAATATCTTATATATTCTATGTTGCTCCAAGACTTGAGATTCATCCTGCCTTTCGCAAAAGCATACTTATCACAGATCAGTGCTCTGATCACCATCAAAACAAAGACACGCAACAAGCTTGATGTGCACAATGACTTTCGTTTGGCTGTCACCAAAATTACACCTGACATCCCATCACTGGCCCAAGAGTTAAAGCCCAAAGCTCACATTAAATGCCATCCTGTTTGTAGCCTGTGTATGAAAGGGCAAAAGTTCATAGAAACATAGGAAAGACTGGCAGATACTTTGCATTCCTCACAAAATAATAAAAATAATAATCTGTTCAGGAAAAATACACACTGTTCTGCACATTATGTTCACAGCTTCAGTGAACATGAAATTAACTGTTCTGTACTGTTACTGCATTGAATATGAAAGATCAAAACAATTAACAACAAAGTATTTTTCCTAAGTAATATTTTAGTACGGGAGGAGAGAAGGTGGGGGTCATCAACAAATACACTGGTAAAATAGGGGTCCCTTGGGGAAAGGTGCTGTAGAGGTCTCAGACTCACCAGCCAATTGTTTGTGTTGCAGGTTGATGAGGATGATGATGATGAGTTCGGCAGAGAAGATGAAGAAGAAGCCTCCGAAGGACAGTCTCACTCTGCTGCCGTGCTTCTACTTTGTGGAGGTGAGAGGAAGCTGCAGCTTTGTCACATTTGACTTTGTGTAGCACACAAAATCAAAACTGAACCACATCAGGACACTGATTAAAAATAATTAAATCAGATCAAGTTTTCATCAGTAAAATGTCACAAACAACCGTTTTGTTTTCAACAAGATCAGCTCAGCTTCATTAAATATTTGCTGGTTCTGTACAGTAGGGCATTAACAGAAAAGGCGATTTGGCGACCCGTCGACGTCAGAGGCACAAGTTGACGAACCCTGAGAGAAGTCGACAAGTCCTGTTTTTTTCCTCTCTCAGTGTGTGCACTTGTATACACAATGCAGTCTCTGCCTCTGATTGGCTTACGTTTACCTGCGTTTCTTGACTTAGCCAATTATTATAGTCAGTTCATAACAAGGGCGGGAACGTTGGCGCGTGGAAAGGAGAGACATGGCAGCAGAGGCAGTAGGTGACAGACACGCATCACAAGTATGGAAATACTTCAGTCTAGACAACGCAAACCTCAGGGTGACCTGCACAATCTGCAAGTCTGTGTTGAAGTACAATAAAAGTACTACCGTTATGCACAGCCATCAGAAACGGCATCCGCTAGCTAACGTGGGTGATGCTAGCAGTACCGTGAGTCGTCAAGTCCAGAGCACGCTGGGTACCTTTACAGTAAAGACTCTGACTGAGAAGAAAAAACAGCAGATCACACATCTGCTTGTTAATTTCATCGTTAAAGATGTGAGACCTTTGGTCGTATTACAAGGTGAAGGCTTCAAAGAAATCCTAAATTTTTTTCAACCAGGCTACACAGTCCCTAGCAACACCACAGTCTGGACTGTAATCGACCGCCAACATGACGCTCTGCAAGAGAGCATCAAAGAAGGAGATGCAGGGCAGGAGCGTGTCGCTAACAACCGACCTGTGGACATCTTTAACCATGGAACCTTACATTACAATAACTGCTCATTACATCACAAATGAGTGGGGTCTGAAAGCGAGTGGGGTCTGACTACCTCTGCGATGACAGAGCGACACACGGCTGTCAACATTGCCGGTCGTTTATCTGCAACCATTAAAGTGTGGGGCCTACAGGTGTTTTGTACGGTGCATGATAACGCCGCAGCCATGAACCTGGCGTTGGAGCAGTCCCCAAAACACATAGGGTGTACTGGGCACACTCTACAGCTGGCAATAAAGGCAGGTTTATTCCTACCTGAAATCACCAAGGCCATCGATGCAGCAAGACGTGTGGATGGTCATTCTCACCACTCATCTGTGGCAACATGCGCTCTGAAGGAAAAGCAGTTCCAGTTGCGCATTAAACCCAAGAAACTCCAAAATGATGATGATGGCCATCTGATGGCCTCGCAGAGTCAATCTGCGGTCTATATCCCCGCTTCAAACATCTCCAGTTCCTTGGAGAACGGATAAGAGCTAATGCCCGTGACTACCTGCATCGGCTGCTGCAGGATGAGAGACCAGACCCCCGACCCCAGAAGCCTGCTACAGCTACTGCTACAGGTAACGTTAGGTCAAGGCAAGACCAGACTTTTAATTCATTTGTTAAGTGAAAATATTGTTATTTTGTCATGAGAGCTTATTTCGTTAGGTTATAGTTTGAGTTGATATTGAAATCATATTTGAAACAACTTGGCTGTAATTTGGCTGCGTGAAACTGAGTGTTATTAATTTTCCATGCAGTTGAAAATGATGAGGATGATGTCCAAGCTGCTGACGGCAAAGCTGAGTCGGTGATGAAGAGAGTGGGCGCAAAGAGGCTCACTCCACTCCAGCTGCCGAACTCTGTGCGTATTGCGCAACACCTCAAATTCCCACGATCCAGAATCCACTGCAGTGGTGGGCCCGCAACGACTTTCCTCGTTTAGCCAAACTGGCTTATCGTTACCTTGCTGTTCCAGCCACCAGCACCCCCAGCGAAAGGGTGTTCTCTCTGGCCGGGAATACCATCACCCGACAGCGCGCAAGCCTGCACATGTCGATACGCTCATCTTTCTGCACGAAAACCTGGAGCGCAAGGCCAAGACTGTGAAAGAGGAATTACTTCGCTGATTTATTTATTTTTTATTATTTTATAGGCTACCTGCTGGTGAGTTTTCAGGGTTTTTTTTATTATTATTTTTAAGCTGAAGTTGTTTTCTTAGCGGTGTTATGCTATTGTAAAGGCTTATTTCATAAGGACAATTGTTATCTAAAGTCTTGTGAAGCATCCAAGCAGTTTTATTGACTGTTAATGTTACAGAGAACTTTAGTAAAAGTTGTTCATTGTTGGACACTTCCTCCGCTGCATTTGTGTAGTGACGTCATCAAACGACTTGTCGACTCGACTTCGACTTTATTGACGGATGAGTCGATCTGAAAAAATCATAAGTCGTCAATGCCCTACTGTACATACTCTCAGGGTCCCGGACACTGGCTCTGATCTGTGGTGTCCCAGTTTTCCTACGTTAAATGTTTCCTCTGAACCTACACATTTAAGATTTTTTATATTTTTTAATGTTGTGGTTTAGTTGTTGTTTTGTGATTGACATCCTGCACTTCTGATGTCACGGTAACTTTAATGAACCTCTGTCATCATGGTAACATCCAGCATCACGTTCCTGTATTGGGTTAAGCCGAGTCTCCTTCCAGGTTTCCTCCCCACCTGAACCTGGACTTTGCCAGCCAACTGCGATCTCTCAGCCTGTTCATAAAAATTCACATAGGAGGATTTGAACCAATGAGTCCAGAAGGCAGACTGAAAGGTTTCTGACTTGTTTGAAAATACAGAAGCTGAATAAAGAGTCATCTGCGTATTTGTGTTTCAGCTGAGTGTGAAACAAACCTGCTCTCAAATGACAATAAAGTAGATGCTACATGACCTTCAGCAGAACTAAGGTTGACTCATGGACTGTCTCAGATCTGGAAGGACGAGGCTCAGACTTCTGTGATTGGTTTACAGGGCGAGGCTCGGGGGTTCTGTAATTGGTTTAAAGGGCGAGGCTCAGACTTCTGTAATTGATTTAAAATGCGAGGCTCGGGCTTCCCACAGGTCATCATCAGAATGTTATCAGATGCTCGGTTGTGAGTCTGCTCTTCTCTCTGAAATGATCTCTATTTAGAAGCACCACGATAGTTACTGTTTTTTATGATCTGGAACAGGATGAAGAAGGTGTCTGTTTAAAAGTGATTTCATAGACCTAAATGTAAAAACAAAGCAGTCAGTGACAAACACCCAAAATACTGATATGATAGAATAGAATAGAATAAACATTTATTGTCCCACAAATGAGAAATTAAAGTGTTACAGAGCTCTTACAACAAAAGGAATTTAGGAGAAGTAAATTAGTTATCTATATGCACAAAATAACTATATATACATATGCAACCAAAGTTTTACATGATGTACAGAGATATGCACACAAGTGTGAAGAGGTGTGAATGATCTGAATAATATTTACAATGTACAAGCAAGCTGTAAATGAATAACAGCAGCTATTAAAAATAACGGATGATGTGTCAATTAAACAAGAGAGAAATAAAATAACCATGTTACCATGTAGCGCTCCTTCCTACGCAGTGGGTGTTAAAGTCTACTGCTGAACGAGCTGCTCAGTGCTCGTACAGTCTCATTCAGGGGATGGGAGGTGTTGTCCATGATGGATGTCAGCTAGGACAACATCCTCTTTTCCCCAACCTCCTCGATGGACTTGAGTGGACCAGTCCAGTTTGTTGTTGAGGTGAACACCCAGGTGTTTGTACTCCTCCACCGTTTCAATGTACAAACCCTGGATGTTCACCGGTGTAATAGGGGGTGACGTCTTGCTGAAGTCAATCACCAGCTCTTTCATCTTGCTGGCATTAATTCAAAGATAGTTCTGTTTACACCAGCTGACAAACTCATTGATGACACCCCTGTATTCCTGCTCATTCCCCTCTGACACCCAGTCCCGGAGCCTCACGTACTGGGGTGTACTGGTGAGGTAGTCCATAATTCACGTAGGTAACTGATGGTCCACTCCCGCTCCCTCCAGCTTCCACCTCAGCACTGACTGCTGGATGGTGTTGAAGGCACTGGAAAAGACAAAGACTCTCACAGTGTTCCTGGCGCTCTCCAGGTGGGAGAGGGCCCGATGCAGCAGGTAGATGATGCGTCTTCCACCCCAATGTGTGGCTGGTAGTTAAGGACAGTAGCAATGCACAGAACAGGGTTTATCAGCACACTTCAGTGATGGTTTGAGTCTGGACACAGGTTTTCATGAGATCTGTGTTTTTCTCAGGTGCTCGGACACATGATATTCATGTTTTCTTAACAGTGTCTGTGCACAACTGATCCTCTCCAGAATAAAAGATGCAGCAGACGAAGGAGGAGACTATTTTCAGCGCAGACCTCCAACTGTTTGTCTCCTCTAACACATTGAGTCATTAATTTATTTTATCTGAAAATGAGACACATGCAATTTAATGATCATTTTAACTGGAGTCTGTCTCATGGTGATGATGAGAACAGGTGTGTTCTTATTTTAACTCCTACGTAAGTTTTCATTTTCAAAGGTTAATTAGTGCTGTCAATGAAATGTCAATGAAAAAATTATTGAACCCGTTGGTGGGAGACACGACTCCGATTGGTTGCTTGGTTTAGCAAATTAAGAGAAATTGACGCCATGACAATTTAAAACTTTTTATCAGACATTTTCTGGGTTACAGATAACTATAAATGCTTTGTATATGATTTGTGTATTCACAGTCAAGGGTCTTCTTCTGCTTTCTCTTTTTGCATGATAAATACTTAGTACATTCATCTTTGGTCCAGTCGAAGTGAGGGGACACAGCAGTCGCTCTTCATCGCCACTAGTTGACTACTAAACTCTGATGTCTCTATAGTGTGTTTCTCACCTTATGTTTTATCCCTGTTTTTGTTTGATGTTTTGTTCGATTGCAGCTGCCCATTGTGGCTTCCTCTATGGTGTCTCTGTACTTCCTGGAGCTGACAGATGTGGTGCAACCTGCTCAGGTGGGTTTCCGCTGTCATGACAGGGAACTCAGCATGCCATATGTGGACGGAGGAGACGAACTGATCCCTCTGCTGATGCTGCTGAGCCTTGCCTTTGCTGGACCTGCTGCCTCGGTAACTTCATTACCTTCAGCCATGCAGAGACACAGATCACAGAGGGTGCATTTGTCAGTTGTGTGTCAGATCAGGCTTAAGGTTGTGTTTGTTTTCTGTTGCAGATCATGGTGGTTGAAGGTCTGATCTATTGCCTGCAGTCTAGACTGAAACTCCGCAGAGCTGAAGGAAGCATCAACGCTGGAGGCTGTAACTTTAACTCCTTCCTGAGGAGGACAGTCCGCTTTGTAGGTACGAGACACAACAAGGAACTACACCTACTCACTTGTCTCTCTCCAGTTGCGAATGTGTTGCTTACCTGTCTGTCTCTGCAGGTGTGCATGTGTTTGGCCTGTGCGCAACAGCTCTGGTCACTGACATCATCCAGCTGTCGACAGGTTACCATGCTCCATTCTTCCTTACCGTATGTAAACCCAACTACACTCAGGCCGGCGTGTCGTGTGACAAGAACCCGTACATCACTAAAGACATCTGCTCAGGACATGACCAGCACGCCATTATGGCTGCCAGGTGAGACGGTTTCTGTTACCTCTAAACACTTAAGTATTCATCTGACTGACTCTCAGTTTTGTTTTCTGTCCTTACAGGAAGACATTTCCCTCCCAGCATGCAACTCTTTCGGCCTTCGCGGCTGTTTATGTCTCTGTGAGTACGACTCTATAGTGATCAACCGCAGTCAGGTCAGTAAAAGTGCACATTAAACACCTGTTTAAAGCAAACCACCAACTCCTTCTTATTGAAACTTGACTAAGCATTTCACAAACTAGGTAAGTCTAGATGAAGTTAATTAAATGAAACGCAGAGCGTGGAGTTAACCTGTAACCAGATGTTTTAACAAAAAGTGAACACAAAGGGACACACCAATCTTACCTGGTCCTTGTCACAAAGGAGTAAACTAAAGGACTTTTTTGAAATTTCCTGTATCATCACTATATGGTTCCTGATGTAAAACTCATTATGTTATTGGTGTTATAACGCCTTCTAACTCAACCTTCTGTTTCCTTTCAGATGTACTTTAACTCGACCATCTCGGATAGCACCAAGCTGCTGAAGCCAGTCTTAGTTTTTGCATTCGCCATCGCAGCAGCATTAACGGGTCTGACTCAGATCACTCAGCATCGCAGCCATCCCATCGACGTCTATGTGGGCTTCCTCATCGGAGCCTTCATTGCTGCCTACCTGGTGAGATCTGAAACTGACACCAACTCTGAGACTCAGAGGTCTGCAGAATGACCTGAAATCTAAGTTTCAGCAGAAACTGGAAAACAACACAAGTTCCTGCAGGTTTTTAGAGACATACTCAAATTCACGAAGCTTTTACATAGTTAGGAGAAAAGTGTCTGAGCTGGTGAACTGAACATTAAACACACAGTTTTAGCTCAGACTCAGACCATATTCATCATAGCAGCATCAGACATTTCCATCCTTCAGATATTCACAAATGTTTTTTCCTCCTTCAGGCATTTCATGCTGTGGCCAACTTCAAGTCTTCTGACGATGTGGCTCCTGCCCCACTGCCCCCGCCGCTGAAAGAAGACCCTCTTCGTGCTCTGACGGAGCGAGGACACGTGTCCGTGTACAACAAGGGTCCTGCATCTGCTTCAGAGAGTAACGACGAGATAGCGGCAGCACCAACCACTATGGACCGACTGGAGGGGCTGGGACCTCTGCAAAGAGAGAAAGCCTCTATGGGGAGCCTGAAGAGGGCCAGCGTGGACGTGGAGCTGCTGGCTCCTCGAAGCCCCATGGGAAAAGAGACCATGCTGACCTTTAGCAACACACTACCCAGAGCTAACATGAACGTTAATGGGGTGTTAGGAGCCAATGAAGGGCCGGAAGACCCGGTCCAACCTGTGCAGCCAGTGCACCGGCGCCTGAAGGCTGTGCAGGTTCCTTTGGACCCACTGCGGTCACAGCAGCTGATGTCAGAGTGGAAACAGAAGTCGATGGAGATGAGAAGCCTGAGTGCCCGGGACGAGACCGAGCGAGAGGCCAGCGAGGATGGCTCTGAACTAGGCTCTGTGGGAACCGATGATGGGGGGTCTCAGACTCCCATCTACCAGCCTACGGTGCAGTCTGGGAGGACAGCTTCAAGTCGTAACCCCACTCCACCTCCAGGGGGTGCCAAAGCCGTAGCAACCCCCAGACCTCCACAAATCCCTGAAGCTGGACCTCCACCAGTGTCCCCAAAGAGTGCTTTGACCCGGGCCAAGTGGCTCGCCATCCGGGAGAAGACGAGTGGGGAGGGGTCAGCCCGTGGTGCCACCAACCAGCTACGACTCATGCACGTTATCGCCATGTCAAAGCAGCAAGGCCTCCTCCCCTCCTCTTCCTCTGGGGAGAAGTCCTCTGAGACCACCTCCACCTGCTCCGGAACCTCCTCCACTGCAGACTCACCGCACTACCGCCCTCCCTCTGAGCAGCGGGAGGGTTCAGCTATCATCATGGTGGATGCCCATGCACCCCACCACCCTGTCGTCCAGTCCCCACCCCCTCCCCAGGCCCCACCCCTCGCAGGTAACGGCACCCCGTGGGAGTGGGCAGGGGCATCAAATCGGGGCGACCGACGAGACACCTATGACCTCAACAGCCTAAACCGTGGAGACTCGTCTGCCCGCGGCAGCAGCTTCCGGCCTCATCGATCCGCCTCGCCACGCACCACCATTGACCCCAACCCTAACGTAACCGCCCCTCACCCACAGGTGGAGCTGTCCGCGGATGCTCAGCGTAGGGAGATGGCAATGAGACGCAAGACGGCACTAGTTCTGTTGGATCGAGAGATCCGCAACCAGACTGAACAGGAGAACTACTACAAGAGTTTGCAGGGACGAAGGATCAAGGATTAGTCTCTTACTTTTTCAAAACAAAAGCCTTATTTCAAAACTGGTCTCTAACAGCACAGAACCTGGACAGCAGTGACGGCCATGTTGCTATGCATTTCTCTGACTTAACGTGGCAGAAGGAATAAGCTACAAGTAATGAATGTTTCCATCCAGCAGAGTCAGACCTGATGCTTGATGGCTCAACACTCTGGACCTTGTTTCTCAGCTTCAGTATCTGAGCATTTATCAGAAGTCCCTCCGATATCTTTATCTAGATAGATTAAAAAAAGTTAATGTAGTGGTAGTGAAGTTTCTTCAGGGTTTAGGTGATGAGTTCAATTCTATTCAGTTCAGCTTTATTTGTATAGCCCCAAATCACAACATAAGTCATCTCAAGGCACTTTACAGTGTAAGGTTTAAGACCTTCAACATTATTTATATACAGAATATTGAAAAAAAAAACAACAGTCCCACTTGAGCAGCACTAGGCAACAGTGGAGAGGAAAAACTCCCTTTAATGTAAGAAACCTCCAGGTGTCGAGGCAGATCCAACATGCAATGATGGCATAAGAGTGGACAGAGAGAGAAGAAGGAGAGGGGCTCAGTGTAATGTGGGAGGTCTCCCAGCAGACTAAACCTATAGCAGCATAACTAAGAGATGGTTCAGAGTCACCTGATCCATCTCTAACTATAATCTTTATCAAAGAGGAACGTTTTAAGCCTAGTCTTAAAGGTAGAGAGGGTGTCTGCCTCCTGAACCTGGATTGGGAGCTGGTTCCACAGGAGAGGAGCTTGATAGCTAAAGGCTCGACCTCCCATTCTACATTTGGAGACTCTAGGAATCACAAGAAGACCAGCACTCTGAGAGCGAAGTGCTCTGCTGGGATAGAAATCTACGAGGTCTTTAAGATATCTTGGTGCCTGATCATTTAGGGCTTTATAAGTGAGGAGCAGGATTTTAAACTCTATTCTATATCTTACAGGGAGCCAATGGAGAGAAGCTAATGTTGGAGAAATATAATCTCTCTTGTTAATTCCAGCCAGAACTCTGGCTGCAGCATTCTGGATTAACTGAAGGCTGTTGAGTGAGATACTGGGACATCCTATCAGTAACGAATTAAAGTAGTCCAGTTAAGATGTTACATGTGTGGAGAAAGTTAGAAAACAGTGGGAAGAAATCAGATTTCAGATTAAAGGCCCAGGTGCTGGTTTTCAGTAGAAGGACAGATGGAGTGCCATTTTAATATGTTAATATCATCTGTTTTTTATGTCATGAAGGAAGGTGATGAAAGAAGGGTGTAAAGACTATGATTTATGATTCTAAATCTGGGGTCCAGTGGAAATTAGACCCTGGGTGGGATACCAACCAAGGGTTTAAGAGGGACAGGTCTTTGGTCTATGGGACCTTCGGAGAACATTTGTCATGGCATAGTTATCATTTGTGGCAAAATGGACCTGAAAAGGAAACTTTATTGTCTTCTTATGTACAGTGCTCAGCCTAAAGTAAACCCCAACAGATTTTTCAGAAAACCTTACCTTTCAGAATCAACATTTTTAGTGGGATACTATACAACAAAATACTCCATAATTGTGGGCCAGTGATTGCAAGCAAGATTTGTTAATTTGTTCGCACAAAAATGTAAATATCCTAACAAATTCATACAAGACCATGTTGCAAAAATAAATATACCCCATTAAAAGACTTAGAAACAAAGCTAAATTTTAGGCCATCAAATTTAAACAAAAAACAAAAAAAATACATTTTGACTATAAAAGGGTATTACTTAACAAAGACACCCATTACCTTTCAAAGGGGGTGTACTCATTTATGCTGAGTACTGTATCTTTTTATAAACTGGTGGCTGCTCCAGTCAGTTAGGAACCAGCTCCAGGCTTCCAGACCTGTGCCACATTTAAGACCTGCATCACTGTTTTAATTAATCTGAGCTTCTGGCCTCTAAGTATCAGGTGATGGTGGGATCCCACAGCAGGTGTAAGTGACACGAGGAAACCAGAAAGAAATACTGACACACAACAAACTGAGAATTTCTGTGACTGAAGGAGACAACGTCCACTGTGTTGAGCCACTGAACAGGAAGCTGCAGAGTTTCCATGGCAACCGGTTGTGTGAACAAAGAGCACAGAGAATTTTAAAGACGTTTGGTTGTGAAGCACAAACATGCAACAAACATCGACCGCGTAGGATGTCGTAACTCCGACTGTAAATTGCCTGGACCAGCGTGTTTGTGTCGTGGTGACTTGGTCACTATAGTGATTCTCAGCATGTCGAGTGTTTCTGTGTGTGAACGTGTGTATTTATTAAGGACAGAGCAACATGACAATTAATATTTACGGAGATACTCATTGATTCTGTTTCAGAGTCTCTAAATTCAACATGTTTCAGCAGGTAAAACATCTGAAAACATTTCATTTCTCTGCTGGTGTTCAGAAACTAAGGAACTTTTCTTTTCTCCGCTGCTTGTATTTAAAGATTTAGTTACTTTACAGGTTCAGACTAAACCATTAAATAAATAAATAATATGAAATTATTTCAGGTTTATTACAACAAGCTCCTGTTTTAGCAGCTGCAACATTAAAGTGATGAACACGTGAATCCATCAATAATTTTAATATATTTATTATTGTTGTGAAAAAGGGTCATTCAGCATAATGAGTAATTTTACTTTTGGCACTACATTTTGCAGATAAGATTTATAAACTTTTAACTATGTAATATTTGTGATGCAGGAAATGTATTATAAATACAGTGTGGTAATAGTACTTTTACTAAACTAGATGTGTGTACTTCTCTATCTACAGCTGATCAGACTGAAGCTGGATGTTTTAGTTTCTGTTGAAACCAAAAACTCAGAGAAATGAAACATTCACAAACGGTTTCACCTGTTGGAGACGAATGATGCGGTTCAGTTCTGTCTGTGGCTCTGAAACCGGATCACAGAGCCAATCAGAAATCTGAGTGTGTCCTGCTGTTGATGTGTCTGATGTTGCATGTGTCCACTAGTTGAGTTTTTCATCCTGAGACCTGAAGAGACTGAACATTTCCATGTGAATGTAAAACCATGAAGCATCATTTATCTTGAACCTGTATATTTTGTGAACAAATGTAAAAAAAAAAAACTGCTGCTATAAACAGTGAAGGGTGGAGGCTGCATGCTCTGTGCTCATCAGGTTTCAAATTAAAACTTGTTCTTGTCGACCAACATGATATCAAATTCATTTCTTTTTGTCTCAGATTCTGTTTGACTGTAAAACAGAAGCTTCAGTTGACACGTCACAACTTCCTGTTTCTAAATTCATAAAGACTCAAAATAAAAAAAGCTACTCTCAGACGTTTGTTTTCTTGTGATTAGTTCATGAGAATAAGTCATTTGTATAAACTTCTTTCAATTTTTTTCTGTTAATGTTGAAACTAATGAACTGTAATTTGTTTTTCTCAGGAAGCAGCTGATGATTCAGGATCTTTTCTGACTTTCAGCAGATACAAGGGACAAAAGGTATCTGTTTTGGAATGGTACGAAATATTTTCGTAACTGGTCTGGTCATAAGAGATTAATGGCCAGACCAGTTTGTGTTTTCTGTCATAAGTAAGTGAAAAAAATAATGATGACCAATGTTCTTGGAACCTGCCAGCAGAGGAACCTGCCAGAATGATCTTCAACCGCCACCTCCGGCAGAACTCCGGTCTCATCCCGAGGGAGGCAGGGGAC
>JAUYWH010000020.1:24441118-24453817 GCA_034779795.1 Ctenopoma multispine | reverse complement strand
GTTTATCAATTACACTGACGATGCTCTTGGATTGTTAGGAGAACAGGTAAATGCTAACAGTGCTGTGGCATGGCAGAGTAGACAAGCATTAGATTGGTTGTTAGCGGAGAAAGGAGGTGTGTGTGCGCCTAGTCTTACCCCTCACAAGTGATAATCAGTATCTTTTTTATCATGTATCATGTTTGAACCATTGATATGATAATGTGTTTTTTCATATTCCTTTTTATTACTGATGTCGAGTTTTTACATCTTTTTGTGTTTAACCATGTCTATGTAGTAATTGTCCTACGATATATCCATAACTTTCTATGCTCTGTCCTAAGACAGATTCTCTGCAAGCTGTGTAACGGCGGTCGCACATAAAAAGGTGGGCCACATAGGAATTTTTCCCCAAACAGCTGTTTTGGGGTTGTTTCGCCTATGTTTGCAGAGAGAACTTGTATCCCCACATGCGAGTTTAATATGCCAGTTTAACATCTGTAGTGGAGTGCTTGGGTTGGTTTTGCATTGAGTCTGTCTACTGTGCTACATTTCTGAATTTATTTTGGCAGTTGATTTACTACTTGCAATACAGTCAGCTACAATAAGGTGCATTGCAGAGCTCTTTTAAGCTCTGCAAGGGGGGGAATTGTAGTATAAATTCTTCTTATATATATATATTCACAGTTATATATATACATGTTATGAACAGTTGTTGTATTCATTTGAACAGTTGTTGTATTCATGAACTGTATTGCATTTGACTTTTGTTCAACTCGAAAACAACAGATGGAATTTCCTCTTGCATAATAAGGCCCGGCCACCAATGTGCCATATACGGTAGAAAATGCTGTGTTCTGAAGATGATTTGGCTTATAACCAATGTGCTGTATAAGGTAAAATATGTTGTGTTTTGACGATGATATAAAAGTGGATGTCACGGAGGCTCAGAGTCCTTCTGGTTGATCAACGGGGAGAGATCCTTTCAGACTGCCGACCTGTATTACCTGACTTTGTATATTCAGCAATAAAGATTGCAGTACTTTTAAAGTCTGGCATTTTAGAGTATTCATTGAACAAAGTTGCATGTTGTTAACTTTGTGTCTTCTCTCTCCCCTAGTTGTACTTCGTGCTCTCTCTCTCTCTCTCTCTCTCTCTCTCTCTCTCTCTCTCTCTCTCTCTCTCTCTCTATCTCTCTCTCCTCAGGTATCCTCGGTCCTGGAGCTGTAGTTACTGGTCCTACCAACCTGCCCAGTGCCTCATCTGCTGCTCTTTATTGTTGTTTTGATCTTACCTGTTGTTCTTTTCTCTCTCCTCTGTCCACTAACCCCAACCCGGTCGAGGCAGATGGCCGCCCACCCTGAGCCTGGTTCTGCTGGAGGTTTCTTCCGTTAAAGGGAGTTTTTCCTCTCCACTGTTGCCTAAGTGCTGCTCAAGTGGGACTGTTTGGTTTTCTACATTATTCTGTATATATTTATATAATGTGTAAGGTCTTAAACCTTACTCTGTAAAGTGCCCTGAGATGACTTATGTTGGGAATTGGCGCTATATAAATAAAGTTGAATTGAATATCAGGAGAAATTCTCTTCTGTCATAAAATAAACATGAAAGCACAAAACTGCATCTGAACAAATCTGAATACTTGTGGCACAATTTTCTGTGGACAAGATGAGACCAAAGTGGAGCTTTGTTTATTTAAATAAGCTTGTTTCCTCAAAAGAAAGAAAGAAAGGAATCGCTCTGCTCTCTAAAATAAACCTTAGTGGAGAAATGTCCTCATAGCCATGGTATCACACTAAAACGTGTCCAGTGAAACACACGCCGCCTCCTGTCCTCCACCTTCCATCTGGTGATGCAGTTTCCACGGCAACAGAGAGGATGGTTGATGCAGAGATGAGAACAGGCTCTTTTTACTATGGTTCATTCAGAGTTTAATTTTAAAAAGGTTTATTTTCATGTTTATTAACAAATGACTTCAGTGTCATTAAGCAGAAATGTACACGTGTTGAATCATGTGTGTTTAACGTGATTATTACATGTTTTATATGTGTCAGATGTTCCTCTGATGTTCAGCTACTAAACTGGTCACGTGGTGAGATTTCTGTTAGTGATAGTAGTGAAACAGTCAATTGTGACTGCAGCATAAAATATGATGTTTTAATAATAATCATTTTTAAATAGTAAAATATATATAATAATATAAAAAAACATCCATTATCCACCACTTATCCGAGGATGACTCCTCTAGCTCCTCCTGGGGGGACACTGAGGCGTCTCCAGGCCATCTGAGATAGACACCCTCCAGGGTGTCCTGGGTCTGCCCCAGGAAAACAGCCAGGGGACGTCCTGGCCAGATGCCCAAACCACCTCAACCACTCAACATTACAAAAACATATAAATTTTAATCCACTCTCCTGCCCCACTCCCACCCCTGGTGGCCACAGTCAACGTTGTTAAATCCTCATATAGTGTAAAACTGGACACACACACACACACACACACCTCCCACTCACCTCTTTGCTTAATTTCCTGCATAGACTCAGAAGCTTGTTTCCATGGCAACAGCAACCTGGAAGGTATGTTTGTGCCTCACAGATTTATTTTGAACGATTTGGATGTGTGTTCAGTATGACTCTTATGTTGAAGGATCAACATATGTTGAAGGATCAACATAAGACCCAACAGCAGACTCCTTCATTCTGACAGAGAGCACCCTGCCCCAGTGCTGCCCCATCCTACATCCCATGATAATTTATCCAGAGCTGTACCTCTGCTACCACCGCTACTGCTATTACTGCAGTCCTAGTAGGTACAACTGCAAGTGTTAGTCACAGTCACAGTAGTCGCAGATCCTTAAAATTCTTAAATTAGAATAAAAAAAAAAAGTCTTATTTTTACTCTTGAGACATCTTACAGTTGGACATGTAGCACAGACATACATGCCTTTATTAAATGGTAAATGTTCTGCACTTATATAGCGCTTTTCTATCCAGACTGGTACTCAAAGCGCTTTACACTGCTTCCCATTCACCCAATCACACACCGATGGCAGAGCTGCTATGCAGCTTGACCTGACACACCGGGGGCAATTTGGGGTCAATTATCTTGCCCAAGGAAACTTCGACGTATGACAGGAGGAGCCGGGAATCGAACCACCGATCCCACGACTGGCAGGCGACTGCTCTACCTCCTGAGACACAGCCAAACCCTATTATTACAGTTGTGTAGTATATTTAGCCTTATAATAACTAAATTAATTGACTTAGGTTATCCTTGACCGCAGAAGAGAAGGACAGGAAAGAACAAGGCTCCAAGATGAAAGGTATTAAGAATGTTTAACAGTTTTGAAACAGGACCATGTGTAGAAAGTGTTCAGTATAACTTAACTGTGGACTGTTTACATTCTGAGTATTCCTGAGATAATAATCTCACAGGAAATAATTGTACATGAGAGCAAAAAACAGAACTTGGGTTTTTGGGTGAACAGATGTGAATGTGTTTTTGTGACGTTGTGAAGAGAGTTAGCTAACACAATAATAAGGAGATTCTGTTGTTTGTTGGTGTTTATGCTGTGTTAATGTCGTTTGAACCATTAAAACGAGCAGTCGAGTGGAATACATTTAAAAACGACAAGAAACTTCAGTCAGACAAAAGTTTAACTCTTTATTTGTGCTTCTTTAGGGTTAGAGGTTACAGGTAGGGGATGGGGGATTCTACACTTACTCTCAGCAGCTGTCAGGTGATTGGATAAGGACAGTTGATGCTATCTTAACAAACCAATCAGGAGCAGCTGTTTCTATTGGAGTGTTCCAGTTGCAGCTTAGTCTTGGATCTTGTCTTGCTGGGCTCACTGGTCCTTCTGATTGGCAAACACTCCAGCCTCCCAGCGCAGAGCCCGTTGGTTTTTATGTCGAAAAACTCGAGTGGATTCTACCACCTTAAAAGACAGAAGAGACATGAACATGAGGAGACAAAGCAACAATTTGATGTCTCAGAGTATCATCTTGTTATGTTAAGATAACCCCTTATTAGTTAAAGTTAAAACAAGGAGACAGATAGCTTAGCTTAGCATAATGATTGGAAACAGGGAATACACGTCAGAAATCACTTTGTGGTTTAAATAATCAGACAAAAAATCTATGTAGGATGTACCTCGTTGTTGATGTCGTCAACTGGTTGGATTCCTGCATACTGACAAAATAGACAGAGAAAAATTTAAATACGTTTTTTGTACCCTGGCTTTATATGGAAAATCATTTCAGTTATAACAGGAACTGTCACAGCTGAAATCAAATCTCTAAACTACAGTAACACAGGTGAACTTTGAAAACTACGGCAAGCTCAGAGGGTCAAAGCTGTTTATATAAATTTAATCTGAATCTACTCAATCCTCCAAGTGAAAGACTCACAGAACTGTCCTCCAGCTTCAGTTTGACTTCTCGGTCCTCAAAGTCCTGCAGCAGCGTCTCTGTCAGACCTCGGGGAGGATGGGGGGCTGATTGGACCACCATAGTGAAGGAAGAGGAGGTTAAGGGGGGTGATGAGGAGGTCCAGGGTTGAGCAGTGATGAAGGAGACAGAAAGAGGATGGGTGGAGAGACGAGGAGAGGATGAGGACACACTGATGGGTTTACCTGAAACACAACAGGACATCATTACCTGATGTCACTACCTGTGAAAACCACCTTAGAGAGGAATTATGGGTATTTATATTTGTAGTTTTTATAACCTATTGTGACTGCCTAGGAAAGACACTGGGTGTAAAATTGATCAAACCGCATCATGTGACACTGTTTCAAAACAAATTTTCCCTGAGGTGATTACAGGAGCAGGTGTAAAACTGGAAAAGTTGGATCAGTTTGGTCCAGCATATTCTGGAAGGACACTACTGAGCATGCTCAGTGGGGCCAAAAACAGATGTCCAAGTCGTTTTTACAACAGGAGTTCAGATCGAAAGATTTTTTTTTTTTTCAGACCGTGTCACTGAGCGAAGTAGTGCTGTGAGCTGTGTTGTAACCCAGGATCCACTTCTCCATAATCTTCCAGCTGAGATGTCACCAATCATTACATGTCTGTTAATCAGTGGTTATCAGGAACAAAGTGGGTTAGTAGGTCCCTATCCTCCACCTCCTAGTTGTGTCAGTCGGCCGTTCATCATAACTGATTTTGTTGTAGTGGTTACAGTATATGAGTTTTCATTTTAGCTCCTGATTTAGTTTCAGTTTTAGTCTTTGGATTAAATTTGTCCAAATATCTGCCATTTTAGACCCAGAGACGCGCACACTTCAGTTAAAGTTCGTGCTGTATACAGAAATACTGTTTTAACAAACAGTTAAACTGATCTTTAGTTTCCACATGGACACAGCGACATGGACCTTCTACCTGTATGCAGGTAGACAGTGTAGAACTGGTTCCTTAATGCAAATACACACTCTGTGTTTGTTCAGATTCAAACACAAACCAAACAGTTTGACCAGGAGATTTAAGTCTGAACTCCACAATTTGTGTGTAGATGACTGAAGCACACTGGAGCTGATGATCGACTTGTTACTGATTTACTTTAACAGCAGTTGAATCTGACGGACTTTGTTCATTCCCTTAAGTTACTCATTGTTTCCAGTTTGCATGTGATAAACAGTCCCATCCACAAGCCTGGCTTCAGGTTCTCTAACACCCACTGGTGTTACTGTGAACCAAACTGGCTTTGAAAATACTAAAACTGCCACCTCTGTACCACAGCTCGCTGCTGGACCATATAAGCTAACATTAATATGCTAACTAACATTAACTAAGTTAGCTAAACTATGCAAAACAGAGTGTGCACTGTGTAACAGCATCTGTTAGCAGAACTGTCCAGGATCGATGACACCGTTAATCAATAATGCTTTGCTTCTATAAGTCAGAACATTTTTCTAATCAAGCAGCAACTTCCAAAATTCCCACCACTTCATTTATCAGAAGACCAGAATGACAAATGTGTCCTAAGAACAAAGGACTGACGATGAAATTCAGCTGGAGCAGGAGGCAGCTGACAGTGGTGTCACATTTTAAGATAGTCCTGCACTGGTTTCAGCTTCCAGATGTCATAGATACCTGCATTTTCACATTCCTATCAAAAAGATCTTTACCTTTCCATAAGTGTTTAGTAAGACCACTTTACAAACATCCACCTGGTTCATTAAGTGTTTCTTTGCTTTTTATTCTGAAATGATAAAAAACACTCACACAAGTTCAGCCCCCTGCACCAAAATTAGCCCATTCTGGCTCAGTGAACTGATTCGTGAGGTGGTGATCAATAAAGCTAAATGCCAAGAGCAACTTCTGCAGACTCTGCAGGTACTGTAATGCTTTGTGAACTTTGGCATCAGTAAAACTAGATGTGGTGTTGGCTGTGATCTCCCTGCTACAGGTTCCAAGTGTACTGAACGTACAGTAAAGAAACATAAGCAGTGAAAACAATAAAGCTGCAGCAGGACAAAGTTTCTGAAAAGACCATTAACACGTTAACATTACTTTCAGTCAGACCTGTCCTTGCCTTTTAAAGTAAGAATACGTTCCAGGATTAATGGCGACAGGCAACTCTGAGTCTTTCTCTGGATGCTGTTGCAGATGTTTTGTGAGTCTGTGGTGTCCAGTGTCATTTTCTTGTGGCCTGCTGGGCCAGCACCATAAAGGTGACAGATACTAACAGGCTGGATAAATTAATCAGGAGGGCTGGCTCTGTTCTTGGTGTAGAGCTGGACCCTCTAAATATTGTATCTGAGAGGAGGAGGATGACCAAACTCCTCTCAATCCTGGACAATCCCTCCCACCCCCTTGACAGTGTCCTGGCTGGACAGAGGAGCACGTTCAGCCAGAGACTGATCTCTGTAAGGGGGAGGTCGACTAATAATGATCACAATCACAATTTATTTTATCTCTCTCGATTGTACTAAATTCTGCCCAGACTGTTACTGACCTATCTCATCCACCTTTAGATTTTCTTTGTTCTTCAGTTTTTTTTATTGATGTTATTTTGTATTTGCGTTGGTGTGGATCTCTCGTTCTGGTTCTTTTCTTTCCTGTAACAAGCAGCTGTAACAAGGCAAAACAATTTCCCTCTGGGATAAATTTTTTGAATCTTGAATGAAAAACTAAAAACATTTTTCATCTGAACACTAAATCCAAACCAGGAGACAGAATTAATGCAGCTACATACCTGTGCTTATAGGTGGGTAGAACTGACGGACAGCCATCTCGGTTGCCTGTTCCACTAGGGGAGCTGGAGAGAAGAGCTGACAACTGGTTCCCTCCCTGGATTCCCTCAACTCCTGCTCCCGTTTTAGATACTCCTCAATCTCTTTATCAATGAAATCTGGAGCTCCTTGTCCCCTGGGCTGCAGTCCAGTGAACTCCAGGTTCTCCTTCCAGCATTGAGACATGTTCATTTCAGACCGGGGTGTCAGTGTTGAGGAGAAGTGGGAGGATGAAGGTGTTTGATGCTGGTGGAAACATCTCATATCCTGAACCTCAGAGTCCTTTGAAGCAAAGGATGAAGGACCTTTAGTCTTTTGGCTGATGTACAGTTCAGTTTCATCAGGGTGTCGATGAGGACAACAGGGAGACGGGAAGACTTCTGCCTCTCCAGTATGGGACTGAGATTTTTCTTCTGTCCTCCTGTCTTGGTGGTCAAAATCCTTATTTACATCCTCCAGCTCCTGTGAAGAATCTTGGTTGTATCGTCCCAGGATCGCTCTCTGTTGGCAAGGCTCCTCTTTCTTCTGTTTTTGCTTGTGGATCTCTTGCTGGATAATGAAGCTCACTCGGGTCTTCTCTTTGGTTTTAAACAGCGGAGAATGTAAACGTTTGGTTGTGATCTCAACCATCTCCACTCTGCCACTGCTGTGCTTCAGACCTCGAGAGAGTCGTAGGTTCTCCTCACGTTCCTGAACCAACCGGATCTCCCTTTGAATTGGAGTCTCATAGTCACTCATGGACTTTGTGCTCCTGTTCTGCAGAGTGTTATTACTGAACACAGCGTCATTACTGGTGTAGCCGCCCACCTGCACTGATAGCTCCTCCAGGCCAGAGTCTAGGTCATCGAACACATTGCTCAGCCGACTTGGACTTTCCAAAGTCTGGCACACTGTCACCTTCCCCGCTGGGTAGGTCTCATCTTCTTCTGATGTTTTAAACTGAATTGTTTCCTCACTGGCCTCCAAGCAGTCGTATGACTCCATCCGCTGTGACAAGGAAACACCAGAGTCTGGCTTCAGAGGTGAGTTTAGGTGTAATGTTGAGGATCTTGTAGGGCTGAGGAGTGCAATAAGTCGGTCCTGCTCCATCTTCAGAAACTGTTGCCGTGCAGCATTGAAGCTGATCTGCTCATTATCAATGGCCCCAGGTTCAGCAGGGCGGGGAGGATCTGGTCTAGTGCTGACAGGACTGTAGCTCACACTGAAACCTTCAATCAGTTTGTTTGTAGATCCACTCCGATCCAGATTCTCCAGTGCACTCAGATGATCTTTGAATGTTGGGTTCTTCTTTGGTGCTTGGTTGCGAATGATGTCCTTGCGAAGCTGCTTCTCCTCCTCTTCCCCGACCACTTTGATGTCGTTATTTGACTCCACTCTGTACTGAGAGTCTCCGGTGGTTTCTGAGAACAGACTCTCTGGCTTCCTGCTGCAGCTGTAGGTCTGTAGTTTGAATCCTTTGTCCTCCATCAGGGTTGCCAGCTGAGCCTGACGCTCCATTGAGACCATCCAGGCCTCGTTCATTTGGGCTTCTGGACTTGCTGGATCCTCCACAAAGGAGTAAAATCCGCAGTGAGAGCCTGTGCTGCTGCTGGGACTGCTGGGGTTGCTGGGACTACTGGGATGCCATTCGTCACTGGTGCTTCCTCTGTCCTGTGACACCTTGACCTGCCGTGCCTGAACCACAACATCGTGGGATCCATCAATCTGTTGGGAGGAGACTACCACCGTGGAATGGCTATGAGTGATGGAGACGCCATCACCGCTGAAGACCGGGTCGTCCAGGCCAGGTACATAACCTCGGGGGGGACCAGTGATGGTGCGCAAGTCTGAGGGTTGCAGGAGAGGGGACAGAGGCTTCAGCACCCACCTCCTTGGGGTGCAGTCCATGGCTGCAGAGGGCACAGTGGAGCTGGCAGGAGGAGCTGGAGGTTCTGATGGAGGAAGACGACAAACAGAGCCCGAAGTTTGAAAACTCTGAAGAGTCAAAACGTCCCGATGGTCAGCTGCTGAGAGTCTCTGAAACAACAGAGACAACTGTCACTATGGAGACAAAGGATAAGATGGGTCTGTTACTATGGAAGCAAAGCATAGAACGGTGGGTTAATGTGGAAACAATAGAGGAACAACAAAGAAGAGTCCAGTTTTTGTGATTCTATTTCCAGACAACAGAGTGGACTGTTACTATGGAGACAGTTAAAAACCAGTTACTATGAAGACAAAGTAGAAGACAAGTAACTGTGGAAACAGCAGCATCAGGTGATGCTCCTTCTGTTCTGTATCTGAGCATGTGTTTAGTTCTGCTTAAGTTCTAGAGTTTGATTCACAGTAAATAATTAACTGGTTTAGTGAGGACAGAGTTAAATTATTGACTTGAAAAGCATCATGGAATTCTGAGTTTTTCAAATCAAAAGAAAATAACTATTTAAATATCTGCAGTTTCTTTAAAAAATATCTTCATCTTTAAAACTGATTAAGTGAAAATTTTGTATCAGCAAATGTACGTAAAGCCCTTTGCTGAAAATCATATTTCTCTTACTAAAGAATTACTGATGTTGTAATTCATTATATACAGAGTTATTATACATAATTTAAATTTAATAAACATTTTCATGTTTTAAAAAATCATTGTCTGTTTGCTTGCTTGTTTGTAAAAACTTATTTTGAACAGTAACCAATAGAAATGTGCTAAAAGTAAAAATTTTCCTCAGATATGTTTCCTCCAGATGGGCAACACCTGGACAGGTGTCCTGTCAGTATTGGAGTGTAGTCATGTGAGCGTCAGTTAAGAGTCGTCATATGGAGGAAGTAAATGTGAATTCACAGAAATGTAAAGATAACATTTATCAGAGCAGATCAATCAGTGATAAAACAGTTTACAGCGTCACCTGCACAGGTAATGTATCTCAGGTGAGTCTGTGCAAGTGAATCATGTCCAAAGTCCATTAAATCACATTAGATTATTGTCATCGTGCAGCAGTCTTTAATTAATCTAATCAATTATTCCAGATGAGATTGATCAGTTATTGATTTTAAACTGATCTGAGTGGCTGTTTGCAGCGGTGGTAAATAACTAAGTACATTTACTTAGTTAAGTACTTGGGTACAAATTATAATTCTTTCTACTTTTCTGGAGCATTTGCATTTGATGTTACTTTAAATTTTTATTTTACTACATTCAAAGTTAAATATAGTGATATAAAAGGAGCTGAATTAGTACTTGGGATATTTGAAGTACATCTAGCTGGTAGTGCTTATGTACTTATGTACTAGAACCACCAAGAAAACTGTACAGACACCTGTACCTCTGTTGTCTCCTCTGACCTGTTTACTCTGAACCAATCTGATTGTGCAGCAGTTTTTCCCAATGCCGTCCTTCAAAGGTCTGGATCCCAGAGTACCCTCTGGAACCCTTCGACAATGCATAGACCACCACCGGCTGAGTGGTTGTGGAGCAGTTGGTGACGGTTTACTCATACCTTACAAAAACTTCTGAATGACGAGGAACATAAATAAATTCCTGCTGCAGGTGAAACGAGTCTTTGACAGAAACTAAATGAGCTTCAGTTCGGTGTGTGTGACGGTGATAAGCTGCTGCTCCTCCTGCTCCAGTATGCTGCTGATAAACTCGTCCTGCTCATTATCACAAGCACACAGATGGAGACAGGCTGAACATCAGGAGCAGTAACCGACCCTCAGAAGGTCAGAGGTCACAGCCTGGATCAAAACAACCCACCCAAACAAATGTTTTACCTTTAAGTCTGAGTTACTCCGTGTGTGTGTGTGTGTGTGTGTGTGTGTGTAGCAGTTGTGTAGTTTTACCCCAGTTAGACGAACTTAAAATTACTGAACTGATCCTCATTCAGTCTCTGGTTGCTGACGGTGAACATTTATGATCTAAATATTAACATCAGTACGTTATTAATTAAATTACATGTTACAGACAGGTGAAATTTTTCTTACCTCAGTTTTCATCCAGAAGTACAAACTAAAACTGAGTCACAATAAAAACTGACTGAAGTGACAAAGTACAGTTTCTGGAGGCTCCGCCCAGCACACAGGCCCCGCCCATGGTACACACACACACTGCCAGACACACACAAAGTCAAGTCTTGTGAGGACACTCATTAATCATCTAACAGCATCTATGTGAGGACCACGACCATCAGCTCCACATCTGAGCACCAACCGACACATGTCATGGTTCATACAAGTAAAACTAAACTGGACAGCTGAGCAGCTGAAACTCAGATGAAGGCCGTGAGAAGTGGTTGAAAGCTCTGGAAAAACAAATCTAGTGGATTTTTGTGTCAAAGCTTCAACATCAACATTAGAAGTGAACAGAAGTAAAACTTTAATGATCAGACTGATGAAGGTGGTGTTTGGTTTGTGAAGTGCTGCCCCCTGGTGTGTGTGTTAGGGGGTGAGGGTATCTCACCTTGGTGTCATGGTCCAGACTATGACACAGAACCTGCCATGGTGGTGTGTACCTGAACATCCTGGTTCCTACTTGTTACTATTGGTTCTGGTCTGGATGATGATGATGATGATCAGCCAGAAAGAACCAATCACCATCAACCCTGGGAAAGAAGTTCACATCAGAGGTACTTGTACTTCAGTGTAGTATCCAGCAGCTGCAGATGAGTACTTTAATAAAACTCAGTAAGTTGTGCTCAGTACTGCTTAAACTAGATTTATCTCAGTATTATTTTTCTGAAGTAGGATCTTGAGTGCTGGATTTTTACTTGGAGTAAAGTGTTTTCTTTACTGCAGTAAAAGTTTGTGTTGTGTTGAGCAGGTGTAAAACACAGAAAGCAGGAAAAGGAATCCTTGTTGTTTGGATTGTCGACTCAGCTTTGTTCAGTGCATTCCTTTAATGTGTGTAACAAGATGTTGCAGATCTTCTACCAGTCTGTTGTTGCCAGTTCATTATTCTTTGCTGCTGTGTGCTGGGCCAGCAGCATCAGAGCCAGAGACACCAACAAACTGAACAGGAAGGCTGGTTCTGTGCTGGAACCCTTAAAGTAGGTGGTAGGGAGGAGGCTGCTGAACAAACTGCTGAACATCATGGAGAACAGCTCTAATCCTCCACAGCCTGCTGGTCCAACAGCGGAGCAGCTTTAGTCTTAGACTTCTTCAGCTCCTCTGTGATAAGGAACGGGACAGGAAGTCCTTCCTGCCAACAGCCATCACTGTACAATAACTTCATATCATGACAGAGAGCTCTGCTCTAACAGTCTATGTCCCATCATTTTATTATTATTTCCAATTACTTCACATCTGATCCTAAATTCCTGGATGTTATGTACAACCTTTTCTGGTTTTTGTTTACATTTGTAAGTCTTTCCCGTATCAAACTTTGTTTTTTATTGTGTTAATCTTTATTATCTTGTATTTGTTCTATACTGTTGTAATATTATCTATCTATCTATCTATCTATCTATCTATCTATCTATCTATCTATCTATCTATCTATCTATCTATCTATC
>JAUYWH010000020.1:24429067-24440977 GCA_034779795.1 Ctenopoma multispine | reverse complement strand
TATCTATCTATCTATCTATCTATCTATCTATCTATCTATCTATCTATCTATCTATCTATCTATCTATCTATCTGTGGCTCTTACAGTTCATACATACACCCTGGACTTAGATCACCCTGTTGTTTGGTTGCTTGGACTGTTTTTGAGTCCATTTATTACTTGCATTACTACTACCCTAACCCTTCCGTATTATTAGTAGTAATATGTGTTATGACATGAGGTGTGAGATTTATGTTACAACTAAACACATTAATTTAAAGTAAAAATCAAACATTGTAAATGTACAACTTCCAACTGGGTTAGATTAATTTTAAATAAAGTCAATATTAAGTAGAAAAAACTCCTGAAACAAAAAAAATAATTCACTGCAGAAATCAGTTTTCTAAAACTAGGTAAAAACAGAAAAAACATCAGTGATGTAAATAAACATGGCATCACTTGTTTGTAAACACAGCTGTCAATCATTGTGCGTGTGTCAGCAGCAGCCAGTCACATTGTCTAAAGGCTGGAGTAGGGCGGGGCTAACACTCACTGAGTCCCTGATCAATTATTGATGAATCCAGCAGCTGATCACTGAAAGTTGCTTGTAAAAACCAACAGAAACAAAAAACACAAACTCACCTGCAGGTTCAGCTCCGCCAGCTGACGGAGGACTGATCCACACAGACCGTTGGGGTGTGTGTGTGTGTAGGGGGGTCAGTCATTGTGTGTTTGTGATGATCAGCAGCATTCCTGACAAAATCTACTGCTCAGCAACACACAAGACAGACAGTGGTGACACATCTACTCTACTACAGTTTTTACTCCATTATAATCATCTGAGAGCTGCAGTAACTTCACAGAAAAAGTAGCTCAGAAGTACCCAGTTCCTTTACTTAAGTATCAGTATAGAGGTACTCTGAATGTTACTAAAAGAAAATGTCACTAAAGTAAAAGTACCCCTGTATAATAGAAATGATGAATGAAGACCTGATTAATCTGAAAATCAACCCTGTAGGTGTGAGCTGACAACAAAACCAGGACCTGGACCCTGAGACACAGTGTGAACCACATCAGAATCAAAGATTTATGATCAAAGTTTTAATGGAAACTGCTGAAATAAGAAACTGAAAAAGTCTGAACAAACATTTGAACACATCTTCAGTTAGAGACCAGTTTTCAGAAACTGTTTCTGAAATGAATCTTCTCACTTTATTCTCAGGATTCATCCACTGCTACGTCTCATTTATCCAAAACCACATAATTCAAACTTTGTTAATCAAGACAAATTTTAATCTAAACATGTGTCAGCTGAAGATCGAGTCTCTGCAGCCTGAACCTTAAGAGGACTCATGGTGGAGTCAGTGGAGGGGGACTTGGTAGATGGCACGGCGCTCAGTAAAACGTTCTCCAATGTGACCTGAGAGTCGACGTAACGTGTTAGTTTGCTGCTGAATCCTCTGTTTTGCAGGAAGTGAAGTCTCCCGCTGTCAATCATGATTTTGCAGAGACGACCGAGCTGCTCACGCTCAGCTGCCGACAAGAACCTGCACGAACACAGAAACAGAAAGACTGAGAATCTTATGACAGAAAAAGGAAGTCATCACTACTCACATCCATGACATGTTGATGTGAATCTGAGCAGCTGCTCTTTCTGACGTTAAATGCTCTGCTCACAGGTTATCGTCTTGACTGTATCAGCGGGTTCAAAACCAGGATATCAGGTTGTGAAAACGTTTGGGAGACACGGATTCATCACTGAGGTCAGAGCTTTGATATCTACCCGTTTACTGCGTCCGTTTCCTCTGCTGGTTCATGCTCCTCATTCTCTCCTCTCTGACTGGTCTGATCCTGAGGTGGACTGTCCTGCCTGGTCGGTGTGAGACCACATGTGGCCCAGCTTGACATCCGACAGAAAGCTGAAAACTCTTCAGGACCGAGTCCTAGTTGCAGGAAGAACTGTTGACCGACATAGTGGCGCCACTCACAGCGATGGTGACAGCACAGGGCTACCGCTAGGCCGAGCACGGGACCAGGACCATGGTTGGAGCCAGGACCAGAGTCAGGGTCAGGTGGTTCTGATGTTCTGAGGCGTTTTAGTGGCAGTTCACTGTCTCCTCTGAGTTCTGGTGTTTCTAATAAACAGCGCAGCGCCAGATCTGAGGACAGAAACCAGACCAGCTGAGTTTTTGTTCTTCAAGACAACTAATCGGAGTTCAGAATCTGAAGCAGACTAGTCTCACCTGTGGCCGCTCCACACAGGTGCTTCCCGACTGCGACTAACGGCAGTTTCTTCTGTCTGAGCAGCGGGACTTTACCTGGAAACAAACATCAACAGATCAGAGAACAGGGTCCATGTCAAAACCCTCAGTCTCCAGATGTTGGTCTCATACTTAAATCCAGATGCTGGATGTCGACCTGGAGCCTCTTGAACTGAACCCCAGCATCCTGATGTTTCCCGTCCACCTGGAACAGAACAGAACTGCTCAGACCTGGTTTGATTTAACAAAAACTAAACTGATTCATCAGAGGGATTGTGGTTTTTCGATGTCTGTGCTTTTTAAAGTTTAGGTTCGTAATCAGGAGAATCCAGAATAGGATTCTGCAGTCAGGAATCAGTTTAGAGCCTGGAGCTGGAGGTTTCACCATGCCTTGAAGCGGGTACTGCAGCGCTCTACAAGCAGCAGCTGGAGGTCTCTGGAGCTCTTCAGGGCCTGGTGAATCCAGTGAGACAGTTTCCCTCGACCTGCTCCGAACTCCACAAAGCATCGGCCCCCTCCCAGCAGCCCCAGCTCCTCCAAGTGACCTAAGATAGAGGACTGGACACACTTGACAAGTTGGAGGACCTGGTCCAATAGTTCTGAGGTGGTTAAATAAACCACACGTTTCCAGGTGATTTTGTGTGTACCTGCTGTTTTAGGTGTTTGTAGGCAGAGTCTCCATTCTTTGGGTTGCTAAGTTCTTCCTGGAGGGCGGGGTGAGACAGAACTCGGTCCTCCAGGTCGCACTGCAGCCCTACAATAACAAGAGAGAGACCACTCCCATTAAAACTGCACTTTGTCCAGGTGTGTTCAGGTGAAGGTTTAAACATTTAAATGTGACTGCTGATAGATGTTATCAATCACCTGATATATTTGACAGTTTATCCTTAGTTTCATGTATTTTCTGTCTAGAGTTTTTAAAAGTTCAGCCAGATGTGATTTTTGGGGTGATTCCAACTGTTGCTGAGTTTGTCTTGTACGTCACCTCCAGTTTTACACCGGACTGCATGTGGCGTATCTGTAGATTAATTTCTGACGACGTGCACGAACTACACGGCAAAATGACAGCTAAGTGTGGGCTCCATGTTACTGACTGTATAGTTAACAGCAAAAAAAATAATCAACTCAGGACAAACATGGCTCAATCTGATACGTTTATGTTAAACAGGAAGAAGAGGAGAAGAAGCAGCAGATCACCTGTGAGCGCGCTCTTCAGTTTGTCCACGAGAGTCTCCAACTGTATCCTGCTGCGCTCACACAGACTCACCTGGAACACAAACAGCATCTTCAACATAATCATCATCAGTGTGAGTTAATGAAGCTTCACCTGCAGCAGAGCAGCTATTACCTGTTGCGGCGTCTCTTCAGCTGGTCCAGCATTAATGTTCTCCACATAATAAACCTGCAACAGGTCGAGTTAAACCAGACTCAGACTCGCATGAAAAACAGCTGAAACGGATCAGAACTTTACAGTCATGTCTCTGATTCATGAATCATTCAGATAAAAAGTCCATCTCACAGGTTTGGGTTTTTCTCTGGAGTTACATTTCTTCAGGTGTTTGTCCAGTTTGTCTTCACTCACAGTGCTGAAGGCAAAAAACACAGACGCACATAGAACCAGAGACGAACCAGACGCTTTAACACATGGTCATTGACCGCACATTATGTACTCTGCAGGTCCATGGTCTCTAATTAAAACAGGTGAATTTAAACATGACTCACTGTTTGGGATCCAGAGGACAGACAATCCTCCTGCTGCTTCCCTTCTCCTGAAAACAACAGGTTAGAGCTGTTTCATGTATAACTGGGGTGTAACATCCTCTAAATCCATGGTTTGGTTCACAGAGCTAATTATCACTTTCTCTACAATTAATTGTACCACTGACGTTAATTAAAGAAACCCTAAAGGAAAAACCATTATTCTGATTCTACAGAGAATCCTGAAACAATCTGCATGTTAAACATCTCGTGACCAACGGTGGCCCGTCAATAGAGGGCACTGCCCAACCCATCTCACATGAAGAAGAAGAAGATCACGTAAAATAATTCTAGAAAAACATGAAAATTTAAATAAACGAGCTATACATTATACAGTCCTTGAGTAGAGTGTAGTACTCGTTTACCGTGACTGAGCGGTTGTGTGAAGTATATCCTGTTCCTTTGAGGCGCGAGAATCTTTACCGAACACTATAAGTGGTGCATGTACACTGGAACTAGTAATGTGTCACTAGGTAGAAACAGGTAAAACAGATTTAATACATTTTCCTGATAAAGTGATAAAACATGAACAGACTAGCAGCTACATGATAAATGCTAACTGTTGCGTGTCTTAAAATGATTAGCAATGTGAATATCGCTACGCAGCTTAATGAAAGCTACAGAATAGAGAATAATGAGATGTCATGAGATGTCGCATTTTGTCTAAGATGATAGACTGCATTATATTCTGTGGTGTGTTTGAGGTAGCTATCCTGGCATTTTAATGGAGCTGGTGGACTTTATTGGATCCCTGGATGCAGCAGTACTTGCAGACTGTTACTGTGTTTAAGGGGAGACGGTGCAGAATAAGCTGCTTGACTGCATGGTTTCAGTTGAAAGAGAGAAATTTATTAATAAATAATAAATAACTGAAAACACAGACTGTGTATTTTTACTTTAATTTAATCGTTTAAAGCAGCATGATGGATGATAATGGTGCTTTCGCTTCTACTAGTAATGAAATGTGGTTAGAGCCCATCTGAAAACTGACCTGCAAAAGTGGACAAAAATAATTTCACCTGCCGCCACAGTTCCTAACTGAATGTAGAACCATTCTACACCAGGGCCGGCGCATGGCATAGGTGAACTAGGCATCTGCCTAAGGCGCCAGCTGCATGCAAATAACGTCAATTGCAGGTTTTTAAGCTTGTTTTCTAAAGTGTAGTTACTCATGATTCTCTCCACAATAAAGTGTGAAGATTTGTTCTTGTAAGTGTTACTTGTGTTACTGTCCCCCCGCCCCCTCCTCCACCCCGGATAGCCTGTGCATGCGTGTGTGTGAGGGGTAACGGGCAGAGCTAGTGTTGTTCCAGAAAAGGCACCCCTGCACATCATTCCATGAAAGCATTTTACAAGGGTGTAAATCGCTTTAAAAACACAACCAAAAGCAATAAACATGAACAAAAAAAAACAACCGTGATAAATTAACATCCACATCCAGGATATCTGTCTTGAACCAAGATACAAGAAATGGAACCACCATCGCATTAAATCATTTTAGAACACAACGAAATGCACAAAACACAAACTTAGAAATATGCCAGTGTAACATTAAGCAGGTCCAGATCCAGGATACCTCTCTTGAACCTACAGACAATCACAGTTGGTGCTATAAGAATTATTTCTGTAGGAGCATGCATTTCATATCCAAGTGGCCTGCCACAAAGTAAGGTTGTAGGACTCATGGATGTGACACTTTCTTAGTGGGAGATAGAAGAGGGTGCATATTCCGGCAGGGTGCTTCTTCTGGCACAACACCAGCTATGACTATACTTAAAGATTTTAACCAGTTTTCCTGAGAACGGCGGCCATCTTTGTTTCAGTTCAGAAACCGACGAGTTAACTACATATTTCTATCATTTTAATGATCTAAATATTTTATCTTCCACATCACTAACGGACTCTTAGTAGATTCTAAAGATGCCTCAGGGACAGCAGTTGGTGTTTTGGTCGAGTTTGTGGACTTCTGACCACAGATACATGAGATAACTTGAGTCCGAAGTTAGGTTTAGATTCGGTCCGTGTTCCGCGAACTCACCATGTTCGCGTGCTCTCCGCAGAACCTTTTCCCGCTCCCGACTACCATTTTACAGAAGCGTTTCTTTTTCTCCACGTAAAACCCGCAGCGGCCGGGTTCGGGTCCGGGTGCGGGTGCGGGTGCTGCAGGTACGGGGGCCGCCATGTTCAAGGCTGTATTCAGGGGATCACA
Source organism: Ctenopoma multispine (assembly GCA_034779795.1). Classification (NCBI taxonomy): domain Eukaryota; kingdom Metazoa; phylum Chordata; class Actinopteri; order Anabantiformes; family Anabantidae; genus Ctenopoma; species Ctenopoma multispine. The sequence continues at coordinate 24,434,770 of JAUYWH010000020.1, read as the reverse complement.
AAACTGTAGGAAATACTCGAGTTACCTCAGTTCACCTAGAAACAATCCTCCAATTTACCTTCAACAAAAATAACAGACTTGTTAAATCTATATAATATGATGTAACACTCCGGACATATGTTTGACCTTTCGGCAAGTTGGAACTTTTTGCAAGACTCGACTGAGTTGCAGGTTTTGCTAGTTACAACAAACTAGATTATGGCAGCTTTGCTGGAGTTCAGTAACTGGAGGGATGCAGCGCTTTGTTTTCAGAAGACATTCCTAAACGCTGGTAAACCGTACATATTTTATGCGAATATCCAGTCAAATTTTATTTATAGAGCCCTGTTCCTCAAGGGCTGTAGGTATTTTGCTGTACAGTATATGCCATTGCTTGTTTTCATATCTCTATTCGTTTTTCAACGTTATCATTTAAAAAAATTAAACTTTTTCTTTACTTGAAAATATGAAAAAAATCCTAAAATTGTAAACATTTGTAAAGTGAAATAATGATGCTACTGATTCCTCAGCGGCACCTGAATGTCCACCTCTCTTCTGATTGGCTAGCCCTTTTCGCCTCCGCTTTCCGATTGGCTGTTTCGTGAGCTACTTCAGACATTTCCACGCCCCTGACAACATGGGGGCGGGGCCCGTGTGAGTGTCCTGTGACGCCATTACTGGACTGTCCATGCCATGATGGCGGCGGCAACTGCGGTGGTAACGGAGCGGGGTGGCGCCCCCGGTTCTTCCCGGCCTGCGGTGGCGGACTACTCGGTGCTGGTGGTGGTGGGAGCACTGCGGTCCACAGGCTTGCTTGAGCGACTACTGCCCCAGATAGATTCGGGTGAGTTGTTGCGAAGTTAACCGGTCCCGGAGGCGCAGCCACCGAGGTCCACGGAGCGGGAAGTCCGCGGGGCCTTTCACAATAAAACCCCTTAGGAACGGTTGACGTCTCTGCTGGTGTTATCTCTCTAAACACGTCCCACTAATCGGTGTATGTCCTAAAATTTACTCCAGGCTTTAAAAGTACATTATAAACTAGACACATGCGCATACGTTTTTACTGTGTGCTGGTTTAAAGCAGGTAAACAACACTTTAGAACATTTCCCGGGAATAAAAATAAGACTAGCATGCTAACGACATCGTTAGCGAGCTAACTTAGCAGCTTGTTTCCTCTTTCGCAGTTCGCAGGTCAAACTAGCAGAAAGTCGTTATTCTTCAAAGTTATAACTTGGTAGGTTTATTTTTTACTTAAAGCTCCTCAACCACATGATGGTAAATTGATGATACACCCAATGGAGACATGGGTTTTTAACGGGATACAGTCACGTCCACAGTGTTTTTTGTGGCTAAATTTAGAACTGACACATGGACATCCTGTCCAATTAAGTCCTCACGGTTTTATCTTCTAATTTTCAGTCGAATGTCGCGTAAAAATCTGTTTTAGCTTTTGTTACAACTGTGGGTTGTTTTATCTGCATAAAATCTGATTTTAACATATGTTTTTGTTAATTCACCACCAGACAAACATTTGTATGGAGATTTATGATGTGATGATGAACGTTTCTTTCAAACAACGGCTGTATGCTAACGTTGTTGTCAAAAGTATAAACGCTTTTAAATATTGTCACATTTAGCAGTTTTGTTACGAGGCATTTATTTTGAAAATCCCTCCCGACCGGATGTTTATTTTATCAAATTGACTAGTTTTAATTTATTTGTGTAAAAGCAGATTGACTCTTAAATATTAATAAACCAGCGGTTTGACCGTTATTCCACCACTTCACCAAGTTCCTGTAACAAGCATGAAAAGTGCTATAACTGCAGTAAACTGTAGTAATAGTATATCACAGAAAAAAAGCTGATGTTATCATATAAATAAAAATTTTGGATGCAATACAAATTAGTCCAAGCAGCATGTGTGTTTAGTCATAAGATGTGTTTTTATGCTTTTTTTAAGTAGCTAATTATCTTATTATGTGATCCAGTTTGTTTTAGTCTATCAAAATGTATTTTAGGATGATGATCATTACCAAATTTTAGTTACTAATACTCTTCAATCTGAAGCTGTTTGTTCTCAGCCTGTCTCTGTTCAGCGTGTTTGTGACTCTTTTCTTTTTGTGGTGTTGTTACTAAATCCACTATCATCAGCTTCCTGTTTGCTGAGGAGGAAATGGGTCATCTGACATAGACAAGAGGAAACACGGACAGACGTCTCACTCTGTGTGAAACCAGGGTTCAGTTTAATACAATATCAGATTCTTTTACAAGAATACAGGGTTCAGTCTTGTGCAGACAGAGTCAGTCAACCAGTTTGACTTCTGCGGCATTTTGTGTCGGACATGATAAAAATTGCAGCTCGTTTTACCACGGCTGGCCTACACACTGAAGGCTGAGAGATGTTGGTCTTTTTCAGCATTTCTTTCTTGAAACTGGCCTAAAGTTCTCAGTTTCAGTTTTGTCCCTGTAATAAAGAAACTCTGGACGTTTGCAGTCAGGCACATTTGTGGGTCTTTTCAGGATTTTCAGGTTTGTCTCAGTCTGTGTTCAGTGTTGACTCAGCGGTGAGACATGAGCTTCTTCCAGGTCTCTAATTGTGCTGCGTCCAGTGTTTGTAGGCGTCAGCTCGCATCACGGGTCTGTGTTTACACATATAAATAATCTGATCATCCTCTAACAGTTTTTTACTAACCCTAAAAACAGGATTTGTTATTTCACCTGAAACTGACGATGAAAGCAGAACTTAGCGTAATTTTCACATCGACCTGAAGAACAATTCCGGACACACGTGTGTATTAGAAACCATCATGTTAAGAAGCAATGTTATTGGATCTCTGGTAAAAAGTCCCACACTTCAGACTTTTAAAGATGTGTTTTTAGTTAGTTTTTAGAAGCAGCTGATTATGTTTATATTTTGTTTATATCATATGTAATGAGAAGCAATAAGGTGTCGTTCCACTGCAGATTTAGTCTGAGCTGATGGTTACAGTTTGTCAGCATTGATCAGAACATGAGCAGCTTCACTGGAAACATTAACGTTTGTGTGTTTGTGCCGTTTTCTCAGCCTGAGGACACGGAGCTGCTGATTCGCTACATGTGATAATGAAGACACGAAGAACAACAATCCTACAGTTTCTGAATATTAATAATAATCCTGCTGTGGGGCCTTGTCTTCACCAGACCCAGGGCAGTCAGTGGACATGTCTCTGAAAGAAACAATGAAATTTCCCTTCACATTGGGGTCCAGCACCGTGGGCACTGTCCCAGACCGTTGGGGACTGTTGTATGCTGACAACTTCTGTGTTGTGAGCAACAACCATGTTGTTTCTCTGAAAGTACACTGCAACTACACTTATGGTTTTAAGGAACTAATTACTATGATCATAATCTTGTTCAGTAGCAGTGTGGCCTCTCAGCGAGCTACGACAAAGAGAAAGTTCGACTCCAGAGACCTGTACCTGGACTTTGGTTAGGGTTCAGGAAGGATGATGCTTTTGGTTAAATGTGAATAAATGTATGATGTTTATTTTGTGTTATACCAGAACCACCATCTCCCTCAGTGGCCTTACTGACAATACAGGGTACAGAGTACAGCTCTGTCTCCCAGACACATCCACCTGGTTCCCTGCATGAGCTGGAGAATGTGGCCGGGGACAGCGACACCTGGAGAACACTGCTAAACCTGCCGTTCCCACGACCCGATTCTGCATGAGCATTAGAAAATGGATGAATGATTATAATATCTGGGCACTTCAGAGAGAACAGAGGAGGTTTTATTCTTATACTTGTCTAGACTAGAACCTTCCTGTGCTTCCAGTCGGTTTCATTCCGCTGAAGTGAATGCAGGTGAAGCTCTTGTCTTGCGTGGCCACGTCCATGTTCTCTGTGTCTTCTTTGATTCTCGTTTGTGTCACCAACACTAGGCTGGTAGACAGACTGACTAACCCTGGAGGTGGTTTCGAATTTAGTTTCAGCTGGTCTGACACTAAAACTCTTCTGTCAGGAGTCTTAACTCTTCCAGTGTTGTTTTGTCTAAAGCCGGGAGACAAACAGAAAATCTTCCATGTGGCTGAAAACAGCAGTTGCTGTTGTTTATCTTGAAAAATTAAATATAAAGATAATTTGAATATCTCAGCTCTGATGTGACCAATAACAGGAGATTTCACAGACACTCTGTGTTGTTTCAGGTTTATTTAGTGATGTAATGTTTTAATGATCCAATCAGAATCCAGCCAAAGTCTTCTGCTGCTAGTCACAAACACAGTGATTAAAATGTTGCGTCCTTCCAGAGATTTACCACAGATCCTGACTTTCACACTCTACCTCCTCTGTGAAGCTAAATCAGGAAATAAAAGCGTTCTTTGCATTTCAGGTGTGCGCTGCTGGCCTGTGGATCTGGATGTTTCTGTCCTGGATCAGCAGCTCAAACTCTTTGTGTCGAGACACTCAGCCTTCCTGTCAGAAGAAGTGCGAGGTGAGAGAAAGACGAGGCACAACAGTAGTCATGTCCAGACACTTTACAGTGTTCAAAGTTTAAGACCTTACACAGAGACAGTGGACAGCAAAAACTCCCTTTAACAGAAGGAACCTCCACCAGAACCAGACTCCGGGTGGCCGGTCATCTGCCTCAACCGGTTGGTGTGAGTGGAAAGAAAAGAACAGTGTGACACTTTATTGTGATTTTACTGGGTTTCTGATAACTTTCTATGATTTACATGTTTACATATTATAAAGGTTAAAAGGTCAGAATAGTCAGAGATCTGATCATTTTACCCAGTAAAATGATCTACTTAATAAGATAATTTATATAATTAAAACAAATATAAGGATAATGCAGGGATATAATTTAAAGGTGCAGCTGGTGTCTGTCTTTTCACCTTCATCTGAAATGTTTTATTCTATTATAACATGTGTGGTTCTACCAGAATCTTAACCTGTAGAACAACAGGTATTACAGATTATTTTCTGTTCTGGACTTAAGTCTAAAAACAGGGTCTGCGGGGCTCAGAAAAAAACCTAACAATAGCTAAATTCTGTTTCCCAACAAAAGGCCTTAGTAGGTTTTCAGCCTCTGGGGTTGTATTAATTTTAGTGTCGGATTACAAAGGTCTTGTTTGTTAGTTTTAATGGTATTTCTGTAACAGATTCACTTCCTACTGTGTGTTTGATCCTGCAGGTCAGAGGACGCTGCAGCACCGCGGAGATGTTCTGGACACTCAGGTTCTGGTGAATCCAGCTCACAACTTTGTCTGCTCAGAGGTGAGAACGTCTCCTAAACAGTGGTATAAGTCGGATTTTAAATGTTCATCGTCCTTTTCACTGAGCTCAAATATGCTGCCTGGCCTAAAATAAGTCATTTGATTATTTCAATTTCAGTTCAAGGCTGGACCAGCAACTACAGCTCCAAGGTCGAGGATACCCTGGAGCTGTAGATACAGAGAGAGAGAGAGAGAGAGAGAGGACACAAAGTTAATAACATAAGAATGGACAGAGAGAGAAAAGGAGGAGAGGAGCTCAGTTTGATATGGGGTCCCCTAGCAGACTAAACCTAAAGCAGCATATTAAGAGATGGTTTAGAGTCACCTGATCCATCTCTAACTATAAGCTTTATCAAAAAGGAAAGTTTTAAGTCTAGTGTCTGAAGACTGAGTCATGGCAACTGGACTTTTTTCTTCCAAGTAGAGACATTTCGTTCTGCATCCACAGAACTTTATCAATCTGAG
>JAUYWH010000020.1:24417767-24428410 GCA_034779795.1 Ctenopoma multispine | reverse complement strand
AAGCGACTTACAGGGAGCTAGTGCTGAATGTCTGGCTCAGGGACACACCTGGTGGGGGATGGGCTAGGAGTCAGGCTAGGAGTCAGGCTGGGACTCGAACCTTCCGCACCCCAGTCTGACACTTAAACCATTGAGCTTCCAGGCCATCACAGAATTACTTATAGAATGACTGGCTCACATGTCTAAATGCACTTGCTCTGCTCCACCATGTCATCTGTCCACAAATCCAAACTGTCCAAAATGTATTCATGAGAATACACCTTTAGATTTAGAACATTATTTAACAGTGGACTTGGATCCACAGTTTCTGTCTTTCTCAGGCCTTGCATTACATGAAATTAATACATTTACATGAAAATAACTACTGTTAAACATTTTGTATTCCCTGGTACCTGAACGGTTACAGCACATATCACATTGCTGCATGTCACAACCCTCTTCTCCTGTGTTTAGAATGTGTCGCAGGAATGCAAAAAACAAACAAACAAAAAATACCCTCCTCTCTGCTAGTGTTTGAAGTCATGTGTAGAAAGCTTTTGTAGATTAAGGTCACTTACATCACGCTGCACTAAAATCAAATAAGAAACACTCTGTCAGTGTATTCCAACCACTCTATATGAAGTTCACTTCTCTGTGATTAAATATCGTAAGACATATAATTCTGTTTCCTGCCTGTGTTTTCAGGTTCGACGGCTGATCTGTGATCCATCTCGGCAAAAACTGTTGGTTCTGGCTGGCCAGTGTGTCGAGGAGACAGGAGACATTGTGTTGCAAAAAGGCTGCTTCTCTCTCAACGATTTTATCCAGATATTTTCTGATGAGGAGGTCTGTTTCAGTCAGGGATGGATTTTAAGTAGTTAATGTCTGATCTGATGGGTTTATAACTCCTGACTGTTTTTATAGGTTGGAGAGTTGCTGAGCTCAGCAGACCCAGCGGTAAAGGCCACCCTCACCCTCAGCTGTCCAAACTATGGTGTTTGGAAGGACTCTGCTGTGGATAAACACAACCTGCAAGACTTCATAAACATCCAGATCAACCCTCCCCCTGTGCTTCCAGAAATGGAGGGTCTGCAGGAGTTCATGGAGTACCTGTCAGAGTCACTAGAACCTGAGTCGCTCTTTGACCTGTTGGAGCCTCCGAGCACTGTGGGGTTCCTGAAACTATCTCGGCCCTGCTGCTACATCTTCCCTGGTGGAAGGGGGGACTCCGCCTTCTTTGCTGTAAACGGTTTTAACGTCCTGGTGAATGGTGGATCTGACCTTCGATCCTGCTTCTGGAAACTGGTTCGACACCTGGACAGAATCGATTCGATACTGCTGACCCACATCGGTGTGGACAATCTCCCTGGACTGAACAGTCTACTGCTGAGGAAAGTAGCTGAGCAAGAGGATGAGTCTTCTGGCTCTCAGGCTGATGCGGACTGGATAAAAAACCTGATCTCTCCTGAGATTGGGGTGGTTTTCCTCAATGTTCCCAATAGGTTGAAGTCCATCCAGGGAACTCCCAGTGAGTTGCGGAGTTGTGATGAGGTGGAGCTCACTCTGCAGAACCTAGAAAGACTTGCAATCAAACCTGAACGTCTCAGCCGGTCCAGTGGACCCATTATAGAGCCAGTTATCTTGTTTCAAAAGATGGGAGTTGGCCGCCTGGAGCTGTACACACTGAATCCAGTTGGTGGTAAAGAACTTGATGCTTTAATGCAGATTTGGCCAAACAATGAATCAAACGTAAAGGGCTTAGATCTTCCATTGCCATGCCTTGTTTCTATTTGTGCTTTGCTTGTCTGGCTTCCGTCTAGTCCCCAGGAGAAGATCATACGTGTCCTTTTTCCAGGGTGCACGCCCCAGTCCAAAATTCTAGATGGACTTGAAAAGGTCAAACATCTAGATTTTCTCAAACATCCATCTATGTGTTTAAAGGACCTTGAAACACCTAAAACTGAGAAACAACCGAAACGAGCAGAGAGTCGGGAAAGCCTTAAGTCCCAGTCTAGGGACATCAGACCCAGTAGTGCCTTACAGAAAGAGAGATTTGGACGAGTAGACATGAAAAAACAGGATGTGAAAACAAAGCCCAAAACAGCTGGTGACATTGCACCAAAAGACAAGAGGGATGGGGAAGAAAAGCCCAAACCAAAGGATGCAGATGGTAAATTAAAGCCACTGAAACCTGCTGAAAAGGTGGTTTCAAAAAAAGATTTGTCAAAAGAAGAGAAAAGGGATGTGAAAAAAAAGGAGGAGAAGACTCTTGCTTCTGTTGTAAAGAAGGAAGAGAGTGGAGAGAAAAAGAAAGATACTTTAAAGAAAGAAATTTCAGGCATAAAACCAAAGAAAGAAACGAAAGCTGAACCAAAAAAAGACAGCAAGAGGGATGTAAAAGCAGAGGAGAAGAAAACTGCAAAGCCAGCTGTTAAAGAAGTGAAGAAAACAGTAAGTGGACCTTCAAATGCTGCATCAACAGCAAACCCAGATTTGAAGAAAGCTCTGTGCAAAAGTGGGGCTCCAAAGAAAGATGGTACTCTTCCAAAGAGAGACTCTTTGAGCAAAGGGACAAATGGGAAGCCAGGTCCAAAGGAGCAGGAAAACCATAAAGAGTCAGATCGTTCCATGGTGTCAACGCCTGAGGACATGATGGCTGAATTTGAAAAACTGAAACTGGAAGATAACAATGGAAACGGCACTCAAAAGTCCACAGCAGTCGTGAATTCTGATGGTGCAAAGAGCAATGGAAATCAGACCCCAACAGTAGAGAGTCCTGAAAAGTTTCGCTGTCTGGAGACTGACCAGGATATGGCCGTCGCCTCCTCACCTCTCGCCAAAACTCCAAAAAGTGATCTCAGTGTAAACTTTGATCTTACTCCGACTGCGTACAAGCTGGTTTTGGGATGCTTGAACAACAGAGCAGATGACTTCTGTGCAAGCTCAGAGGAGAAAACTCTAGAGCTGGTTTCTTCTGCAGATTCAGCCCCTAACAGTGCAGGACATACCCCTTTCCATCAGTCCTCCGAAGAAGAAATTCCATGTTTGGGTGAGGACAGCAGCCTTGGGGCAAGAGTATCCAGTCTGGGCTTTGAGGATTACAACCAGGGAGGTTCTTGTAGGACCTCAGAACTGAGCTCTCTGAAAGAAGGTCTGGAAAACTCCACATCCTCTCAGGATAAACACTCTAGCCTTCTGACCCTATGTCCTTTTAAAGACAATATTCCAGATTCCTCTCTCACCATGACCTCCTTGCCAGCTGAGGTTGGCTCGCCTCACTCCACAGAAGTTGATGAATCCTTGTCGGTTTCTTTACAGCAAGTGCTGTCACCTGCTGCACCGTCACCCAAAAGCCTCATGGGAGATACAGTCTATTCCAATGGACATCTCAATGACTCGGACTACAACACAGGAATGACCTTACCTATGACACTGTCCCATAATGGACGTTGTAGGAATGGATCAGAGGAGCACATCCATGGGATGTCAGAGCTCATCTCAGATGTTCCACATGATGTCGATCTGTGTCTGGTATCGCCTTGTGAGTTCCAGCACCCCAAGAGTCCAGAGAACCATCAGCAGCTTATTAGCCCTGGCCTTGACACCAGTAGCTCACCAGACATCTCTGACAACAACAACCACCCTCTAGATCAGAGAACTGGCGACTGCCCTTTAGCCTACAGTCAGGAAACTCCACCCACATCATTTAGCGACTCCCCCCTTACGGCCACAGATTCTGACGTCCCCCACGGTACAGAAGACTGTCCTTCCATCACAGCAGACATAGACTCTGACGATGATTCCAGTAGTCTCTCTCCACTTAGTCATCCACAAGATCACCCCAATCTGCACTATGCCCACAGGCCAGGGCAAATTTCCTCCCATGACCCGCCACCTGTCCCGGTCAAAGATCTGCCCCCATTGCCATCCCAGCCGGGGGCTTGCATGGCTGACTCAGAGGCTAATGGATCAAATAAGAACCTGAAGAGTTTAGCTGCTAAGACCAAGAAACCAACTGGTACGATGCAGAAGGTAACCTCTGGAAGTACCACAGCCCAGAACGCAAAGTCCAAGGCCAGCAGCTCCATGGGGTCACTAAAGGCAATGTCCAGTATCGACACAAAGCCATCAGCCCGAAATTCACTTGGTGGATCAAAAATTGGAACAGCTAGACTGCCATCTTCAGGTATGCATAGTCCTGAAATAAAACAAATTGCGCCAGCATCTAAGTAAATTTCAAACATGGGGAGGGGGGGGATAGAGCAAAGGTCCCCCAGTCGGACTCGGACCGGGGAAGCTGTGGCTACAAGGCGTGAGCAGTAACCATTAGTCTACCAGTGCACTCTGTTAAATCCTATTTTCTCTGTTCCACGAACAATTTCTTTGTGGTTATGATCTCATTCTTCTCGCTTGTGCCAGGTTCCAAAGCTGTGAGTTGTGCAGGTTCAGAAGGTTCTGCGGTCTACGTGGACCTGGCCTACCTGCCATCCGGCTGTGCATCTTCCACTGTGGACGTAGAGTTCTTCAAACGCCTCCGCTCCTTGCATTACGTTGTCAGCGGGGAGGATCCTGTGAAAGAGGTGTCAATGAGGAGCATCCTGGACTCGCTGCTGGAGGGGAAGAGCATCTGGCCGGAGGTTCAGGTAGATTCCGACATGTAGATTAATGCTTCACTATGTAAACCAGGAGGTTTATCAGCAGTTAATTTGTAAGGCCAATGTCCTCAAACTGAACAAGTCTTAAGTCTTAGAGTCTTAAAAGCTACAGTAGCATCACACCCGAAGTCAGTTCATTGCTCAGCCATTCCCTGGATGACAGGACACATCAACAGCTCTTCTCCATAAGAAGAATAATTCTCTGAAAAGTAGAATCACAATCATCATAATTTAGCTGATAATTGTGAGAATAATAAATAATTACGGAAATTTAATAAATCGTCAGTTTTAAATTATATCTGCAGTGACATTTCGCCCAAGTTGTGATTTTAGTACATAATCACTAAATACAATAAAATAAGTTCTCATCTGTGAAATCTTTTAGTCTCTTGATGTCTTAGTGCGCTTTCACACCAACAGCATTTGGTGCACACCAAACGGCCCATTCAGACCAAAAGCTCTTAGTTCAGTTCGTTTTCGTTTGTGTGAAAGCATCAATCGCACTAGGGTGCGCACTAAATCAAGTGAACCGAGACCTTCAAAAAGAGGTGGTCTCGGTTCACTTGACTCTGCCCCAAATGACGAACTTTGGTGCGGTCCGCCTGGTGAGAACGTGTCCCGAACCAAAACAGGACCAAACGCTATGAATCGCATTATCTGACAGCATTAAATCATTTGTAGACTTTCATTTATTTCGTTAGAACACGTTAAACATGAATCGAAACGTGATGCGTTGAGAAGGTGCAGTGTGTCACACACGTCGGAAGAATATACAAGTAATTTAACGTGATAAACAATCACCGTGAGGACAACCGAACCGCTTTAATATTAGTTATGTAATTTTCTCCTCTGTCACAGAAATATACAGCAGTCAATGACACAGGATCTACTTCCTGTATTTACTTTTGTTGATCCCGCAGAAGACACGTCTGACCAATAAGCAGAGAGAAAGTTCTCGTGTGATTTACAGTGACGCATTTTGGTTTGCTTGGATTTTTCCCTGTGTGAAAGGAAACCGAACCAAGAGGAAATTATACAATGTTAAAACACACCAACTGATTCGGACCAAATAATCGAACTAGTGGTGTGAAAACGACCTTAGAAACATCTGAAAACACTGTAACGACAGCAACATGTTCTGTTAATGTTCCTGTTAGCTCCTTTTAACTGTTAGCTTACAAGCCCACCCACATTATGTCCTGTCCCCCTTTTGTTGTGACTTCACATTTATGATCTGTCATCTGATTTGTCCATGTGTCTCTCACCTGTCTTTAGGTGACTCTGATCCCGACATTTGATTCACTGGTGATGCATGAGTGGTACCAAGAGACCCACGAGCGGCAGCGAGAGCTGTGTGTCACCGTGCTGGGCAGCAACAGCACAGTGGCAATGCAGGATGAGACTTTTCCTGCCTGCAAGGTCGAGTTCTGAGCCCTTCCGTGCCCACCTCACCTTTTGCCACCAAACAGGTGGACCCAGAGATGGCAGTTTATGCAACAGTTAACGCAGCCATGTCTGAATGAAATGCTGAAACGCTTTCTTTTCCTTTACCTGTCCTGCACCTGTGTGATGTCATTATCACCACCTGTCAGTAGCTGTAACTTCCTGTCTGCTGGGTCAGAAGCTTCTGGTAACAGCTGGAGGTCCAGTTTGGTTCAGTTCAGCTCTGAAAGTCCTGGTCCAGTCAAGGGCGACTCCACTGATTTTCAGTACAGCTGAATCAAACAGGAAAGGATAACCTTCCTTCTTGAGGATGGGATTAATCCTCCTCCTGAGAGACACCTATCCAGAGTTGGGTTCAGCAAGGTTCTCCAGATGTCCCTGAGATGTTGCCAGACCAGAGTACATACATAATCCCTCCAGCATGTTCTGGTTTTTACTCCTAGTTCTACTGTGAACCCTGAAGCTCATGTCTGGAAGACAAAAGCATATGTTGTCTACAACTAGATTCACAGCGAGAGGTTGAAAGTAGGTGAAGTCGCCCTTTAAAAAATTATAAACTTCCCACTGGTACTTAACAGAATGATTAACAGTGTTTACATTGGTTCTAACTGAGAATTGTAAATTCAAATTAACTTCCAGTGGAACCAGTTTCAGCTTTAGATTTTGTTCTGGTTTTAACCAGTAATATTTCATTTAAAGGAAACAAACTGGAGGCATCCTGTGAGTCCTGCTCTAATCATGAGGAAAAACTTATCCTTACGATGAAGTTTCAACATGAAGGTCATTATTTAAATCTCTTCTCTTTATTTAACCATTAATCTGATGGCAGAATCTCTTCGTTTGACGTTTACTGCGTCTCAGGAAAGATATTATTAGCTCTTACTTAGATTTATTGTTTATGAATCAGATTATTATGTCGTTCCACAAATTATAAGATTAGATATCTAAGATATTTTCCCATTGTGAAGCGATAATCTTCATCTTAATCTTATCTTCACGCTCCTGAACATAAACACATGAGACATAGGTTTCGTAATTACGACAAACTTTAATCTTGTTTATCGTGAAGTTTCTGACTCAGCACACAGAAACACGAATCTGTGTTCAAGATCACAGGCTTGGGACTATGTTTCTGCCGCATGCTGCACAGAGGGGAAAAAAACATTTCCTCTTTGACTTGTTCTGTTTTACTGTGTCAATTACTGATGATGATTCTGGTTCTTTAGGTTTTCCCTTCACTTTAGTCTGTGGACTGGCTCGTTATACGACATTACCTATGATCCTCAGCAGAGCTACACTCACTGAATTCATCTTAAATCTTCAAATTAATTTAAAATGCTTGAATTTGTCCAACGCTACAAAGAGCAGCCTTTACCTTCGCACTGTTGTAATCTGCCTGGCAACAGCGTTTGAAGCGGTCTGATTGGTCATACATTACAGCAGATAATCAGTGATCAGTGTCAAATCGTTAAGTTGCTATTAATTTATTTTTAGTTTCAAATGTGGAAAGGAAACCTCGGAGATGAAACTTGACGTCCGTTTATTTTTATTTTTACCAGGAAAAAAATCAAGGAAATAACATTTCAGTCTTTAACTTATTTATTTTCTTTTTTACTATTTGTCCTTTTTTAAATTCACGCCTGCAGTTTGACGACGTCCTGACTCTGAACTGTGGTACGAGCTCCCCATGTCTCTTCTGCAGAATTTAACCTTTAAATGAGTATTTGATCATTTAATTATTTAAAACTTTAACAATTTCAAGCTTTAAGACTTAAACACAAATATCTGCTAAACATCAATGCAGAGTCAAGAATGTTAAAGGACCAGACCGCTGTTTTTATTTACATTTCCTGGTCACTTTTCTGTTTTTGTTGCTTTGCAGCATTTGACCTGCAAAATATATTCAGAATGTTCAGAGAGAAAAGTTGTAATACTTGTTCGAATAAAGTCGTAATTTAGAGAAAAACCTTTTCAGATGCAGATTGACCAGACTTTTTTGTATGCCAAATATTACTGTGCCTGTTTCTGGAAAATACTTTCTTTTTTTTAGCAGTTTTCTAAATGTGACTTTATTTCTTAGAATATATTGACTTTCTGGACATTTATTTGTTACGTTATTGTCCTAAAATGTACAGTTTGTAAAATTACCACCAAATAGTTGTTTGACCTTGTTCAGGTCAAGTTTTTTTAATTTTTCTGCTGGTATCTGGATTTAATCTGATGAAACTGATCATGATTTGTTAAATTATCACAATGTTACAGAATCATGACTTTACACTCGTAATTTTCTCTAAGCGATGACGTTTGTTTCTAATATTACAACTTCATGATTGCGTCGTGTTTTGTGTTCCATCTGTCGCTGTAAAATTGAACATTAATCTGAATTTACAATCAAACGACTTTAAAGCCATAAAGTTATTAGAGATTATATATTTTCTTAACCCCCCCCCCACACACACACACACAAAGAAACACACCCACTGTTGATGTCAGCTGCTGTTTGTTTTGTCCACACAAACAAAATTGTGGAAATTTCTGTACTGAAACACTAACTTTAATAATCCCCTTTCAAAATAAAGATAGCATTTAAGAAAGTGTCTGCATTGTTTTATTTTGAAAATCTTATTTGCGTGTGTGAGAATATTTTCATAATTTTTTAATTTACTTAATGTTCCACAGTTTTGTTGTCTTTACCTTTTATTATGACATTTTCTTTCAGAGTTGTAAAATCACAAAGATTAATAACGCCAAGTTGTTCATTGATTTTATTGATGAATTAATGATCGTTCATTAATTAATGATAAAGCTGCTGACAGACTATAATATAAAGAATCAAAATTTACTGATTATTTAATCAAACTTTCAGTTGTTGCACAAACAATCATGTTAAAATTTTCTATTTTAATAATTTCTAATGTGATTTATTTATAGTGAAGCTGATTTAAGTTTTTAAAGGTTAATCTGGTTTTATTCAGTTTGTTTGTGGAGTCACTTTTTTTTAACTTTATTTTTGTAAATTTAACCTGACATCAAACTTCCTCTCCTCCTTACCACTCCACTGATTTCCTCCACTCCTGCCCTCTCCTCCTCTCTTATTTTCTTTTCCTCTCCTCTCCTGCCCTCTCCTCTCCTCTCCTGCCCTCTCCTCTCCTCTCCTCTCCTCTCCTGCCCTCTCCTCCTCTCCTATTTTCTTTTCCTCTCCTCTCCTCTCCTCTCCTCTCCTCTCCTCTCCTCTCCTCTCCTCTCCTCTCCTCCTCCTCTCGGTGGGCGGGTCTGTTTTCTCTCTCGGATGTAGACCGGATGATTCGGGCTGTAGCGGACTGTTCTGGTCTCGGACATGGAGTGAGTACACTTTTTATTTCTTCTTCTCTTGTTAAACTCTAATTTCTTCTTCTTGTGTGCATATTTTCTGTGTTTATGACGTAATACGTGTCCGTGTCGTCATTGTGGGGCATCAGTTCGTCAGAGCGCTGAGTCAGGAGCCGGGCGGAGGGAAAACTGCACCAGAATCCTGCACAGACCGGGTTTAACGCCCCGCAGAGAGCCCAGCTCCGTTCTTCAGTGTTTCTGCGTGGACCCGGGACTTTCAGTGTCACTGCGGCGGGAAACGAAAGGGTTAAATCACGGTTAAATATGAGCGGAGTGACAAACACCGCCGGGGCTCTACTTTTCTCAGCGGAAGCAGACCGGACACAGCTGGTGGCTGGTCAATAATCAACCCCAGTTTTTATAATTAGATATTGATCAGTTTTTAACAGAAGGAGACGATTTCTGATCAGTAACTGCCGTTGTGAAGGCGGGAAAGTTAGGGTGGCACCTTTTCCGGCAAATGCCTTCAAAATAAAAGCATGGAAACGGTCAGGTGAGGCTCTTATTTTCTGCTCTGTCATCGTTTGAAGTGAAACACTTAAATAACGGGACATAAAAAAAGTAACATGAGTTAATTTGCTGAACAGAAGGTAAAAGTCTTAAGGGTCTACTGGTAGATAATTATTTCCTTTTTATTTTCTAGT
Source organism: Ctenopoma multispine (assembly GCA_034779795.1). Taxonomy (NCBI): domain Eukaryota; kingdom Metazoa; phylum Chordata; class Actinopteri; order Anabantiformes; family Anabantidae; genus Ctenopoma; species Ctenopoma multispine. The sequence goes on along the minus strand of JAUYWH010000020.1, from coordinate 24,418,320 downwards.
TTTTGCGCCAAAGAATAACTACATTTACTTTGACTTTTTGTATATCTACAACCTAATCTATTTATATCTCATCAACAAATCACAACTAAATATATCTCAAGACACAGAGACAGTGTTTAAGGTTTAAGATCTTACAGAATATTGGTATATACAGAATAATATAGAAAACCCAACAGTTGCACCTGAGCAGCACCAGGAGACAGTGAAGAGGAAAAACTAATTTTAACAGAAGAAACCTCCAGCAGAACCAGGTTCAGGGTGGGAGATCATCTGGAGAGCAACAAGGACAGAGAGGAGGAAGTATAACTACAGAAGAGAGAAGACACAAAGTTAATGACATGAAATGGTGGCAGGAGAGTGGAGAGAGGATCTCGGTGCTTCAAGTGAGGTTCCCCAGCAGTCTGCGACAGCATAACTAAGAAATTGACCTAAACCTGGATTGGGAGCTGGTTCCACAGAAGAGGAGCTTGATAGCTAAAGGCTCGACCTCCCAGTCTACATTTGGAAACTCTAGGAACCGCAAGTAGACCAGCACTCTGAGAGTGAAGTGCTC
>JAUYWH010000020.1:24391716-24406332 GCA_034779795.1 Ctenopoma multispine | reverse complement strand
TCCGTTAAAGGGAGTTTTTCCTCTCCACTGTTGCCTTACGTGCTGCTCAAGTGGGACTGTTGGGTTTTCTACATTATTCTGTATATATTTATATAATGTGTAAGGTCTTAAACTTTAAATACTGTCAAGCATCTTGAGATGACTTGTGTTGTGATTTGGCGCTATATGAATAAAGTTGAATTGAACTGAATTGACCATACTGTAAACATAATACGTCCACTGGTGCTGAATATAAGTTTCCTGTTTGAAAACGGAGATGAACAGAAAGCGTGTGTGAGTGTGGAGACGGGGTTTCAGAGGGAGGAGTTTGTGTGTAACAAAGGCGTCTTTCCTCGGAGCAGTGACTGTATTCAGACTCTGCATAGCTGAGCGTCTCCATGACGACAAGTGGAGGGAAACTCGGGAACCAGGCAGCAGAACCAGCTCTGAAAATCTGATGCAGACCCACAATCACACACACAGACTAGAGAGCACAGTCAGTTTAGCGTTGACTTGTTGTAGAGCAGGATCGTACAGGGAACGCCCCAGAGAGTAGCTGGATGGTACTGAAAGCTCTTTACACTTTCTGCTCACACACACTCTGGGTCGGGCCCCATTAGTGAATGAAAACAGTTCATGTATGATTATTTTTATTCTTTATCTGATCTCATTTTACAACTGGTTGATCATGTTTTAGCACAAAACAGTTGCAGGAACACAGAAAAACACAAACACCACTGTACTTCCCTGCAGTGTGTTGTTGTACATCCTGTGACCCAGGAACCGAGACACAGCCTTTGTTCTTCTTAGTATTAGTTCTGATCCTGGTCTTCATTGTGTCTCCCTTCAACTTGATCTCGGTCCTGGTCTTGATGGTATCTGACATTCTGTTGAAGTGAAACTGTTAAACATCTGCAGCCCCTAATTGTGGTTTGGACTCTTTTGGTGTGGACAGATAGTTTGATACCATCTCTGTGAGGACATTTCTATGTCGCTCACCACCATTTCCTTCAGGGGGAGGGAGGAGGGGGCAGTGGGTGGAGAGCGGGTGGTGGATTTTTTGAATATGAATGGATAGTTTTCTGTAAAGTTGAAACGTGATGGATGGAAAAAGTTTAATTCAGAACTCTGTAGGATCCAAACCCTATAACTGCACCACTCTTCTTCTCTATTAAATGGGAGAATTTATTTTTCCAGAGCCAGAGGCAGCAAAGGCCCAAGTCCAGATATTATTTCTTACACCACACACCATCTTCCCCAACAGTTCACCCAGTCTTATCGGTCCATTAAACATCTTCCAGTCATGTTCTTACTGCAGCGTCGTGAAATTAAGAAGTTGTTTGGGTAAGCAACTTCACTGGGCTGTGCCCAGTCCACAAACTGGGTGGCAGGTGGGCTCTGCACCTGGCCCTTTGATTTGTGGATTCACTGATCGTGACTTGTTGGTAATATATTTGTTGGTTAGATTATACTTTGATCTAAAAAGGTCAATCTGCGTACTGATTGTTGAGACAGTTGCATGTTCAACATTTCAGTGGATGGTTTTGTAATCGTGCATCCAGTTTGTAACAGCGAAACCTGCAGAGACATGAATCAAGACCTAAAACCATCAGTATGTTATATCAGCACAGCATCAGTTACTTTACTTTACTTTACTTTAGTTCATTTGGCAGACGCTTTTATCCAAAGCGACTTACAAGGAGACACAAGCAAATTACAATTCGGGTTCTGTAACTATGAGTTACTTCCAACTAAGAGCCCTGATAAGATACAATTTTCAGTTTTCAAACAGATGCTGATTTGGCTTCAGTTGGTAAATTTACTGTAGTTCCATCACAACTAAAACCTGAAGGACTTAGTGAGACAGACTGTGTCACTGACATAAACGTAACTCTGATTTATTGCAGATGTTAAAATCCTGACTTGTCAGTGTGTCACCAGATGTGGCTTTGATGTTGTTTTTTTATTAAACACGTGTTTGACACAGACTCTCTAAATGTGAAAAGACATTGATTTCTCATGAAAATGCATTTTAAGCTTCAAACAGCTTCGTACAGACAAAGCTGGATTTCCCTTTCTTGGGGTCTGAGGTTAAACTGTTCCTGTGTGTTTGACTTAATCTGTGTTTTGTGCGTCTGCAGCTTCAGTGTTCACAACAAACAGCAGCATCAGCTCAGACGCCGCTATCACCAAACACAGCAACAACATCTTCTTCTGTTGTGTAACTTCACATGTGGCAGGGCTCAGATAACCACTCCAACTGCTGCAGCACTTCAAAAAGTACTTTTCTGTACTTTGGGTGTTTTTGTGGATAAAAACTAGATGATTTATTTGTCAGTGATGTAAGAAGTCAAAGACAAAAACAAGTACAACAGCTTTATTTCAAGCATCAGAAGTCCGGAATGGTTCACATCTCTTCTCTTCATAAAGTCTGAACCTGCAGAACCTGGTTCACGTTCACGTGTGTCACATTTCTTAACAGTAACAGTCAGTGGTGGGAGGTGGCAGGCAGCGGGTGGATGTGGGTGTTCTCACAGAGTTTAGACAACAAATGAAGTTTAGTTAAAGTTCAGGAAAGACGAGGATTTAGTCTAAAAGTAAATAAACAGGTCTCTGATGTCTGTCTGGAACCAGAACCAGGATCTGTTCCTGAGATTCTGAACAGAACCAGATACAAAGATAAAAGTGTTGAAATACTGGATCCACGGTTTTCTGATGACACTGAAACAAAACTGTCACGTTTGCCAATAAACAAACTTACTGCTGCAGTTTTAAGGTGACAGGATTCCTTTAGACCACTAGTCCACAACAATGTCCTGAAAACAGTGACCCTCATCCTCCAGGCCTGGATGTCCCACTGCAGAGGGGCACCAGGAGGTGGAGGGTGGTGTAGCTGGGGGCGTCAAGGCCTCTTAGCATTCAGCAGAGCGCTCATTAGACATGCAAAGCTGCAGTGTTGGAGCTGCAGGGCTGAATGAGTCGCCTTTGTCCTGTAATTGGAGATGGTTCTGTGGGAGCCACAAAGAGAGCAGGGGCCTCCTCACCATCCTCACCCACCCCCTGCATCCTCACCCTCTCCTCCTTTCAGCCTGTACCCCCCACCAGCTCCCCCTGTCTGTTGTGTCACTCGTTGCATGAAGAAGATCCACTAATATCTAATATTCAAGTCTGGAGGCAATAAGTGTGAATAGTCCAGAATCCAACAGGTGACAAAAATAATAATAATAAATTGTTAAATGGGAAAAAAACAGGAAAAGCAGCGGCGGAGGATCCAGGATGGACAGACAGGCAGTAGACGTCGCATGTAGAGATCAGAGCAACACACTAGAAAGAATAATTAGTTTCTATTGTCTGGTTCAGGTTTGTGTTGTAATATAGACAGCAAGACTCAGAGATCTGTGCAGAGGTTTTTGCAAACTGGTCAATTCAGAACCCAAATGTACCTCAGAGAATTCTCAGAAAGGACAGATATCCGAAGAAGCTGACTGTACAAAGATCTTATCTGTGGGTTCCTGATCTACTGAAGGCAGACGCAGAGACTCGAAGCAGTTCTGGACTGAAACATCTGGAATCCAGATAAAGGTGACATCCGTCTGTGTTGTTTCACCTGTTTTCTAAGCAGGTAACAAACCAAGACCTTCAGGCTCTGGGACATGTGGACTTCCTGTGTTTAGACCCTGCATAGTTCTGATGGGGTGTGAAGACGTGTCATAGTCTCAGTAATCATCACAACCACAGTTATGCCCACAGTCATAATTAAAGCTCCAGCAGCACCCAGAGAGATAAAACCAGACCCCACATCCTGCTACTTCACAGAGTCACACAGAACCAGACCTCCCAGGACCTCTGTCGCCTCTGCTAATGAATCCAGAGGCAGGAAAAACCTTTAGTATTAGTACAGAAGCTGTGAGGTGAAGGTGTCGTGTTGCTGGACTGAGAAGGTTCAGAGTTCTTGGTTTTAAAACTCATGGGTTCACTTTATTAATCACTAACTAACTATGATAGTTGGACCTCAGATTCCAGAGTGAACAGGCTAGTTCCTGACAGGACCCCATACTCTGGGCTGATCCAGCTGCTCTGGAACCAGGACAGAATATTTCCAAACATAATCCGGATCATTTTGCATCTGGATCTGAAATTTGAAGAGAAACAGTTAACAGAGACGGAGCGCTGATTCTCTGGATGACTGGACCTGAACAAACCCTGAAGCTCAGCAACAAAAGACCACGATCCTCCCCTCAGTGCCCCCCCTCCACGTCCCCCAAAAAAGAGGAGAGGAGCCCATTATGTAACTCACCACCATCCCAGTCATTAACTGGTTCCCAGTTGAAAGAGTGAAGGGGGTTTTGGGGGTTGGTGCTGAGGGTTGAGGGGGTCACGTGGTTCACAGAGGCTTGTTTACCACAACAAGGGGCGAACGAGGGAGGAACAGAGAGAGAGAGAGAGAGAGTTTCCCACCAACTCATTCACAACTTGATGGTGTCGCCATGGAAACAACCAGGAGACAGTTTTGTTGTTTTTTGTCAAACTTTATTTATACGTCAGCTGTTCTGACAGGTCCAGGTCTCCGCAGTCCAGGATCCAGGAGTTTTTACTGTATCAGAAAATAAAAATAAAAGATGTGTTCTGTCACTTTATTTATGGCTCACAGTTTTATGCAGGACTCGGCTGGGTTTCAGGGACTGCTTCTTTGTGGTCGGGTTCCGCAGGTCCCCTGCTGGGGATCTTATTTCTGGACCCTCCAGGATCCCTGATCCACATGGACAGACCAGGCCTCTAGCAGAGATCAGCATCAGTTAGTACAGGACCTGAGTCCACGTTGTCCGGTCTGTGGATCAATGTCTCTGTAAAATAAATGAAAGTGAAGCTGAACTTTTATTTGTCTTTAATTGAAGAAGCCACAAACCTGGTTCTGTTTTTTTCTTTAAACGTTTTTACTGATGTCCTGAAGAGAAACTGAGCTGAACGTCTCCTAAAGTCCATTCAGAAATCTGATATTTATTGATTGTTAAATTTTCCACGTTTTTGTTAAAACTATGACACTTTCGTGTCTGTATCATGAAGCAAATCTCTTTATTTCGGCTCAGTTAAAAACCACTAAACACGTAATTCTTACTGATTTTACCGGTCAACAAAAACAACATAGAGCGGTAATGAGTAAAGAGAGATTAAACTCAAGTTAGAATTTTATGTAAAACAAATTGATAATTGGTTAATTTTACTAAACCGAAGTAAACACAGTATCAAATGGTTTTGAAAACCATTAAAATATAATCTTTGATCTGATATGACATTTAAACTAAGCCAGCCTCTATTTAATGCATAGATTTGTCTATGGAGATTGGCGGAACATACGTCCAGACGAGCAAAACGTATCGTGGCTGTAAGTGTCGTGAACTATAAACATTTTACGGCAAGCCGTACTCCGGCCAGTGCACCGCGGCTACACGTGAGAGTAGGAAAGAGACTTAAAGACGTGGTGAAGTTTTCTTCGTGATTGATCCGGTTCCAGCGGAACAGCAGCGAAGCCTGGACTCTGTGCGGAGGCTGTAGTCGGCAGGATGCTGTATCTGATCGGCCTGGGACTCGGAGACGCCGCGGACATCACAGTGAAAGGTCTGCAGGCGGTGAAGAACTGCTCCAGGGTTTACCTGGAGGCCTACACCTCCATCCTGACCGTGGGGAAGGAGGCTCTGGTGAGTCCAGCACAAACCAGAGGAGACTGGAACTAGAGAGGAGGGTTTTAAGACCTGTTCACGTGGTTGTAACTAGTCAGAAATCAGGTTTTTGAAGTGGTTCTGTCCATCTTCCGTTTCTGAGACACACGTGAACAAACCTGGACCAGACTTAAACCTTTACGTTATCAACATTTCAACACTGTTATCAGGAAGACAGAGGTGGTACCTGTACTGTAGTAGAGTACAGTTTTAGATGGGTAAAACTTGTAGTGCTGTAAGTTTACATCCTCATTTTACTGAGTCTCAGTTACCTGTTTGACGTTTGGCCTGTGTAAAGAGGATTTTAATAAAACTGTTTGTTTCTCTGACTATATGGGGGGTGGTCAGTACACACTTAAATCATGATATTTTACAGTAACTATATAAATGATGATCTGAGAGTAGCTAATTTAACAGTATCTTCCTCACACATCAGCACATTGTGATTAAAGCCAAGAAAAGCATCAAATACCCCAAAATAAACCTGTCACCCTTCAACTGTGCTTTTAACATAACAATATCAATGCTGTGATGAATTTCTTATCATCTCTGTTCTGGTACCATCTGTGATATTTATCAAATGAACAGCAGAAGCTCATTGCGGTTCCAGTGAGTCCTAACCACTTTCATTCAACTGACATCTCATCACCAAGTATCTAATTACTATCAGAAGAAAACGAGTCTCAGCTGTTCTTTCACTGTTTAATTGATCTGATACGGCTTGAACAGAGATTGGGATCTGTCAGGACTTCTGAACCCTAAAAAAGTCTCCTGAATCTTTACTTTTACTTTACTTTAGTTCATGGAAAATGAACCATATTCCATGACAGTAACATCACTGTAACATCACAGTAACATTACTGTAACATCACAGTAACATCACTGTAACATCGCAGTAACATTACTGTAACATTACTGTAACATTACTGTAACATCACTGTAACATTACTGTAACATCACAGTAACATTACTGTAACATTACTGTAACATCACTGTAATGTCACAGTAACATTACTGTAACATTACTGTAACATCACTGTAATGTCACAGTAACATTACTGTAACATTACTGTAAGGTCACAGTAACATTACTGTAACATCACTGTAACATCACTGTAACATTACTGTAACATCACAGTAACATTACTGTGACGTTACTGTAACATTACTGTAAGGTCACAGTGACGTTACTGTAACATTACTGTAAGGTCACAGTAACATTACTGTAACATTACTGTAACATCACAGTAACATTACTGTAAGGTCACAGTAACGTTACTGTAACATTACTGTAAGGTCACAGTAACATTACTGTAACATTACTGTAACATCACAGTAACGTCACAGTAACATTACTGTGACGTTACTGTAACATTACTGTAAGGTCACAGTAACATTACTGTAACGTCACTGTAACATTACTGTAACGTCACTGTAACATTACTGTAACGTCACTGTAACATTACTGTAACATCACAGTAACATTACTGTAACATTACTGTAAGGTAAGGTAAGCCATCTTCTTCATCTTGAATTTTGTAGTGACTGTAAAATATTCTAACTTAATGTTGTTTTCTACTTGCACTGAACAGCACAGGATTGTGCCCAGGAGTCCTGATCCAACATGGCAGTGTGTAAATACCTATATAGCTAACTACGTTAGCTTTGTGTCTTCAGGAGGAGTACTACGGGAAGACGCTGATCCTGGCAGACAGAGACCTGGTCGAACAGGGGGCGGATGAGATCCTGAATGACGCAGATGTGACTGATGTGGCATTCCTGGTGGTTGGGGACCCGTTCGGGTGAGTCCACGTATCACATGTAGCAGCTGTACTGAGATGTGCTACGTCAGCGCTGATGTGACCACAGAGTTTGTTCAGCTCTGCTTTTATTTCTGCACATTTCTTCCCAAAACCACCAGATTCCTCTGAGTTAATGACAGGCTGCAGCTTTTGTTCATGTTACAGTTTACGTGAAAAGAAATAATCAGTGTTTCCATCACACTGTGGTTTGAGCTCATACATGTTCGTCACTGAGATTCAGTCACTGAACAAATATGAGGAGAAACATCCAGATGTTTTACAGAGCGTCCTGCTACTTTCTGCTCTGTATCTTCACTTTATTGACTTTTGTTTTACTGATTAGTCTCCCAGCAACTAGTCTGACAAATTATCACTGTTGTCAGTTAGGGTTGTCATTCTGATTATTATATTTATTTTCATATTAAACAAAACTGATTTTATGACCTCCTTTGTGTTTCTGTGTTCCCCCCTGCAGAGCCACCACCCACAGCGACCTGGTGCTGAGAGCAGTGAATGCTGGGATACCATACAAAGTCATTCACAACGCATCAATTATGAATGCGGTGGGCTGCTGTGGTCTGCAGGTATTTCACATTTCACCCTGAACTGATCTCACAGGCAGAGAGACATTTGTTGTCTTATAGACGTACACGTATGTGTGGGGAGTACAAATATGCTACATATACTCTATGTACTAAACATGGAGTCAAGTAAATCTGAGCTGACAGTCAAGAGAACCCTTCATATTCATCCTGTTCTCTCCTGGTTCTCCAGTTTCAGTTTCAAAAAACCGAGACGGTCACACCTGAGAGTCACAGCTCAGGGCTGACTCACCCCATTGTGTGTTCAGTCCTCATTAAACTGATGTTGTTGGGAAAGAAAACGCATCACATTAGACGGGGCTCATCAATAACTGAGCTGTCGGAGCAGCCAATCAGAGAGCAGGACCCAGCTGACCACATTAGCATTAATGCTAACACAGCGTCTCCTCTGGGGGTGGTAAATATGTTAATGAGGGGGTGGGGTATGTAAATGAGCTCAGTGCTCCCTCCACTGGGAGTCAGTCCCATCAGCTCCTGCTTTCTGTGGGACTGTTATCATTATAAAGGAACCCAGGATACGCCGCTCTAAGTACCTGTCAGGCCAGAGCAGGGGAGACAAAGACCCATCTACATGATGTGTGTCCAGTTTATTAGGAACAGCTGTGTAAGTCCCAGACGGCGACAATGTTAAACCTCTTTTGATTATCTCACAGGTTTTGTTTTATCATGGGGGTCTTCTGGTGGCGTCTGGGGCTTTGTGTAAAAATAACTGTGTGTGTGTGTGTGTGTGTGTGTGTGTGTGTGTGTGTGTGTGTCAGCTGTATAACTTTGGGGAAACGGTGTCATTGGTGTTTTGGACGGAGACGTGGAGACCAGAGAGTTTCTATGACAAGATCTGTAAGAACAGAACAGCTGGACTGCACACGCTCTGTCTGCTGGGTGAGACGCGCGCACGCACACACACTCACACACACACAAGTAAGTACACAAGTAATCAGATTACTGTAAATCCAGGTTTAAACCTCATCGCAGGAACCAGGTTTCTGGTTATGTGACAGTTGAGGCATCGGCAGCTGAATGAAGCCTTAGACCAGGTGAGTGTGGAGCAGGAAAACACAGCGACCAGTGTGAATGTGCCCTAACACACTGGACAGAACACAGAGTCCCTGGGGTCCCCCCTCCCCCAAACCAACAGTCCTGGGGGGCAGGACTCAGCTGCTCTTGTCTGTCGTTAATATTCATGAGAGGAAATAAAAGCTTCTCCATCATCTCTGCACCATCTCTGAATCAGTGACTAAAATGTACTGAAGGTGGAGGAGAACTACAGAACCACAGGTCGTCTGTGTTCCACGTTTTACCTTCAGTAGAAACATTTAACTTTAGTGGATCACTTCTAATGTGAACAGATTTTTTACACCTCACAATATTCTGACAGTAAATATACACAATGTTCCCACACCCAACTGAGCGGCGCTGTGGTTCTGGATGACGCTCCACAGCAGTGGCGACTGGTGAAATAATTTTTTGGGGGGGTTGGGGGGGGTCAACTCAGTTTTCAGAAGCACTTTAACCACATAAAACCACTCGTATAAACCAAAGCACCATTATTATGCATCACACTACTTTAAAATATTAATGTGAAAATACAGTGTTTTCAGTCATTTACTATTTCTAAGTGAATTTCACCCGTCTCTCCTTCAACTGAGAACATGCGTACAAGCAGCTCATTCTGCACTGTGTCAGATGTCCCTTAAACAAAGTAACAGTCTAAAGTGTAATTTCTCTGTCTGGTGTTAGTGGTCATAGTTCATATTTATGTCCAGCTGGTGAGGTCCACAATTTTTAATCTTGTCCTGGAAATGTAACATCGATTCCACTGAATAATGGTTCTGTCCACAGATATTAAAGTCAAAGAGCAGAGCATCGAGAACATGATGAGGTAAGAATCTAAAAAACATTTTAGTCCTTTTGTTCTGTATTTTAATTTTTCTCTTTAACTGCTCAAAATATTTCTGTGAAGGTGCTTTTGGTCCATTTTGAGTTGATTTGAGCTTAAAGCTGTTTGATCATTGGTTCCTGAAATCTGCTTGTGACTCACACACGTTTTAAAACAGCAAATTCAGGAAACTCAAGAAATAAGATGATCCAAGATATTTTATTAAAAGAAAAAATCAGACCTTTGACATTCGTACCGAGCCCCAGGTTGAGAAGCTGTTAGATGTCAGAAATGCTATAGTACAGAAAAATAAATCATTTATCAAATAAAGACGCAGCACTGATGAATCAAAACTTCAGAGCTTTTTAATTTTATATTTGAACAAAAAGATTTAAATGTAATTCTCTCAACAGGTTTTTGTTGTTCTCAAACTGAATCATAGAAAATGTTTTTGGAACCAAAGTCCAGTATTAGGGATGGGCATCGAAAACCGGTTCTTGTTGAGAACCGGTTCCCACTGTTTCAATTCCTTGGAATTGTTTGTCATTTTCACAAACGAATCCCCTATCGATTCCAGTCGCCTCAAATAACGTCACCACGCACGTTGCGTAGCGTCATTTACCCAGCAGAAAACGTGGCGCCGGAGCAGCACAAACGCTCAAAATTTTGGTTACACTTTACGAGAAAGGATGACAACAGGGCAACTTGCAATACTTTGAAAGTAGATATTTCATCAAAGGAAGGAAACACTACAAATATGCAAAAACATTTGCTCACAGAACACGCGATAACCTTAAATGAATGTCGTGTTTTTGATCCGCTTTGGACTAGTGAATCCCAACCCAGCAGCAGCGGTAACATTTGCACGTCCGTTAATACGACAGGTAACTAATCGAAAAGTATGGAATTGTTATTGTTACAGAATCGAAAATGGAATCAGAATCATAAAAATCTTAATTCCTATCTCTATCCAGTATTTCACGTTCGTTTGTGATTTCAGAGGGAAGAAGATCTACGAGCCTCCTCGCTTTATGACCGTCGCTCAGGCTGCAGATCAGCTGCTTCAGATCATCCAGAGGAGGAGGGAGGAGGGGGAGGAGCCAGGTGAGTCGCACCTGACCGACTCTTGTCTGATTGGTACTCGTCATATTAAAACACAGCGACTGTTTGTGTAGCGTCATCAGCTCCGTGCCTGAGTGTGTACGAAGTAAAACAATATTTAACATCTCAAACTTACCATCAAAAGTTTAAACGTCGGTTTAAAGCTTTCATTGCAAATTTAGAACATTTACAAAAACACTTCAAATATTTCTAGGATGATCTAGGATCAAGTTCTTTCCAGATTCTAACCAAATATTTAAAGGAATTTGTAACTAAATCATATTGAAATATTCAAGTTAAAATTTCTTAAATTGTGACACAGGAAAAAATTACTAAACTAAGTCAATTCAATATTTAATAAAATATTCAACATTACACAAAAAACTAATTTAGATGTGAGTCAAGAACTAGTTTCATATTTGACCAAAGTCAAAATTAACAGTCAAATGCTTTGAATCGCTGAGCACAGTTCAGAGAAAAACAAAAGTTCCAATACAGTCTAAATATCTTGACAATTAAAATTAAATTATTTATAGAGGCAAAACCTTTAAATCCACACACCCAAAGTATGTGAACAATGACGCTGCCGTTACCTACGGAGTGTACCCCCTAGCCTTAGCCTGCTAACATGTTATTTAATGCTGATGACCTTTTGCCCCCCCCCCAGGTGTGACAGAGGACACAGTGTGTGTGGGCGTGGCTCGACTTGGTGCAGACGACCAGGTGATCCGCACAGCAACATTACATCAACTGGTGTCATGTGACCTTGGCGCCCCACTCCATTCGTTGGTTATCACGGGGAAACTCCACCCGTTAGAGGTGGAGCTGCTGCGACTGAACGAAGAACCAAGCGCACTGCAACACTTGGACATGATTGACAGCTCCACATACACTTCTTAATACTCACCTGTTCATCTCTGTCCACATGTGAAGACCTCCAGTCACATGATTCAATCCCCAACCCCCACCTAAAAAATAGACCTGATCAACAGGATCACATTTGGCCAACCACGCTGCAGGTGTAACATCCCACAGGACTAAAACTGAAGCGGGTCGTGACAAAGAAAACGGTTTATCAACAGAGTGATGATAAAAAAACATTTCTGATCTTTAAACTGATAAAAAAAAAAGTTACACAAAGTCTCCAACATGTTTTATGTTAAATTAAATTACCATGTTTTTATTCTCATACACGAGAGGATTTGAGCCACAACAATTTAAAGGAGCAGTTTACCCAAATTAGACTATTCAGAGTTGTTACTATGGCATGACGCGAACGCATCGCTATAAGGCGATGAGACTCACAGAGCACGTTAGCTACATCAGCACAAAGTAGCTGATAATCCATTGTGTTCCAGTATGGAATTTTTGAGGCAGTGTATCAGTGAACCAGATTAGCATGTTAGCATGCTAATGTAGCTGAACAGAATGTTCAGCCAGTTAACCCCTAGTATCCACTGGTGGTCACTGCTCACACTGATTCCTAAATCTTTAAACTTCTTAAAAGAAAACAAAGATTCTAACAGAAGGACTTTAACTTGACGTGGCTTCGTCCTCTCCTGCTGAGACACACCTGAACCTGAACACACTGAATTCTGGGAAGCTGATCTCCGCAAGAAAGCTGTAGCATAATGATGTCATCAAAAATCAATAATGATCAGCTCATAAAAACATTTATTACAGTTGAAATACAAACAGTCACATGTTTGGCACATTTAAAAACTGTGACATCACAATCACAACCGACCAATCAGCTGACAGTGTTCTGGTCCCATAGGGGCAGGGCTCAGATTGTCTCTGATTCATGATGAAGGCACTTATCCAGAAAGCTTTGCTTCCAGGTGCGGGGGTGGGGGGGTCACACACTACCTGTCGACAGGTAGTTGAAATAAAAACAGGTATTGGAGGGGCTGTTTGAGTTCTTGAAGTTCTCAGTGCCCCCCACCGCGATACTGGTCTCAGTCTGTCTATATGGGGAGGGGGGAGGGGTCACACGTCACCTGCAGCAGCTACAAGGTGATTGGTCCCAGGTGTTCAGAGGAGGAGGGGCTTCTACATGGCTGCTGTGTCGATCTGAACGTAGAGCTGCCGCACGCCGGCCTGTGTGGAGTAATACTCTGTTTAATACTACATACTATACTGCAAATACTACTGTTGCCACACGCTGGCTGTGGGGTAATACTCTGTTTAATCCAGAAAGCTTTGCAATTAGCAATTGCAAAGCCACCAGTTAGCAATACTACTAGAACTACGATCAGGTACAGTTAGTACAAACACTGAAGCCAACACTGCAGGTGTGTGTAGCTGTGGTACTATGGTGCGTTCAGGTGCCTGGGTGAAGATGTATTGCTATGGTGCATTTAGGTACCTGTGTGAAGATATGGTGCGTCTGGCTGAGGATCCAGCGGGTATCGGCATCGGGAGCGACCAGCAGCTTTAGTGTCCCAATGTAAACATCTGTGCATAGAGTCCAGAAGTGAGGCTCCTGTAGGTTGTACACTCCCTGCAGCTGCTGCACCTGAACGCAACACAACAAACCAGCATAGTGATAAGATGCAGGTTCGGATGACCCTCATAAAGCTGGGAAATTACAGACTTCAGCCAACAGTGTGTCAGGTTATATAGGTAGTTTATGTTGGGGTGGGTGTGTGTGAGGTGTAGTACTCACCCTCTGGTAACACTCGGGCAGGGTGTGATCCAGGGAGGGGGGGGTTCTCTGCATCAGGATCCCGATGGACTCTTTCAGTAATGGCACCACACTGAGAACACAGTTACAACCACAGGAAAATACAGAGACAACAGGTAAAAAGCAGGGTCCCCTGGACAGGTGCTGACAAAAAAAAACGCTAATGATGACACAACAGGAAAATGTGACCACACGAACATCATTAACACCTCAGAAATCAGAATTTATGACCACATCCACAGTGGCGTGGAAGTCTCATTACCAGTTATCATAAAAATTTAAATTATTTAAACTGCACTTTTGCCTTTACTCGAGATACATTTGTATAAGAATAAAACGTGAATCATTTCAGTTTGACAAATATGCCAAAAAAATAATAAAAAATCACCAAAAAAAGGTAAATTATACCAAGACTACTACGACGTCAGACTCACAACAGTACCAGTTAATACAACTAAATTCTGCTAAAGATGAACAACAGTTTGTGATTACCAGTACCATCACCACTACAAATACTACTGCTCCAGTAACCAGTATTACTGTTTCAGTACCACAAAGCACCACTGGCAAACATCTCTCTCTCTCTTAAACACTGTAAAGTGCATTGAGATGACTTGTGTTGTGAATTGATGCTGTATATATAAAGCTGAATTGACCAACTATTACAAAACATGTTGCAATTACAAGTACTAGTTCTAGAACAGGATGATGTAGAAATATTTCTGTAACTACAGGCTGGTATCCAAACAGCTGTTGTTGTTTTACCACTGAACATTATACTTTACTTTACTTTAGTTCATTTGTCAGACGCTTTTATCCAAAGCGACTTACAAGGAGACACAAGCAAATTACA
>JAUYWH010000020.1:24379087-24391616 GCA_034779795.1 Ctenopoma multispine | reverse complement strand
AGCTGCGCGGCCTGTTGGGAGAGGAAAGGTCTAATCTTCCGAATGTTGAAGAGGGTGAATCTGCAGGACCTGGAGATCGCAGCTACATGATCATTCAGGTTCAGTTTGTCATTGATCCAGACCCCAAGGCTTTTATTATACTGTCATTATTCTTTAATCTTCATCTAAATGTTACTGTGCACTGCATTTTATTTCCTCACATTTCATATCCATATTCAGAATCTGTGTTTTTAAGTTCTTGTGATGTTGGGATGCTTTGGAGTTTTTGTGATGTCCTGTTGTAGAAATAAAACTTGATTGACTTGACCCTGTAGCTCAGATTCCTCAGAGAATCTGTAGTTTGGTCAGAGTTTGTAGAATCTTGAGTTCTGCACGCTGTGAACTGACTTCAGCAGTTTCAGCTGCAGTAACATGAAGCCTGTGGTTGTGTGAAGGCCTCTGAGCTGACCACAGCTCAGCTCCACTGATGCTTTAAATCTGCAGCTGCATTCACTTCCAGCCTATCAAACCACATCAGCGCACATTTATCACCGGGGCTTCTGGGAAATGTGACCGCTGCATTTACATCCAGAGGACCAGAGGCCCAGACTGGACTCCAGCATTCTTTCCAGGTCCATACCAGTGGTTTGGCATGTTGGAGCCCATTAACTACTAATTGCACATTCTTTGGATCAGTGGAAACCATTTTCAAAAGTATCTGTCAAGATTGAGAGTGATTTCCTTCCTCCCAAGCAGACGCTGGTCTCAGGTCAGTCATGTGGAAATAAACTTATAGAGCTGAAACCAGAGAGATGATCCATCACAGACAGCGTTTAGTTTACATTCGCTTTTAGTTTAAGTATTGTGTGATGAGACGAGAGACGGATCAATGTTCTGACAGTGAGTTCTTCGACACTATTCTGCTTCATTTAGAGCTGAGGCTACTGAGGTCTTGAGACTAAAAATGTCTTGAGCTTTTGTATCTTTAAGCCATCCCACTCTGATCTCATTGGTCAATTTATGGAAGTCTTCTACTAGAAACTAGTAGAAGAACATAGAAGATTTCCACTATGCCAACCTAAGACCAGTTGGACCAGCACCACCTAGCAGTAACAACCTCACTGAAAATTCTGCTGCCTGCTGGGCAGGTTGTCGTCCATGAAGTGAACAGATAAAAATGTTGCTCAAAGTCTTTAGCTGAATCTGTGGCTGGTTTATAAATGGTAATTTTATGGTAAATAAATTAAATTTTCCTTCACAGCTGAAAAAACACCACCGACCTCCACATGAACACTGGAACCAGCTCAAGCTGCGAGGGGGTGAACTTAGTAGCTGTAGGATCCCAGAACAAATGGTCAGTTACGTATTATCACAACACTTGACCTCAACCTCAGCACTTTGAAAAAACTACTGAGAACAAAGCGACCAGCATTCAGCTCGAGCTCTGGGTCTCTGTCAGTGTTTAACATGGACATGGCCTTCACAGGAGAACATAAGTAAGATTTGTCTTATTCCCATTCATTCTGTTTCATCGTTTGTCTGGATGTTCCAGGGGTCCATTAAGGTGTTTGAGTACTTTAGGCACTTTATGCGTCATTAAAGCTTCTGGGCCCTTAACAACTTTCTGTGTGTACACTACTCAAAAAAAATAAAGGGAACACTTAAACAACACAATGTAACTCCAAGTCAATCACACTTCTGTGAAATCAAACTGTCCACTTAGGAAGCAACACTGATTGACAATCAATTTCACATGCTGTTGTGCAAATGGAATAGACAACAGGTGGAAATTACAGGCAATTAGCTAGACATCCCCAATAAAGGAGTGGTTCTGCAGGTGGTGACCACAGACCACGTCTCAGTTCCTACGATTTTTGGCTGATGTTTTGGTCACTTTTGGATGCTGGCGGTGCTTTCACTTTAGTGGGGGCATGAGATGAAGTCTACAACCCACACAAGTGGCTCAGTTAGTGCAGCTCATCCAGGACGGCACATCAATGCGAGCTGTGGCAAGAAGGTTTGCTGTGTCTGTCAGCGTAGTGTCCAGAGCACGGAGGCACTACCAGGAGACAAGCCAGTACATCAGGAGACTGGAGGAGGCCGTAGGAGGGCAACAACCCAGCAGCTGGACCGCTACCTCCGTTGTTGCACAAGGAAGAACAGGAGGAGCCCTGCTAGAGCCCTGCAAAATGTCCTCCAGCAGGCCACAAATGTGCATGTGTCTGCTCAAACGGTCTGACTCCATGAGGGTGGTATGAGGGCCCGACGTCCACAGGTGGGGGTCGTGCTTACTGCCCCACACCGTGCAGGACGTTTGACATTTGCCAGAGAACACCAAGATGACCGGTGTGGCAGTGGGTCAGTAATGGTGTGGGGTGGCATTTCTTTGGGGGGCCGCACAACCCTCTATGTGCTCGCCAGAGGTAGCCTCACTGCCATTAGGTACTGAGATGAGATCCTCAGATCCCCTGTGAGACCCTATGCTGGTGCGGTTGGCCCTGGGTTCCTCCTAATGCAAGGCAATGCTAGACCTCATGTGGCTGGAGTGTGTCAGCAGTTCCTGCAAGACAAAGGCATTGATGCTACGCACTGGCCCCCCGTTCCCCAGACCTGAATCCAATTGAGCACATCTGGGACATCATGTCTCGCTCCATTCACCAACGCCACGTTGCACCACAGACTGTCCAGGAGTTGGCGGATGCTTTAGTCCAGGTCTGGGAAAGTTGGATCAGCCTGTAGTGGGTTTTTCCACTTTTTTTGAGTGTGACTCTAAATCCAGACTAACATGGGTTGATACATTTGATTTCCATTGATAATTTTTGTGTGATTTTGTTGTCAGCACATTGAACTATGTAAAGAACAAAGTATTTAATGATAATATTACATTCATTAAGATCTAAGATGTTTTATTTTTGTGTTCCCTTCATTTTTTTGAGCAGTGTATTTTAAGTGGTTCCAGTGTCACTGAGGAGATTCTGTGGGTCTTTACAAAGGTCCTATTCTAATGGTAGACTTTAGTCACCGAGGAGATTCTATAAGGTTCATTCTAGTCTTCACTGTGGTGATTCTAGGGTCCTGTAATAGGTGTAACCAGCCTTTAGCAGATTCCTGGAGTCCCTGAGATTAAGAGAACCACCAACATATTCTACACATGGTTCAAAGACAGACCCTCAGAGTCTGTCCACCTTTAACAAACAGGAAGTGACTCATCAGTTGTCATCAGTTTATGCCTGTTACACACATTTTTATTGAGGCCTTTTCACAGTATTCAGACACAAACGTCTTTGTCCTCTTCTTCGTCATAGTCTCCTCCTCTTCCATGTGGAACGTGTCCACATGCAGATTACAGTATAAATAGAAACGAGCTACAGTCCACAGCGTAGAAGCTTTTACACTACACTACAGTCTGTCATTATCCACAGATACGAGCCGATTGGTTGAGTGCTGAGGTGAACGACGCCCACAACAAAGAGGCTGCCAACGTCGCCCCCCCATACAAACCCACAGAGCTGTCAGTCTGCGTGGTCTCAGCAGACCGCGGGGCGGTGGTGGTTGGTTAAAGCACCCGCCGCTCAGCCTGGTTTGTTTCAGGCTGTAATCACAGCTGTCAATCAACAGGGTGGAGCAGGGCGATGCACAGTGTGTTAAAAGCCCCCGTCACAGAGAACCCCCTCCCACCCCCCCTAATTCCAGTCTATCCAGTCCTAGTCCAGTTTATTTTGTCCTGGTCCGAGTCTTTATATATCCGAGTCTATTCTGATCCTGATCTTCTCCTCCAGTCAGTGAAACATCAACGGTTTCTACTGAACCTGACTCACAGCTCCTGAACCTGATTCGGTTATCGATCTGATGCAGTAATCACAAATTTCAAATATCACATACGACGTTAACCTGTGGAGAAGACCTGTGATTAACTGTCCATGACACCTGAAACTTACAGACGAAAACTCTGGAATTATATGGTTAACATTGGAAACAGAGCGGCAGTCTGAGAGCAACATTTATAATAAAAATTATTTGTAAGCTCTCTCCAACATGAAATGAGGGGGCGGGCTGGATTTGGCCCGCGGGCCTTGAGTTTGACACCTATAAAAGCAGAAACATCCTGAATGTTTTCTACTGATGACAAACGGAGAACATGTATAAAACGTCCAAATACGAACTCATAATAACTATATAATAACGTGCATTATCTTAGAGTTCAGTAAAATGTTTCATCCTTTTTTTCTGAACTGCCTCTGCAGCCTGACCCACACTCTGAGCTCCAGAGGACAGAGACCCACTCAGTGTCGTTTTGTGTTGTTACCTGACTCCGATAAGGATGGCGATGAGCATGGAGCAGATGGGATCGGCGATCATCAGGTCGTATTTCTGCATCAGCAGAGCAGAGATGATCACACCAATACTGCCCAGCGTGTCTGCGATGATGTGCAAGAGGACGCCTGCAACATACACAGTGACATAACCTGGTTATTTGATAGCTAAACTGAATGTCTCATGATGCTACTTCCTGTGTCTGTTGAAACTTCCTGTTAGAATTCGTTGTCTTTTATTTTATACGATTTCCTACATCAGTCAGGTGCAAAAACCCAGGGACAAAGAAGAAAACGAGCCAAACAGGAACAAGAGCTCCATGTGCATCATCCAACCAGCTTACAGAGCCTCAAATAAATCACAGATTTTCTATTTCTCACATAACTCTCGCAGCAGGACTAAACTTGCGAACATGCACAACGGTTTAATTTCTAATTCATCTGAGGAGAAAGGATCAATCTGTGTCCATCTGGTTTAAACACATTTAATGAAAAGAAAAATCAGATGTGTTCAGTGTGTTTTCAGAATAAAAGAATATAAGTTTGTTTTCTCCTTTTTACTGATGATGAAGATGATGGACAAGGACCAAGTCTGAAACATTCACATCTCCAGCTGGATGGAAAAGGATGAACTGAAGATAACTAACACGTCCAGTTCTGTCTCTGTCCCCGAGCATGACACTGAAATAAAAACCAAAGTTTACACAAAACCTCTGTTACAACCTTCAAACTGTGGATAATAAACTAGATTTCAACTTTTCATTCAGAGAGAAAGACAAGAGAACAGAGAGGGGCATTTAAATCTCTCACGTTAATCTGAGGTGGTGTGAGAGCGCCCCCCAGTGGCTCAGAGCAGAGAGTTCAACTAGGTTGTGAAAGAATGATCAGAAGCTGCTGAATCATTTCAGATAAGTTACAGTGAAGGAATTAGCTCTAGAACCTGAACTATGATTTGAGTTTCTCTGACAGGATCACACAGCCTGTCTAAACATGGGGCACCATGTGCCATGTGCATGTATCTGCACGTATTCTGAGTTTCGTTCTCTTTCATCTCTTCCGATCAAAAGTTTCTCACAGAATATGTCTGAAATTTAAAAAAAGCCTTGAGCTCCAGTCAGGATGTGAACGTGTTGCGTGTTGAGTCTGCTGTGAGCTGCTGTTCTCACCCTGTAGGATCTGTTTACTGGCTCCTTTCCCCGGCGTGTGCTCCAGCTCATCTACAGGACAACGACACACAGGAACATTCATCAGCCGCCTTTAAATGAACATTAATACAGTGGAAACATGACGAGAGGTGGAGGGGAAGAACCTCTGTCACCTAGTTTCTGCTTCCAAAGAACAACTCTTATTTTCAGTGTTAAGTTAGTTTTGATATTTGTCTCTT
Source organism: Ctenopoma multispine (assembly GCA_034779795.1). NCBI lineage: Eukaryota > Metazoa > Chordata > Actinopteri > Anabantiformes > Anabantidae > Ctenopoma > Ctenopoma multispine. The sequence goes on along the minus strand of JAUYWH010000020.1, from coordinate 24,385,940 downwards.
TTATACTTTGATTTTACTTGCTTTTCTTGTAATACTCGAAGTCGGTGTTTGCTACTGGAAATTTAATTTCCCGTAGGAACCTTCCCAAGGGATTAATAAAGTTTCTATCCCTCTATCTATCTGCCAAACTGTCTCTGAAGTTTTCTCCTTCCCAAAGAAACATGTACGATCTCCATCAGACACCAGACCAGGTGAGTCAGACTCTCACCATGACAGTGTGGTTCCTCATGGCTGTGTCCGTGTCCATCGTGGCTGTGTCCGTGTCCGTGTCCGTGTCCATCGTGGCTGTGTCCGTGTCCGTTTCCTCCGTGTTTGTTCTGGTGATCGTGTCCTCCGTGGCTGTGTCCATGATTCAGGCTGCCGTTGAACAGAGAGTGGCTGTGACCGTGACCTGACGACAAACACAGACAAACATTAGAGAACCCAGGTTCTACACAGCAGCAGGAAGGTTCTGTTGATTCTAGAAAACAGACTTCATAAATCTAATGAAACCCCACAGCAACAGAACCACAGTGAAGACACCGAGACCAGAACCAGACAACTGACTCCGTAATTTTTTCACTGGAATGTAGTTGGACCAGAGATCCTACAGATGGGTTCTGCAGTAATTACCTCCTTCTCCATGCGAGTGTCCATGTCCTCCGTGCTGGAACACAAAGACTCCGACCAGGTTCACCAGAAGGCCGGCCACAGACACGGGAAGCAGCCGCTCATGGTGAACGTCAGGAGGCTCCAGGGCTCTCTGGAGGGGAGAGGGGAGAGAGGGGGGAGGGGAGAGGGGAGAGGGGGGGGGGAGTGTGAGTGAGAGAGCGAGAGTGTGTGTGTGTGTGCGTCTCTCTGTGTGTGTCTCTGTGTGTGTGTGTGTGCGTCTCTCTGCGTGTGTCTCTGTGTGTGTGTGTGTGCGTCTCTCTGCGTGTGTCTCTGTGTGTGCGTCTCTCTGCGTGTGTCTCTGTGTGTGTGTGTGTGCGTCTCTCTGCGTGTGTCTCTGTGTGTCTCTGTGTGCGTCTCTCTGCGCGTGTGTGCGCGTCTCTCTGCGCGTGTGTGCGCGTCTCTCTGCGCGTGTGTGCGCGTCTCTCTGCGCGTCTGTGCGACTGTCTCCGCGTCTGTGCGTCTGTCTCCGCGTGTGTGCGCGTCTGTCTCCGCGTGTGTGCGCGTCTGTCTCCGCGTGTGTGTGACTGTCTCCGTGTGTGTGCGACTGTCTCTGCGTGTGTGTGACTGTCTCCGCGTGTGTGTGACTGTCTCCGCGTGTGTGCGCGTCTCTCTCCGCGTGTGTGTGACTGTCTCCGCGTTACCTCGACCCCCTCAGAGAAGATGAAGAACGCTGTAAAGATGAGGAAGAGTCCGTTGACGAACCCGGCCAACACCTCAGCTCTGACGTAACTGAAACAGACAGAAACGGGCTGAACATGGACTGTGGACCTGCAGGAACAACAGATCTCGGATCAGTCAGACCTGATGCGGATCATCTTACCCGTAGGAGAAGCTGTCGTTGGATCTCCACCTGGATATGACGGAGGCTGCCAGACCTGCCAGCAGGGCGGTGCAGTCAAAGAACATGTGGAAGGAGTCTGAAATCAGACCTAAACTGGGACCAGAACACACAGAGTGAAGGACTGACCGAACCACATCCAGAACCAAACCACACAGACTTCAGATAATTTGTCAGATCTTCAGCTGCTGCTTGTTTTTGGGTCGTTCTGCCTTCAGTCTTGTCTTCAGGAACTCGAGTGTTCTGGACTGGACCATATGTTGTTCTTCATGGACAGAATTCTGTGATGATCCACTTATTTCCTTTTTTTTTTAAACAACTGTTGTGTTGGACACTTTCTGATGGTTTGTTGTGTTTTTTCAGTGTTTCAGACTTGTTGACACATCTTTGGACCTCATGTTGACAGAACCACCTCCAGAACTTCTGACCTTCTGTCAGCTTTATTGGTCATGGAGGAACAAGGGGACACACCTGGTCACCACCTGTTGTTCCATTATTGATGGAAAGGTCACAGTTTAACCTCTGGAACTAAAGCTGAAAGTTTACAGTACAAAAAACACAAAGACCACAGGGTGCGGCTCGCTGGTTTTAGTCTTTAGTCTGGTGCATAAATCCTGCTCCTGGTTCTGAGGTTTCCTACTGGTTTTACTGGTTGGAATCTTCACACCTGAGATTTTCCACATGTGAATCTAAACATTAATAACGACTCTGTTGAATAAAAACCTTAAATTAAAACTCAGTTTGACTCATAATTTAAATTCACATCAGCTTCTTCTCTGGAAATGTGTGGATCCGTAAGTTTCCAGAACCAGACCTGACACCTGTTCCCAGTGTCTGAGCTGTTAAATCCTGCATATCAGACTGATCTGACCCTGAACAGCTCCTCCTGCAGAGATGAGCTGAGCCTGATCCGAGTCCCAGTTCTTTGGATACTATGACACCAACAGTCAAACATTCACACTGCAGAAAGCACAGAAACTCTGGAACCAGCTTCCTGTAGCTGTGGTTCAGACCAGAACCACGTTCAGTTCTTCACAGAACTGATCCAGCTCAGACAGATTATCTGGACCCGTGACTCAGGTGAGGACCAGTTACCACCAATACTCATCATCACATTATTATTTCTGTGGTTCCACATCAGACCACCTCTGAGGCCCCTCTGAGGGTCCTGGTTCAGAGGAATCTCAATCTGTCCCTGGTCCTGTTGCTCTATCAACTGTTCAGCTGATGGTAGCAGCAGCTGAGATGATGAACATCAACATTATTCCAGTTTGACCAGGTGCAGATCTGACTGAGTCTGGATTCTGGGCTCTGGTCTTCACCGGGGACCGACCCTGACTTCAGGCCAGCGCTAACACATACGTGGCACATCCTGAAGCCTCGCCGGCTCATGCTAACACCGTTAGCCTACCTGTTACTCCAGATCCCGTACAGTAACTCCACGAAGGCGAAGGACAGGTTGAGGCAGAGGAAGAAGAACAGGTTTCTGGATGTTTTATCGGCGAGGATCGACCTGAAACACACAAAACCACCACAAACCCCGCATCACAGTCTGAACAGGAACCAGAAACCCGAGACCACAACAGGGCTGATGAGAGCAGACGGCCACGGTCACAGAGTACAAACCGTCACTAACACGTTAGAGCAACTGTCAGGACTACAAACACCAAAGAAGATTTAATAAAGAGCGAGTTGTTTAAGCTAACCGGTTAGCATCAGGCTAGCAGCTCCTCGTCAGACCCAGCTGTTAGCCGTTAGCTCTGTTAGCAGCGGGAGCTTTACCTGAACCATCCGGAGATCTTCACCAACAGGTTAAACTTGGCGGGTTTGTATTCGTCGTCTTTAATAGATAAAGGTAACATTTTCACACCTGGACACAAACACACACTCACACACACTGGCTACTTTAGCTATGGTATGCTAACTGTCATCTTCCGGTTCGGTCAGGTTTCACAATAAAGGCGTTTAAAACCTCCAGTTACTCAAACACTGGGATTAGTGCCGTCACGCAGGTGTGTTGTTTTTCGGGGGGGGGTCACCTTTTCCTTATGCTTTTCTTTTTTTTCTGTCTCCTCCATCAGGGGGGGGGGGTCACCTTTTCCTTATGCTTTTCTTTTTTTTTCTGTCTGCTCCATCAGTCCAAAATCCAGATGGATTCATTTATTATTGCGCTCGACCTCAAACAGCTCACCTGTGTTTAGTGAAGCAAATGTTTAATTGTAATTTTTTTTAAATTAAACCAGTTAAATCAAAATTCATTGTTGGTGTTTTTCAAAATAAAATTAGCAAGTTGTAAAGCAGTGTGATCAGCAGAGGGAGTCTGAGCTGCAGGCAGGAAATCTGCAGTAAATCTCTCAGGGTTTGTTGACACTGAGTCAGCTCTGAGGTTTGGTCCTGTAGGACAAAGTCTGAACCATGTTTACTTTATTTGGATCCAGAACGTGATCACTAGTCCTCCAAGTGCACACAGAGAAACAGCAGGACAAACATTCACAGGACTCATCGTAGACAGTACGTACATATACATATATACACACACACACATATATATATATATATATATATATATATATATTATAAATCTCTGTGAGATTCTGTTTGCAGAGGAGCAGAGGAGGTTTAAACACCATTAGCTCTGCTCTCTCATTTCTCACTCTCTAATTTTAGACACAGTGAATTACTGTCATTGAAACAACCTCTTCAGTGTCTCCGCCTCTGGCTCCAGCACCACTGCAACCATTAACAGGAAACACGGTGAGGATGATGGATGTCATTTATATCCACGTCCTTGGTTTTTAATGTGGTTCGAAGAGTTGTTTTTCCTCGTGCTGCAGTTTATCCACTCTATGACATTAAAGGAATTCAGAAATGTTTCTGCTAACATGATGGAAACACATTAACAGAATCTTATTGATGTCAACTACAGTTTGATACTTCAAGCTCGTCTTCAGTGAAACTGTCCAAACACTAGAAGCAGCTGAACTGTCTGTGATCAGCTCCCGTTCACAGCAAATCACAGATGTTCAGGCAACTGTGACTGTTTCACTGTGACACTGAGGAAAACCTAAAAACAGGAGGATTCTCAAAGAAGTTCTGCAGCTTCTTTATTCTCTGATTCCTACATGGATTCATGAAGATTTGTTCTGGCTGATGATTTTCTCACACTAAATCGTATGAACATGTCTATGTTCACATTTCACAGCATCAGGACTCGGATAAGGACGCTTTCAGACAATCGTCTTCATCCTGAAGAAACTTTTTTAATCTGAAACTAAACCGGTGCTGAAACTTCCATCAGTTATGAATCAGTCGATGTGTGTTGTGTTTTAAGTTTCCATGGAGACCACAAACCTCAGTGACCTCATCGGGATGGAGACATCAACACATCATCAGCAGCTCCATCCTCCTCCACAAACACAGGTGAGATCAGACAGGAAGTGGACGTGATTAGTCGATGGAGGTTGTTGTGAATCACCTGCTGAAGCAAAGTGCAGGTGTGATGGAGGAGCTGTGAAAGTCTGCTGCTGTGTTTATATCAGACTGAGACACCTGTTAATCAAGACACACCTTTATTGGGAAAATCCTCTCGGACTGTCATTAGAAGCTCAGACTTTTATTGTGCAAATTCCCCCTAAAAGAAAAGCAGGATGTGAACATATTCACAATTAAATTGAAGCATGAAAGGGGTTAACAAGTCTGAGTCCAGTGAACCCGGACATAAAGACCAGGTTCAGGACCAGAACCAGGACCTGCTCCTCATGTCTCCACCAACTGCGGTGCTGTTATTGAATTTTTCTATCACATGTAAAAATTCTATCTGTGAAACACACTGATTCACTGTAGACCAGGTCCAAACAGAGTCTGCGTCGGCGCCGAGGTAGAAGAGAATTTGTAAAGATGATTGATGCTAAGCTGAAGCGTCTTCTCTGACAGGGGCCTCTTCAGCTCAGGAAGACAAAGAGCTGCATCTCATCGTCTCTCCGACAGGAAATACCAGCGGAGCAGGACATTAAAATGACAAGACGCAGCAGAACCTTCGTCCTCTCTCACACGGCGCGCAGAGGTCACGGAGGCCCGGCAGGACAGCGAACGCCACGCGACTGAAAAACACCAGATGGAGCAAAAAGAAACATGTTTATCATCGTTTCATTGTGTTTCAGCTGAATCTGCATCAACAGCTTCATCCTGAACCACAGAGCCACGAAGTGGTGTTGGGTAATATGGGGTCAGGGGGTCAGGGGGGGTCAGGGGGAATGGCGGGGGGGCGCAGCATATTTTGTACAGTGTTCTGCAATATTTAGTCTAAAATGTGCAGAGGAGTATCAGTGTGTATCTGCTGAGACAGGAAACACTGGACAGAGTCAGCAAAACCACCACAGAGACTCTAAACCACCACATGTGGTTTTATTCTGGGAGTTCTGAATGTGCAGCAGTGGGGTCGGTCTAATCCCTGGCTCTCTTTCCTTAACGAGTCCGACTAATGACTTAAATGTTCTGGTGTTTTTATCGACAACACAAAGCTCGCTGGCTCCTCAGCTCGTCGTCATGGAAACACGAGGGTTTGAGAGGCAAGGTGTGAAGAGACGAATGTGGGTCAGATCTCAAGTCTTTGGACCAGTTTCACACTGACTGAGGCCTGTTTACCAGGAGACAAACTAAATCACTGTATTATCATTATCAGATTCTGATGTTTTTACTGAATTATCTGGACATTCGGCACCAAACGCAGAACAGATCCGTTTTAGTATAAAACCACCTACATGATTTCAGCTTGAAACCAGACTAAACGTCCAGATTCATCAAACACTGAAGATTGAATCTGATGATTTAAATCATATTTTAAATAAAAGGAAACATGGACGCTCAGTCATTAAACCAAATCTACGGTGGAGTTTCACATTTACTGCTGCTCAGAGCTTTGTAAAGTCCAAAGAGAGTTGACTCATGTTTAGAGAGGAACCTCAGTAACCAGTGAGAAGAGGGAGGTCATGAGGTTATCTGGGAATTAAACATCACACTCATTTCTTCTCTGAAAACAATGTTTCATATGTTCTCCTGTGAAGTTGGGTCCATGTTCCAAACACAGAGACACAGAGTGAGTGTGTTTGGATGTTCACTGGTAGTTTCAGTCTGATAATAATAATTCATAACTGACCATCTGTTCTAGGCTCCTACAGCCACTAAGTTTTCTTCCCCCCACCGTCTCAGGTGAGCTGCCACAGCTCCCCTCACAGCTAGAGCTGGTTCCAGTGTTCATATGTATTTCAAATGAACCTACCCAAATGAATGTACCTGGGTCAGGTGGAGGAATCAGGAGTGGTGCTGGTAAGTTAACATAAGTTCCTCACATGTTTTATATCAGTT
>JAUYWH010000020.1:24305429-24353217 GCA_034779795.1 Ctenopoma multispine | reverse complement strand
TGGATCCGAGATTCGACTATCGATCGAACTCTCTTCTCCAGCACTCCTGCATAGACCTTACCGGGGAGGCTGAGGAGTGTGATCCCCCTATAGTTGGAGCACATCCTCCTATAATTATTATAATAATAATTTAATTTAAGAACAATTTGTTACTGTTGTTGTGTAAAAGGTTCAGTCTGATGAATTTAACACGATTTTACCAGATGATGATTCAGAACAAAGAACAGAGTTCTGCAGAGTTCTGCAGGAACTACAGCAGTGTTACATGTGCGTAGAGGAGAACATCTCTGCTCTGCTTTCTGAGACCACTATTTATTAAAAAATGAAAAACAAGGTTGATGCTGAACTCAGGAGATTTACTGAGCCTCCAAAGAGAAGCTCTCAGAAACAAATGGATGACGTAAAAGTAATTAGTGCGTTTGTTAATCTAGAGAGGAAACTCCTGTATCTGTCATACTGAAAATGTCTGTTCAAGAAAGGAAGGCTGGACTGAACCCAGGTGTCCTGTGGTTTGTTCATTCACACACTGAGACAGGAGACAACGGTTCACTTACAGTTGGTCCAAGTTCATGTAGGTTGGATCATTTAGGGGTGTTAGACTTTAATAAAACTAACAGAGCACACTGTGAAGCTTCACTTCAGACACACTTATGATATTTAACATCAGCAGGACGCACAGTAAATCCTACGTTTCATTATCTCAGCAGCGCCAGAGTCTCACCGAGCTGAAACTTCTCTCATCAGTCACAGATTCCTTCACATCACGGGGTGGTGGGGTGTTACCATAAAGGTAAAATACTTAAATAAACAACGTAAGACGTAAAAAAACGAGTTCAACTAGTCCATTTCTGGAGCCCATCTCAGTCCCTCTGGACCTAGACTTGGTCAGAGTTAGAGTTAGCTCTGATTACCTAGCCACACAGAAGGGCTGAGAGTTAAGCACAAGAAAGAACTGATCAGTGAACTGAATGTAGGTCTTTGGTTCTGTTCTGGTACCTCAACCTTCCTACAGTGGATAAATACACGCTCAACTACACAGATCTTAATAGAATCTGACTAAAGCTAACTGAGAATTTCTTGAAATGAGATTTGATAGAAAAACTGAAATCAGATATTTGCTATACTCCAAAAGCTCATAGTAGTACTTCATTATCATGGAGTACTTCTACCATCACAAGTACAAGTTGGATCAAAACATTAACATCAAACTTCAGCCACAATGTACCTGGAGAACCTCAGAACATTAACACACCAGAGCAAAAACGTCCTGGAGTCAGTGAACGCCTTATGTTTAATGCCCCAGCAGCCTCGGTGTCAAACTGACAGAACAACGAGCTGCTGATGCTGTTACATAACGGCAGAAACAAAAAGGCCTTTATCCTCCTCACACACAGTCTAAGGTTCTGTCGCAAGAACAAACTGAAGCCTCAGAGTAACTCGTTCTCTGCTGCTGGTACACTTAATCCTCCAACTTCTTCAGCAGGTCCACAGCAAACAAGTGGAACACAGCGAGCATGTGGAACAAACACAGCGAGCAGGTGGAACAAGCACAATGAGCAGGTGGAACACAAACACGACAGAACACAAACATTAAGGTGGAACACAAACACGACGGTAGAACATAAACACAGAGAGCAGGTGGAACAAACAACGAGCAGGTGGAACAAACACAACGAGCAGGTGGAACAAACACGACAGAACACAAACATGACGGTAGAACACAAACACAGCGAGCAGGTGGAACAAACACAGCGAGCAGGTGGAACAAACACAGCGAGCAGGTGGAACAGAAACATGACAGAACACAAACACAGTGAGCAGGTGGAACAAACAACGAGCAGGTGGAACAAACACGACAGAACACAAACATGAAGGTAGAACATGAACACAGCGAGCAGGTGGAACAAACACAGCGAGCAGGTGGAACAAACACAGCGAGCAGGTGGAACAAACACAGCCAGCAGGTGGAACAAACACAGCCAGCAGGTGGAACAAACACAGCCAGCAGGTGGAACAAACACGACAGAACACAAACATGACGGTAGAACATGAACACAGCGAGCAGGTGGAACAGAAACACAACAGAACACAAACACAGTGAGCAGGTGGAACAAACAACAAACTTGGCGATACACTACAGGTTAATACAGTACATGTTCGTACCATCTGTGGTCAGGTTTGTGGCTTGTGTTACGTTCCGACATTCTCATACACACAACATCTTGTTCCGTACATTAAAGTTATTGTGGACAAAACGTCAGATAAATGTTTTGTCATCTGACGCACAAGTAGACTTGGTACTGCAGTAGTACTGTGGTGCAGCTATAGTGTTGCTGCAGACTGACCTGAAGGGCAGGTAGGAGGCATTGGAACCAGAGATCAGGGCTCTGTAGGCTTCTTCTGGAGTTTTCTTCAGGTGGATCACCTGAGACAGAAGAAGAGAAATGATGTGTTGATCCAGATATTGATCATCAAGTTCTGATCCAGAAGTGACATTTCTGTTCCTGCTGCCTCAGACAGGCAGACAGAGGTTAACGTGACGCTGTGAGGACGTCTCAGGTAACTTTGATGGAAACAACGATGTGCACCTGAATGCAGCATCAGATGTGATACAGGTGTATCACATCTGATGCCACAAATCCCTGCCACAAATGAACCTTTGCACTGTCCGTTGGTGTCAGTGGGTCCACAGCATCACCTCTTGTTTCACCATCAAATATTTAACACATAAACCATGTGTCAGTGTGAGCTCTACCTGCTCACATCCACCTGTTCTGGATGTAAATGATCTATATTATGGTTCTGAAATATCATATATTTTGACCTTTGATTTAACATTTACACCTGAACAAAGCTTTTAAATGAACACACAAGATCAACACGTTGGCTGCTGCTCACAGGTACTGACTCTGTGACTCACATAATAATATAAAATAAAAAAGAATATATATATGTTCTGCAGCGTTGTATTCTGACAACAACAAGTCTAATACAACATATTAACACCTACAGTATACTCAACATGTCAGCACAAGCACACAGCAAATTAAAAAGTAATAAGCTGGATTAAAGGTTTCCATAAAAAACAGGAGCAGAGCTCGTTAAAACAGACAGATACCAGTGGAGTAATACAATGCGTCTCTGTGCTGAGAGAAATGTTTATGTCTATATGTAACATGGTGTCTCCTCAGACACCTGTGCACACCTGCCCCACAGCAGCAGGAAGTGTTGTACTCACAGCGTATCCTCCGATCAGCACTGCAGCATTGGATCGCTTCCTCTGGTCGAAGCTGGTGTAGTGAATGATTCGTTTCCTGGTCAGAGTGAACGACTGCAGAGAAGAAGAAGAGGGAACACCGCATGACGACAATTAGAAAGGTTCAGACAATCAATCAACAAACATCTGCAGACGACAACATTCTGTTTTAAACCCTGTTCAGTCAGTTTCTAGTAAAGTTTAATAAACTCTCACGTGACTGTGAAAGAGGTGAAGCCAAAGCTCACTGATTCTCACCTCAGTGTTAAGTCAGATTCTCACAGCGAGCTGCTGTTTCTCATTAGTAACTCGTTGCGGACGTCCATCCATTAAGAGTAAGATTAAGAACAAAACACAATGTGCTATCAAATGTCAGGACTTGTTCAGAGTTGTGCAATTTATAGTCTGAAGGAGCCAAAACTACCAAAGCAAGTTCCAACATCAGCATTTTATTAAATACAACAGAGGCCCGGATGGATGTCACCAGCCCGCTGTGATATATGTTTTGGGACAAACTCTCAGCACAGAGCTAAAATTAAACTGAGCAGCAGAGCAGGTTTATCACCACATACAGACGTGGGCAAAATTGTTGGTACCCTTTGGTCAATGAAAGAAAAACTCACAATGGTCACAGAAATAACTTTAATCGGACAAAAGTAATAAATAAAAATTCTATGAATGTTAACTAATGAAAGTCAGACATTGCTTTTCAGCCATGCTTCAATGGAATTATTTATTTTATAAAAAAATTAATTCAAGGAACAGGCCTGGAGAAAAATGAGGGTACCCCTAACTTAATAATTTGTTGCACAACCTTTTGAGGCAATCACTGCAATCAAACGATTCCTGTAACTGTCAATGAGACTTCTGCACCTCTCAGCAGGTATTTTGACCCACTCCTCATGAGCAAACTGCTCCAGTTGTTTCTAGTTTGAGGGGCGCCTTTTTCAGACGGCATGTTTCAGCTACTTCCAAAGATGCTCAATAGGATTGAGGTCAGGGCTCATAGACTTTAGAATAGTCCAGTGTTTTCCTCTTTGCCGTTCTTGGGTGTTTTTAGCTGTGTGTTTTGGGTCATTGTCCTGTTGCAAGACCCATGACCTGTGACTGAGACCAAGCTTTTTGACACTACCCAGCACATTTCTCTCTAGAATCCCTTGATAGTCTTGAGATTTCATTGTACCCTGCACAGATTCAAGACACCTTGTGCCACATGCAGCAAAGCAGCCCCAGAACATAACAGAGCCTCTTCCATGTCTCACAGTAGGGACAGTGTTCTTTTCTTGATATGCTTCATTCTTCTGTGAACATAGAGCTGATGGGCCTTGGCAAAAGGTTCTGCTTCTGTTTCACCTGTCCATAGAACATTCTCACAGAAGCTTTGTGGCTTGTCAACATGTAGTGTGTTGTGTAGTGACTACCTGGAGCCCTACATATAGGCCCACTGATTGATTACAAGATTGTAGACACCTGTGATGCTAATTAGTGGACACAACTTAAATTAACATATCCTTTTGGTCACATTATTTTCAGTCTTTTCTAGGGGTACCATCATTTTTGTCCAGGCCTGTTCCATGAGCTTATTTATTTAAATAATTCTGTTGAAGCATGGTTGAAAAGCAATGTCGGACTTTCAGTGGTTAACATTCATAGAATGTTTATTTATTATTACTTTTGTCAGATTAAAGTTATTTCTGTGATAATTGTGAGTTTTTCTTTAATTGACCGAAGGGTACCAACAATTTTGTCCACATATGTATTTACCGTTTCACTACATTTACCTGCAGCATCTGCTCTGACTTCACTGACACACTCAGGATTCAGACACCTGATGAGAATCTGGAATGAATTCAACACTGTTAACTCAAATATATATTTAGTGAGAGTGTAAGTGCAGTTTGGTTCCTGGCTGTTGTAGGGCTAACTCTGATGCACATGCTCGCTATCAAAGGAAGGATAAATGTGGTTTTAGTGGTTGTTAAAGATGTTTTCTGTCTGAGGCTCAGTTAATTCAGGAGCTGAGTGTCAGACAGCAGAGAGCAGAGCTCCTCCTCACTGCTCAACAGTAAGTACAGGGATCGTTGTGTCAGACACGTCCGACACGTTTAGATCCTGTTAAACACACCTGACTGATATTTTTACAGTTACTATGATTTGGTGTTGAACACAGATCACGTCAGTGATTTTAAAAAATGCTTTGTTTTATAAATTAACCGATAAATAACTCTTACTGCATGAAACAGGCCACACGTCGAAGTGTCCTAGGACCAGACACCAACAGTCATTATTTTCCACCTGGACATAGTGTGATAAGCATGAATGAGACTGAACACAGGGTGTGAACTGTGATCGTGACGAATGACAACAGTCAACTGGAGAAATGTCATCACCACGGCAACAAAAATCAAACAACAAAACACACGAGGCTGAAAGTTTTATATGATGAAGCAGCAAACAGGACAGAGTTCAGACCCGCTGTGTGCTTCACGCTGACAGCACGCTGATTTTATTCAACTCTGAATAAAAAGGAAGGGTTCTGTTAAAAGACAGGAAACAGCTGGTAAGCTGCGCTGCCCAGTGTAGTCTGACCAGTCTGACCAGCACTACCACAGTGTGACCAGGACACTGTGACCACTAGTCCAACTAGTCACACACCAACATAATCCACGTGATGATAACATGAGGGAGTGTGAATAAAGCTGTGTAACGCTGAATGTGTCCTGTTGCATTCTGGACATTCCTGCTCGGGGAGAGGCGGCGGCAGAAACTCACCTTCAGCTTCTTGTTGAGTTTGCAGCAGTATCTGTACAACATGGCCAGGTTCAGAGGACCAAAGTCTGCATAGAAACTGGAGACACAGAGGAACATCAGATATTCTACTCAGGTTACTGAAAGTGAAAGTTCTCAGTGAAAGTCTGAAATTAAATTCCAGAAATATTTGTGTGTCATCAAAGACTCAGGACTGACCTGAGCTGTGAGCTGCATAAAGACAAACATGATTTAAACCAGGACGAACACCACACTACAGCAGCACACAACATTTCACTTTTCTTAATCTCTGATGTTGTAGGATAAACCTGGATTTGTCTCAGTTAATTTGGGCTTCGTGGAGAACTTGTAGCAGAGTAAGTATAAATACTGACGAACACTGTAGAAGTAATAAAGAAGCTTCTTAAACTAACACGTCCAACAAGCACTGAATCAGTTCAATTACTGTGATCAGTCGTCTGGTCTGTACAACATCAGAACTGCAGATCAGTTCTGAGATGGTCTTTTAGTTTTGATGGATTAACTGCGGGTCCTGTACTGATCTGAACCTCGTTCTCAACAGAAAGAAAACCTGAAGCCTGGTGGTGTCAGTGTGGACACTGAAACACAGCTGAATTTAGACTTAAATATGTTACCAGGAGGATTCATACACTGCTCAGTCTGATATTACTGAGTTTTCGGAGCAGGGATCTGGTAGGATAAGGGCTGCTGAATATGTTCTCACGTGCAGTTCATGTTTCCAGTGTTTGACTGAAAACAGCAACAGTCAGAAATCAGAGACGTGACAGACACATCTGCGTTTAACTCTCCTGGAAACCACAAACAACCAGCACAAGAAGAACTGGACCCAGGATCCAGCCTTGCTCCCATCTATCAGGACCGAATGTGGACCCTGGATCGTCCCTGTCAGGACTGAGCACAGACCTGCGGTCCTGTGTGACAGAGTTTTCACTGCTGCAGCTTGGTTTAATAAAAAAGGTCCATCATGAAGTTTACTAATCCACTGGAGCCACAAAGAGCAGATTATCACAGTTAGGCTGCTGAAATAATTCATGAACAGAAAACAAACACCTTCGTACATCTGTGGTCGACCGTCAACTTACTTTTCATAGACAAACTCATCGTCTGTGCAGAAGTAGTGAGTGTTGGCCGTACTTTTCGGTTTACTGCGTAACGTGGCGAAGTACAGACGCTCTGAGAGAGAAACACAAAGAGGAACAATCAAATATCTGAACACAACAGGTAAATGGCTGTCATACAAACAGGCCTGTTGTAGTAGTAGTAGTAATAGTACTAGTACTAGCAGCAGGACTGAGAGTGACAGAGAGTATTTCACGATAAAAAATGACTGGAGAAATATGAAATTCAGGCTGTGGCTGCTGATTGATTGATTATCTATCAGGTATGATGTGTTGAAAATCAAATCAACTCATTATGAAAAGTAATGAAAATATAATTTTCACTTGATTTCATCTGAAGAAACACACGTGTCTGATTTTACTGGATCAATACAGATTATCCATCAACAATTATTATCAACCGAAAACGTATTAAAACTGATCAACATCTGACCAACAAACCAATAAACCAGCAGCTGGTCATCATTTTGTTTTTATGTTTAAAGATTAAATCTAACTTAATTATTTATTGGAAATAAATACTGTAAAAAAATTACCAATCTAACTGATCAATAGCCTGATCAGAAAGATCATCAATATTAATAAATTTCTCAAATACTTCATTTTAAAACATGTAAGTCTTAACATCGTTTAATTATTGTTTTGATCAAACACTTTTTGACAGACTGTTCATTAAAGTCACTTATTAATAAAACTGCTTTTGAAGCTGAACTTTTTACGCATTAAAAACTAACGTTATGTTAAAACTACTTTACAAACTGTTTGTACCCTTGATGAACTGCGCGGCTCCCTGCAGCTCCGGTTCCTCCGTCACCCCGAACAGGGCAGACAGGATCGGGGAGTGCTTCACCCCCTCCCCGGACATGGATCCGTCTAATTCCTGGTTACCACTCAGAAACTTTTCAAACTGCTAACAGCTCGGTTAGCCGTTAGCAGGCTAGCTGTAGCGCTTGCAGAAAGCGAACAGCGACTATTTAAAAAGTTAAAAACTTTGTCCTTGGTTTCACATCAGTCAGTGGCTGATCCTCTATCACGGAGCAAGTTTTTTTTTTTTTTTTTTACCGTTTGCGTTGTTTGGTTTTCCGTTTTTTCTCCGGTACATATTCCCGAGTTAGCATGTTAGCACAGCTGCTGCTTGACAACGCCGCGAGAGTCTAAAACTCTGATTGAACAAAACCCTCCTTAAGAAACGTTACCGTAGCAACGGGAGTCGCTCCCATAGCAACCGCGGCCAATCAGCAGACTGCGCTGCGTTAATGGCCCGCTGGGAAACGCGAAAAATGAGGCGTTCAAAGACGACACTGCCAGAGTTGGAATAAAATAGTAAATTTCACCACGTTGACCAAAGTCTGATTTAGCCAATTTCGTTAGAATACTCACTCAATTTATTAATTTGAACGTTTAACTGGAAATATTTCATGATTTCACTTGTTCTCAAAAAGCAGTGGTGGAAATTGACAAAGTAAGAATACTCAATATGCAAAGTGACATGTGTGATGTTAAGAGATGATTGACACACTCGTGTGTAATCATGACTAATGTAGCAGCAGGTAAAGGTGGAGCAGATTTTAACATTTATGTCCTGACATAAAAGGTTAAAATCAGTATTCATTAATTCATCAGATTCCGTGTTAACAATCTGCATCGGCAAAGTAAATAAAGCTTCACATACAAGTAAGATTAAATGAAAATACTCTAGTGCAGTACTTGAGTAAATAACTAAGTACTAGTTACTTTCCACCACCGAGTATCAAACTGAAGATTCAGATTGAGGTTTAAATCCCAGTTTAGTCCTTTAATGTCTTGTAGCCCTCACCTGCGATCAGTGAGATCCACACGCGGTTTGGAGCTGGTCTTGGCCCTGGTCCAGGTCCAGGCCCAGGTTGGAGGGTCCTGGGGCCGTCCTGTTGTGGCCTCCAGGCCCCAGCATCCGCCATGCTGCAGGGCGGCGAGGCAACTGTGAGGATGGATCTGGGCTGAGCCAAGGAGAGTATCAGGTGACCTGGATCAGGTTACTCCTGGTTCCAGAGGGGACAGAGGTGTGAGTTTACAGGCTCCTCGAGTTTCAATACACTTTCAGGTTTGCGCTGGGCTTTCTGCTGTACATACTGTACATGGACTCACCTGCTGCAGTTGAATTTAAAAGGTTAGAGAGACAAAAACCTGACACTACACTGGTGACGTCATGGAAACCAGACAGGGACCACAGGAAGTCCTGGTCCAGGTTCCCCAGTCCAGAACAGGTCACCTGTCTTCATCATAACATGGACTGAAAAGGTCACATTGTCGATTCAGAAACACGACACCAGTTCTTCTGGAACCTACATACACGCGACAATATCATCTGTACGAGTTCACGTCTACGCTTAAATGAATAAAGTATCAATGAGAAATGTTTAAAATGTTAAACTGTGAGAACGAGGTCCATTATTGGTGGATCAGTCGAGACCATGTCAGCTCCACAGAGTTGAAACCGTTTGTTGTTCTAGAGACGATTTCACGTCAACACTTATTTTACACAGTGGATGTTGTTGCTGTGATCAAGTCTGTGACCAGGTCTCTACCTGTTGATCCTCACCTGTTTTCTGTGTGATGGATGAACGTGAACCTTCTGTTAAAATGGATTAAAAACACATTCACAACGTGTAAATGTGGGAAACAATTTTATTTATTTATTACAGTATTTAAGGAAACACCCTGAGAGACAGAAACTAAGAGGGTCGGCCAAGACGGGAGCAGCTACCGAGTCCAGCAGAGAGAGACGGCGTGTTTCGTGAGTTTCACTGCGTGTGCGGCTACAGGTTCGGGTTGGTGACTCCTGATCCTTGACATTCGATGATGTACGTGACGTTACTGCTCAGCTCATCCTCGGACTTCGTTATTGTGAACTTTGCCTGAAAATGAAAAAGAAACAAATGTTTGTGTTTTTATTGAACGTGAAGAAAAAACAAACTTTCCTAAATGTCTGAAGATTCTCGGGCGTCCAGGTCACAGCTTATCTCAAAAACTGGACTTGTTTTTGTCATTAGGACTGAAGCAGACCTCTGGATGGAAGGTGAAATGCATTCAAGGACAAAAAACTATTCCGGCGGCTTGAACTACAACTGAACAGCAGTTTATTTGATATCTGCTTCATTTAAACTAAAATAATCCTACATCCATCATTTCATCACCAACACTCATTTATCAGCGAGCATCACCTCACGAAACAGTCCGACAGGTCAAACATGTTCTGACTTTAACCTGGGGAGGCGCCTGGACAGGTGTTGGGAGAACAGAGGACAAAAGCCAACGACCCCTGTATTGATTTTTCTGCCTGCTACTGTCAGACTGAACAATCTGAGCTGCTCCCAGCAGAAAACAACCACACAAACAAAAAAACACTCAAACGGACCAGAATGAAACTGACTGATTTATTTACTGATGCTGTTCTCCTGATGTAACACTGAACTTTTCCCAGCATCTTATCCTGTGAATATTCAAATGTTATGTCACAATATTCATATACATATGATACACCCTCGCTGCAGGAAGGAGCGCTTTCGCAGATCATTCATCCCGACAACTGTTTAACAGTCTTAACAGTTACTCTTTAACACATCGTGATGTCATAAGTCACTCGGACAGTTTTAACCTACGGTCATATGGGTATTGACATGCGCATGTATGTATATAGGTTAATATTGTTACTTGCACATTGTTCACAACCTTTATCCATAATAGATACTTTGTATGTGTGTACATAGAATCTCCCGTTGTATATAGTGTCTATCTTTTTTTTTATTTTTTATGCTTGTTTCTACTCTTTGCTTTCTGTACTGAGCTTTGGTAACACACTCATTTCCTCGCTGTGAGATCAATAAAGTCTTATCTTATATTTCATTCACTTTATCTCAATTTACACCATCAAATTGGATTCTCTCAATATTCCAACTGTAAGCTCACAATATTCTCACTTCTGTTATTCATTTATAATATTTAACTTTTTTCCAATATTCAGACTTTACTTTAGTAAAACACTGAGTCACTGAGGTGTTTAGCTGCTGCTTTAACACTGTAGGACTGGTTCTTTTTTTACTCATCCCTGAATTAAAGGAAATAAACAGTTTAAAGTTTTAAATTGTTAAAACTCTAAGAACAAACACTTAAAACATTAAAAATACTTAAGTTTGGTCAGTAAACCTAAAAATGATTTAACGAAACTTAAAAAGCCAAAAGAGTCAAAAGGCCACAAACTTTAAGTCTCACCTGAGTCAGCTTCTCGGCAATGTGGATCGCCGTCTGTGTGTGCAGCGTCACCGCACCGGTGCGAATCCGAGACGTTCCCTTTGCTAGCGCCATGAAGATGATGAGCTGAGAAGGAAGAGGAGGTTGGAGGTCAGAGTGGGGTCGGGGGGTCGAGTCAGTGCTCAGCAGGTGTGTGTCTCACCTGGTCCTGCAGGAACTCGTCGACGCAGCCGTTGTGTCTGATGTTTCTCAGCAACATCTCTGCAGCTTCAATTCCAATTTTATCAGCATACACACCTGAAACACACAGGTGAGCTCTGTAAAGTATGAACGCTACGTTCCGATTGGATGTCTGCACTGCTGTTATGCATGACATCACAGTGAACAAGCTCTGTGATTGGTCAGTTTAGTTATAAAAGTTACTAACTTTTACTAGTCTCTCTCCCAGCAGAAATAACTAGACTGGAATTAAAAGTGAATTTTATTACACAACATGAGTTAATTCCTCATTTACTAATTCAGGAAAAGCATTCACTTTGACTCACCTCAGCTCTGTTTGAACCTGTTTTACTTATTTTCAGGTTTAATGCAGAGTCTTGGTTCAGTGGTCTCGGACTTGTCAGTGGAACTACACACAGTTAACGACATTAAAAAGTTTGTAGCACTGTCAAATTATTTTAGCTTTTGATCTCCAGCAAAATATCTTATGTCAGAAATGTTAAAATATGACAGCATTACTTTAATTTTCATGGTTTTTGTCTCTCTGTCATTTTCCTTTACATTTTAGAAATACACTTCCCATCATGCTTTGGGTGATGTAAATGTGCAATGTTGTTATATTGTCCACCCGTTCTCTGTAGCCGACTCTGGGCATTTAAATCTGTTAAATCAGTTTGTGTGTTTGCTGCCTCCTGCTGGTTCAGGTGAGCTCCTCACCTTTCTTCCCCAGAGCTGAACCTGCAAACAGGCAACCTGTCGAGGACTCAGCGATGATTCTGAAACACAGGGAGGAGGAGAACCGATCAGAGAGCTGCAGCTCACGGCACAGTGGTGTCATTCACAAATACAGTACCACGGAGTGGACTGTGGTTTGTGTCTCCTGGAGTCAAATTTACAATCTTAACATTGAGAGAAGCACAGTTGTTATTCCTCATGTTCCCCCCGGGCTGTGAACGCAGCAGGGCAGGACTTACATGATCCCGTTGCCATTGCCGTAGGCTTTCTCTTTCTCCTGCAGCGGCTGGATGTTGATGTACAGTTCTTTAATTTCCTTCCTGATGGTTCGAACAGCAGCGGCCGACATGTCTTTAGCCAACTGACGACACAGAAACAACAAACACAGCTGCAGTGGACATAAAGATGTTCTTCTCTGTTCTCCTTCGTCACCAACCTCCGTCTCCATCACCTTTTGGTTTGACATGAGAAAACTCTGTGTGCGACTCATGTACGTGTGTGTTGTGTTGTTAACTTTACTTTGAAGGGCAGGACTCCAGCGACAAACGCTCTGCCGTGGATCTTGGTGATGTTTCCTCGCTCTGTCATTGTGACAGGCTGCAGCTCTTTGGCCGGATTCACTGTCACCATCACCTCACCTCCACCTTTTGGATAGTAGCCCCTGATAGACCGACAGGGTTAGACACACACACACACACACACACACACACACACACACACACACACACGCACACAGTGTTGTTCTGTTCCTACTGAGCAGCCGACACTAAACTCACCTCATCCTTATGTCACAGTCAAAATGGACTCCGAACTTCTCCACGATGGGTTTAAACACCTAAAGAACAAAAACTGATGACTCAGTACATTTCTGACAAAGTCTGAGAAAGAAGTTAAAGGTAAGTGTGAAGATGAGGGTGTACACACAGTATTTCCAGCACGTACACACAGTATTTCCAGCACGTACACACAGTATTTCCAGCACGTACACACAGACCTTGACAGTGTAGTCGATCTGAGGAGCCATCTCAGCATTGGTTCCTCCCTTCAGACAGAGCTGTGAGGAGGTGTCGGCGTACACAGCACAGGGCAGAGCTACCTGCAGCAGCAGACACACACTCCTGACACATACAAACACACACAGTCAGTTTACAGTAATGATGCAACAAAAACTCTGAGCTTCCATCATCAGCGTGTCTGCATAAACCAGTCAATTGACTACAAACAAGAGCCTGGTACCTGGATGAAGCCGCCCCCTAAACATCCTTTGAAACTCTATAATATATATATAATTCTATAACATCTTCAAGGCTCCTTTTTACCAACTGCAGCACCTGTCTGACAGAACCCTACTGACACAAAGAATCGGGTACAGACAGTCTCACCCTGCTGTCTCTGTGTCGGCTGTGTGGTTTCCAGACTGGATCTTCCCTGGAGTCAGACTGATGTCTGTGGAGCCGATGCTGGCTCCCTGCAAACTGCCAGAACACAAATCTGAGACCAGCTGGAGGCCACTTAGGTGCTGCGGCCTGAACGAACACACACACACACACACACATATACACACAACAAAATAGAGAGTTTATAACTCTTAAGATGCAGCAAAAGATCTGGTCAAATTCAGCCTGATATTTGATTTGTCATTTACAGGGTAGCACTGTTTCACTGGTTTCTGGAAAAACTCCGCTGAGAAATATCCCTAATTTGCCTTGTTCTAGTGTTGGTGGCAAAACAACACATAAGACAAAATAATTCTGAGGTTGGCTTAACTGCTAATAATTTGTTAGTGAAATCGGCAGAAAGATTTGTGGATAAAACCCTATTCTAAGGATCGATCCCCAGTGGCGTGATGGCGCAGAGTTTTCTGGAAGAGACTGCGGCAGAGAACTGGAGAAAGGATCTAAAGATTTCTGTTAAGGTTTAAAAACGTAGATAAAAATGTGTGAAGGAGAATGATGCCGAAATAAAACGTCTCTAGACACGTTTTAAGATACACGTGACAGGTTTTTAATCTCATGACGAGCCAAACACTTGTATTATGAGGACATTTCCAAAGGAGTTTGGTCTGCGTCTTTTCATAAAGAAAGCTGCATATTATCCGGACAAAGTGTCGTAAAAGCAACATCCAGAGAAAACTGTTCGGCTGAGAAGACGTCTGATTACTGGACTAGATTCTGTCCGATATTAAAAAGACAAAATAAAAACGAGAACACATGCGTTTATTGTGATGTTTCATTATCTGCTAACTAACTTAGCCGACGGTTCAACTTTAATGAATAGGCTAACGCTAGCCTATTAGCAGGGAGCTGCTAACTCACCTGAGTCCAGGTGTGGTCCTGCCGGCTCGAATTTTGGTGATTTTGATGGGGGAGCCGGTGATGCAGCTGAGCGCCGCGGAGACTCTCAGGATTTGCCCGCCCTGCAGAGAACCGACACCGGGGAACACAGCAGACACCAGTGAGCTCAGGAGCGGCTGCTACACGCCGCTATTAGCCTTCTGTTAGCACGTTAGCAGCGCGGAAAAACAGCCGTCATTTCTCCGGTGAATAAAGTATGTGTACTCACTCCCTCCATCACGCTGCCGTCTATCTCGACCGCCGCCGAGTCCATCGTCATTCACAACACGAAGGTTAAACTTTTCCACAGAAACCACAAGTTTAGCACTGATCTGTAGCCGCCGGCACTTTTCTTCTTCTGTTTGTGATTCTTCTTCTTCTTGGTCTCTAACACTGCCACTTCCGATGACTTTCGCAATAAAACAGTTGTTGTTCATCTGAAACTGATCACAACCAATTATAACGACTTTCAAAGTAAAACAGCAAACATAATTTGGGAGGTGTAAATTACCTGTTTAATAAACGGAATAAGGTGAAATCTCTTCATTTATAAAAACACAAAAGTTGTTTCATCAGACGAGCTTCTTACCAACATCTTATTTTGTCAGATTGTTGAACGGAGTCTGGTTCTTCACTTTTATGTCTCCACGGGATAATTTTGCAAGTTTGGTATTTTTGAGAAACGCAGAACAAATTCTAGAGTAAAATATAAAATCGTACACTGTTATCTATTGCTTTAATCACCACTGCACAATGTTAATTTGATGTACTGGTCCTTTCTATATATGAACTGAATGTTGTTTGGTTTGTTTGTCTTTGCAGCTTGTGATGTGTGTGTTCGGACAACTGCACTTAACATTGTTATTATTTCGCTGTTTTAATAATACTTATTGTATTATTAATAAGTTATAAATAATGGATCACTAAAGTTTTTTTAATCTTGAATGAATGTTAAAGGGGCGGTATAATGATGTACTTTCAACATGGTCAAACCAAAATTAGTACATTAGCAGTACATTAAATAAGTATGACAACGTTTAACTTTAACAACACCTCAGTCTCAACAGACACAAGTATTTAAATCATTAAGTGAATTTTTTACCATCACAGAACACGCCTGTTGTTCTGCCGGTGACCGCTGGGTGGAACCGTCACGTCACTCGTGCGTCAAGCCTGCCAGACACGCAGAAGAAAAAAAACTCTGTTTGCTGATTGGCTGCTGAGAGGGGCGTTCAGCTGTGACGTGCGGGTGGCAGTGGTAGCAGAGAGGAAAGATGGCGGCGGTGACCAGAGGCTCCTTCAGTGTGTTCAGACGGCTGGTGAGGAGATAAAGTTTTAATTTTTCATAGTTTAAATGTCTCTGTCTCTGCGTCTGGTGCTAACGAAATGCTAATGCTGAAGGGCCAGCTCTCTACCTAAACGAGCTAGCTGCATGCTATGTGTGAAGCTAATGCTAACAGGCTGACATAAAACAAACAGGCAGCTGATAACTGACAACTGGTTCGTTGAAACATTAATCCACAGTGTTAACAACTGCTTCAGTAAAGCAGAAACTAGAAACAAATAGAAACAGACCGATCGGGTCATTCTAATTTTACATCTACACCTGTCTGTCCACCTTCACCTGCTAGAAACCATGTCCCATCGTGTTCCACTAATGCCTCGTACCGGTCATGGGTGTCACTCCTGGGATCAGGGCTGATGGATAACAGCAGGCTAGCCGTTACTGTGTGTAAACAAAGTAAACAAATAAATGAGCAGCAAAGTGCAAATATTATAAAAGGAAAGATGACACACAGAGCAAAGAAAACACAGACAAATAAATTAGGTTAAAGTTTGGTTAAAACTGGAACAACAATTCCTCAGCCCTGTTTTAAACTCAGGAGAAATGTGTGTGTGAAGATATCTTTGCTTTTAGTGGATCTGCACCTTATTGTTTCCATCATCAGTTAATTGGTGATTGTTCAGCGTCTCAAAAATGTCATTAAAAAATCTTGGTCAGATTTTCTTAGACCACAGGAATCAGGTCGACATAAAAGGCCACAAAATTAAGGAAGAACAGCAGAATCCTTTTGAAATGACTCAAGTCATTAATCAAATGTTCAGATTATCCAGACGAATCATCTGTTTATCGTTTAATCACCAAACTCCTCCTGCAGCTGAGTCAGCAGTACCGCCGCCAGTGTTTCAGATCTGACCGGACTCTGCAGCCGCTCAGCTTCAGATGTCACACAGATCTCCAGATGTTCAGTAGCAGGATGCTGCACACGGCCTTCGGTAAGTCGAGATCAGCAGCTGATGTTGTAGTTTCTTTTTCTCATTCTTTAACATGTTTTTAGGAGTTGTGCAGGGTTGAGTTTAGATTTGGTCAGTCTAGTTTCAGGTTTTCAAAAAGCAGACTGGGGTTGGACCTTCACAACATGGTACTCATCTGTCTGATCAAAGCGGGAAATTCTGGGTTCATATTTTATTTTTGTGACTTTCCTGGATGTTGAGAATCCAGATCAATGTGTTTTTTAAACAATTCAATAAAGTTTCTTTAATAATAATGAGATCTCTTTATAAACCTGCTCTGATAACTGGAGTCAGAGCCCGACTGTACTGCATGTCCTGATTTTGTTGTTGTGTTCGTTCTGCAGTGAGTCGAGGACCAATCGTCCAGTTCAAACTGTCAGACATTGGGGAGGGAATCATGGAGGTGACGGTGAAGGAGTGGTACGTACTGAGGTCACCAGAACTACAGAGACCACTTAGAAATACTCCAAGATTTACCCAGTACAAAATAAAAATACCCCAAACCTTGAAAATATGTCAGACTGCAAGAACCGCAGAAGAAGTTACCTGGGATGACGAAAACACCTAAAACCACAGAAACATGCTGAGACCTTGGGAACTCTCTCACATATGGAGACTTTTAGAAATAAAACTACCCAGAATAACAGAAAATACCAGTTCGTGTGTTTTCTTTGTTCACACATGAAGTTTTTGTTGTGCAGGTACGTGAAGGAGGGGGATAAGGTTTCTCAGTTCGACAGCATCTGCGAGGTTCAGAGCGACAAGGCGTCCGTTACCATCACCAGCCGTTATGACGGGGTTATCAAAAAACTGTACTACGACGTGGACGCCACCGCCTTAGTGGGGAAACCGCTCGTTGACATCGAGACTGAGTCCAGTTCAGGTGAGACGCAGCATCGACACTGATTTCAGTCTAAAACCAGGTTAAGTTTGTGTCATATAGTCCTGGTTTGATCCAGACTAAGACCTGACTGTGGTTCAGAGGTGATCCAGGAGGAGGATGTGGTGGAGACGCCCGCCATGGCCCGAGAAGAACACACCCACCAGGAAATCAAAGGTCACAAGACCCAGGCCACGCCTGCCGTCAGACGCCTCGCAATAGAGAACAATGTAAGCTTCCTTTGCGTCCCAAGCCTGTTTCCAGCATGCCCCCCAACCCCTCCAGTCAGTTTCAGTCCTGTCCCCAGTATTCCCAGTCTGTCCCCAGTATAACTTGTTACAGGTCTGACTGGTTTGTCCTCTCAGATTAAGCTCAGTGAGGTGGTGGGGACGGGAAAGGACGGTCGGATCCTGAAGGAGGACATCCTGAACTTCCTGGCGAAGCAGACAGGGGCCATCTTACCTCCAACCCCTGAGATCCAGATTCCAGCTCCAGCTCCCGCCCCCGGTGCTGCTGCTGCCGCTGCCTCTGCCAGGCCCGTGAGCACTCCAGCAGCTGCCAAACCTCCACCCACCACACCCAAACCTGCCTTCACTGGCAAGGACGTCACGGAGCCCCTTAAAGGTCAGAGGTCGTTCAGATTTGCGCACAGTATTGTTTGTCAGAAGAACAAGGTTTGTACGACTGCTTCTGACTTTCTGAGCCGTGTCTCTGTCCGGGTCGTGTGTGTGTCCAGGTTTCAGCAAAGCAATGGTGAAAACAATGACGGCCGCTCTGAAGATTCCTCACTTCGGTTACTGTGATGAGGTCGACCTGAGCCGACTAGTGGCTCTGAGAGCTGAGCTCAGATCTGTTGCTGAGAGTCGAGGAGTCAAACTGAGTTACATGCCTTTCTTCATCAAGGTGGGGCATGAGCAAGTCGAGGAGTTCACGTCAAAACTGGTTGAATGTTGGTGTTAATGCTGTGCTCTTGTTAACTCAGGCCGCTTCCCTTGGTCTGCTGCATTTTCCAATCCTCAACTCCTCAGTGGACGAAGCCTGCCAGAACATCACATACAAGGTAAAGAAGAACAACCAGCACATGTGTCCCTGAGAGACAGAACAGAGGGTTAGAGGTGCAGAAGAGAACAGGAGTGTGGACGACATAGACACATGGACTTTTATAGGTGGACTCAGATATGTTTGAGTCATCAGTATAAAAACAACAGTTGTTATTCTGCTCTGTGTGGTAACACTGTTGTGTTGTGTCCCTCAGGCATCTCATAACATCGGTCTGGCCATGGACACCAGTCAGGGTCTGCTGGTTCCCAATGTGAAGAACGTGCAGCTGCTCAGCGTGTTTGAAATCGCGCAGGAGTTGAACCGTCTGCAGGCGCTGGGAGCTGTGGGTCAGTTGGGCACAGCCGAGCTGAGCGGGGGAACCTTCACCCTGTCCAACATCGGATCAGTGAGTCCAGCTACACAACAGCTGCACAATCTGAACCCCGTCCCTGGTACAGCACTATCACGACCCTGTTTTGTGTTTGTGGTTTAAACCAGATTGGAGGGACGTATACCAAACCGGTCATTGTTCCTCCTGAGGCCGCCATCGGAGCACTGGGAAAAATCCAGGTGTGTAACTTGTTTTTTAAAGAACTGAGGAACCTTTCTTTCTCTCTGCTCTTGTCTCTCAGCTGATGCCTGATGATATTATTCAGGTTCTCCTCTTGTGTAGCTGGAAGCTTTTAGAACCTGTCTGGGGTCGGAGAGCGGTGAACAGCAGCTCTACTGAGTGTGTGGTGTTCTCCTCTCTGAACAGAAAAAGTCCAGTTTTTAGTTGTCATCAGTTTGTCCTGTCAGCATCTGTGGACCTGTGGTCCAGTTTTTTTGTCTGGTCCTGATGTCAAACACTGTTCCATCTGTTGGTGGAATCGTCTTCACGTACATGTGTCTGTAACTAACTCGTCTGTAGAAGCTGAAACTAAACCTCTGACTTTGCCTGTTTCCGTCAGATTCTTCCTCGGTTTGACGCCGGCGGTCAAGTGGTCCGGGCCCACATCATGAATGTGAGCTGGTCGGCAGATCACCGCATCATCGACGGAGCCACCATGTGTCGCTTCTCCAACCTGTGGAGGGAGTGCCTGGAGAACCCGGCTAGCATGGTGCTGGACCTTAAATAAACCCGGGGAGGACGGAGACGGGGCCCCAGCAGACCACTACTCCTCCTCCCTCTGCCTTCGCTCCATCTCTCTGTTGGAGGCCTTTGTGTTTCCTCGCTCTCGTTTCATGTTGCCTTTGAGCAAGGCACCAATGGGAGGAGGAGAGGCCGGCCTGTCAGTCGTGTTGTTTCCATGACGACCACTCACACACAGGGTGGGGGTCTCACTCACCTGGACTCGGACTCTTAGTTCCACAGGGTCACACTGACAGGTTCTGTATGTTCGCTGAGATGATGGATGCTGTGTCTGCTGGTTCTGACAGAAACTGTTAAACCTCAAGTTCAGGTTTGACACAAAAATCCAGTTTTTGTTTTGGAGCTTCACTGAATGCAAATCACAAGCAGAGTCTGGTTCCAGGTTCTGAAACAAGACCCGGTGCTACACTGACTCTGTTTGGATGTGGCTCAATGAAAAGAACAAAACACTAGAACCTGACAACATGTTTTTTTTTTCTCTCTGTTACTTGACGTTGTGAAAATTATTAAAGTCGTTTATCTGCAGCTCAGATCAGCTGAACAAACTCTGTCTGCTGTTCTAATTTAGTCCAAAGCTCCAGGACAGCCACTAAATCGACCTTTTTGTTACAGCATCAACCTGTAAAACCAGTCACAGTGACCCCCTCCAAATCCTGGTGGGGGTCACAAGTCTGTCTGACCCTGTGTGAACCACGACCCAGAGTCCAGCTGAAGGAGCTGGTCCAGTTCATCCATTAACGGACCGAAACATGAGAAACCCTCAGTGTGGTCCTTAGATTAAACCTGTGAACCCAAGTCCTGGCACCAAACCACCTCCTCCATCAGGGAAATCCAAATCAACAGAAACTGATCAGACATCTCAGAGTCGTAACAGTTGAACCAGGACAGAAACTTTTTGGTTCTTCAAAACATTCATTTCACAACAGATCTGGAAAGGTTCTCAGTATCCAGGTCCTGGTTTTCCCAAACGTGATACTAAGTGGGAACTGGACCTGTCTGAGGTTCTTGAAGTTTCCGTTCTGACCGACTGGTGGGGAAACAGTAACTAGTCTCCATGCAAGTACAGAAACAACATAACAGCTGGTAGAACTGTGATTTACAGACAGAACCACAATGTTTGGTTCCTCCTGAGTTCTGCTGCTGTACAGCCCCTATGATAATGACAGTAGTTTACTGGACCACCTTTACAGTCCCCACCAGACAGTCAAAACTGAAGAAGACGTTCAGATTTGTTTAAAGAACCACAGACAGGTCCAGCTGACACCAAACAGAACCAGGTTTTCCTCCTCAGACCAGCATCAGGACCAGATCCACCATGTGAATTCATCACAACATTCGTCCAACAGTAGGGGAAACGACATCTGAACAATGGTTTCTGATCCGGCTCATGTGTTTGTTCTCTAACAGATCACAGTTCCCTCTCAGGCAGGTGAACCAGATCAGAACCATCCTGTCTCTTCTGATCAGAGAGTAGAATCTCCACCACTACCTGACTAAGACTGACAAAGTCAAAGTGAAGCTACAGATGATTATTAATGCAGAATTAATCGGTTGTGAAGTCTGGCTGCTGCTAAACTGTTGACCTGAGCCTTGTCCTGGTCTCTGGTGGCCCCCTTAGCTATCTGACCCTCTGTTGTCCTATAGGATCCCGATGATCGTCCTTAGATCCTCCTGCAGTGTAGTGTTTTATTTATTATAGACTGTTACTCCTCACAACAATGAAACAGTGAGTCAGGACTAAACCATCTCATCGTGTGGAGACCTGCTTCTTGTAAAACCCAGGTCCAGGTACACAGGTTCTGATTCTCGTGAATCTCATTCATCATGAGGTGAACTTTATTCTTCTCTTCACACCAAAAGCTCCAGAACAGCTACTAAATGGACTCATTTAGTAGCTGTTCTGGAGCTTTTGATCGTATCAGAATAGCCGAGATCTGCCATAGTCCTCGGTGATGTTCTGCTGTTCACACATCTCAGTTGCCGTTACGTGTGCTCGTCAAAACTATTTTAATTAACACGTTTTTAGACAAATGTCTGATCTTTGCTTTCACCTCTGACTCAGAGAAAATATTAATAATTAATATTCTGGTAATTCACTGATTAAATTAGTTGATCGTGATCAGACGCAGATTAACTGTGTGACACAGTCGAAGGTGATGGAGCCGTTTCCACCTGATGAAGCTCAGTGTTCCTGCTCCATCCTGTTTAGTGCCTGGTTTTATCTCCACATACTGAGATGATTCAGTCCTGATGTGGAGATGATGATGATGATTCTTCAACTCTTCCTCCCTGAAGGAGCCGGATGTCGTTTCTCCTGGACGAGTCCTGCCGGCTGCGGGTGAAGAACACGTGGTGTTTGTTACATGAACAGCAGAAAAAACATGAACTGTTGGTTTTATATTTTGGGAAACGTGTTGATTAATTTTCTGATTAAACGTTTGATCTGAATCACTAAATAAAGCTGAAGTCACAAACTAAAACCAGCGTCAGAAACGATTCATTTGCAGCATCAGAGACTCAAACATTAAAACACACATGAATCATAAATGAATCGATCATCTGAGAATTAAATACACGTCGACTCCTGTGAACGTGATAAAAATATACCTGTAGTAGTAACAGCAGAAGTAAACGTGACATTGAAAAACCTGCAGTGTTTCTGTGAAACCAGCTTTTACAACAAGACTGAATCTAAATCCGTATTAATGAGGAACGGAAACAAATCTGGACCGGACCCGAACATTCATGGTAACAACTGTGTTAAGATAATTTAACAGGAACTCAGAGAAATCACAGATTTTCTGCAGTACTGATACTTTTGTTATGAAAGTACACGTTAGAGCAGGTACTTAGTACTTAAACAAGAATAAACGACTTGAAGAAGTATATCTTTGTGTAAATACTGCACTTAGGGTACTGACTATATACTGCCGTCACCACGGGTGTCATGTGACCCAGAGGCTAAAATTAACCAGCAGCTGATCTGAGGTCAGATTTCATCTGAAGAAAACCAGCATGGACGACGGCGCTACCACAAGGTGAAAACAAAACTACAGTAGTACTACAGATACTCCACTCTACTACAGGGATACTACGGCACAGCTACAAGGTGATGACACACACTACACTACCAACAATAATACTGCAGTACTGCTACAGAGACTACTGCACTTCCACAAGGTGCAAACAAAACTGTACTGCAAACAATACTGCTGTACTGTAGTACAGAAATACTAACGTGGTGACAAATGATACCACCAATAATACTACTACAGTACTACAGCAGGGATACTACAACACTAAACAAATTGTTATAGTCTTAAATTTAAATATCAAATTAATAAAACTTAATTAACTTAATAAAAACACAGGATGATCAGAGGGAGGACGCAGCTCAGAGGTCAGAGGTCATCTCACCTGTCCACCAATAAGCTGTGACATCACATACCTGACAGGAAGTGGTCAAGATGGTGGGCGTGGCTGTGTGCGGCACAGTCAGCTCCATCAAAGCTCTGTGGGAAACAAGGATCCGCAGATGTGAGGAGGAGGAGCAGAGGAGGAGGACAGTCAGAGGCGGGGCCACAAGCAGGTAAGGGCCCATTGACTCTGAGATGTTTTTTTATTGGTTCAGGTGTCTCTAGTCCATGTTCCAAGCTCACCTGTAGCCATCAGGTTTTAGGAGTGACAGAAAAAATGAGATCATGAATACAAGCCGACATGAGCTTCCTCTACAGGGAGACCACCTGGTAGGAGGCCCCCCCCCCTCCCAAAATGAGCTGGAAAACGTTGCTGAACCTTACTGAACCCGCTCCTGCTGCAACCCAACCCCAGAGATCTGATAAACAGAAAACTCGGGTCTCTGATGTTTCTTGATGTTTGTGGTTCAGGCTGAGTCTCGGAATCTGGGAGGACCGGGCAGTTCTGGCTCGACTGAAACAGAAGCTGCAAACAGAAGACGGACGACTGATCCTCCAAATCGAACAGGAGGAGTGGAAGGTAACGTCAGGTGGATTCACCCAGCCTGACCACTGGACCTGATAGAATCGTCTGATCTGTTGTTTTTTATTTTTCCAGTCTTTACCAGGTTGTCTGGTTCAGCTGAGTCAGGTCCAGGAATGGCAGATCCACCGGACTGGACTACAGAAGATCCCTCATTTCATCTCCAGCTTCCAGAACCTTCTGGTTCTCGATTTGTCCCGCAACGCGATCAGTGAGATCCCCAAACAGATCGGTCAGTGTGTCTCTCACTTCCATTAAAAATAAAAATAGATAACAGATTCAGTCCTGTAGATGATCCAGTCAGTCTTCTGCTGTCGTGGTTCTGGTCTCAGGGAAGCTGATCCGGCTCAGAGAGCTGCTGTTGAGCTACAACAGAGTCCAGGCTGTCCCTGAAGAGCTGAGCTATTGTGAAAGTCTGGAGAGACTGGAGCTGGCAATGAACCGGGACCTGGACCACCTTCCAAACCAGGTACAAACATACACGTAAACCAGATTCCAAAGCATGTGTAAACCCCAACTTCAACCAGTTTCAGGTTTGAATTGATAAGACAGAAAGACTTTAAACCCTATCTAAACATAAACCACCTACTGAACCAGGTTTAAATGTAAACCTGGACCAGATTTCAGACCTGATATGACCATAAACTCAAACCTAAACACAAATCTAAACCTTCCCTTTCCTCACGATGTCTGTCCCCTGTACCATAGTTCAGGAACCTGAAGAAGCTACAGCACCTGGATCTATCCATGAACGACTTCACCTGCATGCCGGACTGTGTGGTCGGACTGCCGGCACTTGAGTGGCTCGATATGGGAGGAAACCGACTGCAGCATTTACCTGAAGACATACACAGGTGAGACAGGCAGGACAGTGACATCATCTGAGCTCCGCCTCTTGAGTTATCAGCCAATGAACATTGAGACATGTGTCCTCAGGATGGAGAAGCTGCACACTCTGTGGCTGCAGAGGAACAAGCTTGAGAAGCTCCCAGAAAGCATCAGCAGGATGGCGAGTCTGGACACTCTGATCCTTAGCAGCAACAGACTGCGAGACATTCCATCTCTGATGGAGGACATGTCCAACCTCAGGTGAGACAGGTCCTTCCTCAGGTCAGCGGGTGCGTCCACCAATAGAAACATTAAAACAGTAAATTTTTCATTCTCAATTAATTAATTCACCAGAGACAATAAACCTGCAGTTCTCTCCATCTCTGCAGAACCAGAACTGATCCGTGTCCCTGTTTTTGACCAGGTTTGTGAATTTTCGTGACAACCCCCTGACTCTGGACCTGACCCTGCCGCCCAGGAAGACAAAGGCAGAGGACGACGATGAAGACGACAGAGAGATGTTTGGTCGAGAGTTCATGCAGATGTACATACAGGAGGCCAGAAAGAGAGCGCACGCTGTGCTGAACGTGCACCGTGTCAAACGTTAGTACTGACGCTGCCGCAGCACGTTTCACCGCCGGATTATCTGATGTTAATACGTTTACTGCGACGCTGGTCTGGATCTGTTGGACTGTAAGAGTTTCAGCTTTAACACATTAATAGACCTGAAACTTAAGCAAAGTCAGTTAACTCTAAAAACCCTGAAGCAAAACTGTCTTCATGACAGCTTCAGCGTCCCTGTTCTGTGTTTTTGAAGTGAGAAATAACTCCTCACTTTGGTGATTTGTGAACATAAACTTATGAGGAAATCCGGTCTCAGAGTCAGGTAAACATAACTGAACAAGTTCTCAGTGATGAACACAGACCAGCACCAAGTAAACACAGTCAGATAGTAACGTCGTCTGGTCTCTGGACCACACAGAATCTAATTTAGCTTTAATTCAGGGTTTGGGTGAAAGTTCTGGATCAATCACCTGAGCTGACTCCAGATGATCTGACGTTTACTTCACGAAGGCACAAAATCCAAAAACAGCTGCAGAAGAGCTGCCAGAGGCAAGAAAGCAGCATCTGCTGAGGTCTGCTGTGGTTCCAGACTTCAGTCCCTGTGAATCAGAATTGTAACAAGTGAAGGATATCCAACCAACTGTTAATGTTGGTTTATCCAAAACTGACGTGATTCACTGTTTTAATGTTTTCAACCAATCAACCTCTACAGAAGACTGGTACACCTTACTGGTCCCAGTTCAGTTGTTGCTGTATTTACTCTTGTCTGTGTTCATCAATGAGAACTTGGAAGAACAAATATTTAAAGTCTTAACATGAATACTTACAATAATAATAATAACTGAATCTCAGCAGCATCGCGTCTCAAAACATTTTTTGTTCTTAACAGAATTTTTTCATGTTGTGATTATTTTCAGAGCCGAACGACGACTCTCCACATGAAACCGACGTTTCTTTATCTTCGCCTGCAGATTGTAGAATCAACGACGAATCAGATTTTTACTTTACGGAAGTGGTTACGGCGGACTCTTGATGTTTTATCTTTTTCAGCTGTCAACAGATGTTGATGGTTTAGATTCCAGAGGTTTTAGTCTGAGATGGTTGAACTGTAACATGGATTTAACAGGAACACTTGAACACATCTTCAGTCTGTGATGACTTTAACTTCAAACATTAAAGAAAGACTTTAGAAACATCTCAGTTTGTCTGATCTCTCATTTTTATGTTTACCAGTCGTCAAACAAGATCAAATGAAACCGGTTAAAGAACTGAGACGAACACTTACATGTAGACATTTGTTCACCGTTTCTGGTCCTGATGGTGGACTCTTTAGCCCAGCAGGAGGCCTTTAGTCTCCTGGATGTTACCCTGAGATTCCTGTGACCTCCTGGACTGTTACACACCTGCTCCCGGTGTGATCTGTTGGACGACCATTCGTGGGGAGGTGACAGTGGTTCTGAATGTTCTACGTCTGTCTGTCTTACAGTCGACTGGTGGAGTCCAAAATCTTCAGAATCTCTACTCTCTCTTCTTTCCAGCTTGGTGAACATCAACAACTCTTGTTCTGAGGTCTTCTGAGACCTCCATTTTAGGATGAGACAGTGACGACCCAGACAGAACCCAACTCAAAGTGGACAGGATTGTTTTCCAGAGTAAATAAAAAACAAGTTTGGCTCTTTTGTCTAGTTTTAGGACTGATTCTGTTGGAACAGGGGAAAAGGTGTGTCACAGGTGAGTCACTGTACAACACACAGAATAAAAACTGTGCAGCAGATTTCAACTCAACTTGTGCGATTCATTTTAAATCTCTTCTGACTTTTATTTGACGTGTTCGGTTCAGCATCTGTGACATGTAGTTTTCCACATATTATCACGACGGTAGATCACAGGACAGGTACGTACTACACACAGTATTTCTACACTGTGGAGTTAGTACTGCAGGAAAACGTGTTTTTATCTTTTAGGTTTTCACAGAATAAAACTAAAACCTGTGTTCACACATTTCAAAAAAATCCTGGTAGAAAAACTACTTTTACTTTTCATGTTATTTTATTTCAGTAGGACTGAAATGCAGTACTCTTACCTGTAACGGAGTAGTTTTACTGCTTTTAGTACTGCTTTCACCACTGTGAACTCCCAAACTCAAAGTGCCATCATGACCCTTCTGCTCACAGGTGCATGCTGGGAAGTGAAGTCTTTAAACCCTTTGTGACCTCGGCTCTCTTCCACGACATCAACTACATTTCCCATCATGCCCGCTGTTTCATTCCTTCCCCCTTTCCTTCCTGCAGCCTCGGCCCTTCTGCCGTGAAAAAGGAAGATGAGAAGCCGTAGCAGTCCGGCGACACTGGGCCCACACTGAACCGAGCCTGACTTCCAGCGGAATGGCTGCAGAGCGGCTGCTGACAGACCGGAGCCCGAACTCAGCTGCCGTTTTCCGGCCTTGAACAAGACGCGGGCGCCGCTGGAGCTCTGGAGCCTGGAGGAGCGGCGGGTGGAGCTGCAGCCTGCCCGGCCGAGCCGTGCTGAGCCGAACCGAACCGAGCCGAGCCGCTGTCATCTGCCGTCCTGCTGACGATGTTCAGTGACCTGCAGGGCTGAAGCCTCGACAGCATCACACCCTGTAACCAGAGCCGATCTCTCCTCGTCCCCGTTTTAGGTAAGATACTAGCTGCACATCTGGATGTTTACCTGCTCCCCCGGTTCACACTGACACACATCTGGTTCTGTGGCGTACCGTCACACTCGTCCTGGTTCTCTGTCCAGATCTAGTTCTGATCCGGTTCTGAGGTGAGACTGGAGCAGATGTCAAAGTGAAATCCTGATTCTAGCTGATGCAGAGACATGTTTAACCAGGTGACAGTGACCTCACACCTCAGGTGAAAGCATCAGTGACTCTCACAGGACCCAGATCTCAGACCTTACTGCAAATAAAACAGATTCTAAAACAAACCAAGTAAACGAGGAGCTCAGTCGATCAGAATCAAACTGATCTGCAGCTGTTCTGATAATAAAAACTGAGACAGGTAAGTTCACAGTGAACTGGTTCTGTTCAGGTTTGTAACAAAGATGTCACTTTGAGAAAGAGGAAAGACCTGTCTGATAGTAAAATAATGGTTTGTGTTGGTTGCTTTACTTTCTGTCACCACCTGTTATACTTTCTCTGCCTGTTGTGTGTCAGTCTGTGATTGGTCCTCACCTGTCTGAATGTTGGACCTAGAAACAAGTGAAGGTGAAACATCACATTTATGGAAAACTTCCTGTAACAGACAGATGACCTCTACAGCAAATGTCTGATAGTATAAATCTACCACCTGCTCTGCCCCTTGTAGGCTTTATGTGGCCACGCCTCCAATCCATGATGTCACTTCAGGTGATTTACCTTTTGACAGTGGAGGGAACAGAAACAGTGCTGTTGATGTACTGCGTTACTCATCCTTGTTACAGAATGTGATCCTGGTCTTGTCCTGTTCTGTTGTTGCAGTGTCTCTGCAGGCTGCAGCATGGAGCGCTCCGGCAGCATCCAGCTTGACATCCCGGACTTCAGTAACTCGGTTCTGTCCCACCTTAACCAGCTGCGTGTTCAAGGCCGCCTCTGCGACATTGTTGTCAACGTTCAGGGCCAGAGCTTCCGCGCTCACAAGGTGGTCCTCGCCGCTAGCTCGCCATACTTCAGGGACCACATGTCTCTGGGACAGATGAGCACAGTCTCACTGACAGTGATCCGAAACCCATCAGTGTTTGAGCAGCTGCTTTCCTTCTGCTACACGGGCCGCCTCTGCCTGCAGCTGGCCGATATCATCAGCTACCTGACAGCTGCCAGCTTCCTGCAGATGCAGCACATTATCGACCGCTGCACCCAAATCCTGGAGGGTATCCACCTGAAGATCAGCCTGGCCGACCTGGATGAAGATTCCAGGGAGGAGGTGGCGCGGGGCTCCAGGGGCACCAGGACCCTGGAAGCTGTGGTGCGAGGAGGCAGTCATCATGGTGGTCTGCGCCTCCTCGGCCCACGGGGAGGCACAGAGGTGTGTGAAGCTGTCAGCCCTGCTGAGGAACCGCTTAGTCCACCACCAACAGTGGAGCACAGTGGTCTGGAGGGGGCCAGGGCAACAACCAGCCGAACAGGCAAAGAACCGATCCTCAGGATCAACCGGGCTGGTCAGTGGTACGTGGAGACGAGCAGCGAGCTGGAGCGGGCCGGCAGCGCTGAGGAGGGAAGTGGTGTGGATGGAGTCAGGATCAAAACAGAGAGGATGGAAGAGTGGATTGGAGCAGGAGAGCCCCAGGAGGAAGGTGGGCCAGTAGAAGAGGGGGCCACGGTGATGATTGACACATCAGGACGCAGCACGGTGGTAACGGGGCCGGTGGGAACTCTTGGGGCCCGGAGTGTCCAGCCGTCCTCCAGCTTCAGTGAGACAGACAGGTGAGTCACTGCGATCACACGTCTCTGTTGCCCCCTGATGATGTGTGTGTTTACGTTTGTTTGTGTCTCAGGTTCAGTCCCACTGGCAGCGTGGTCGTCCTGACGGAGCGTCAGAGAGCAAAGAGCGAGTCTCCCAACCGGCCAGACGAGCTGCGACAGCCAAGCTCCCAGGTAGAAAAACTAACAACACACAGTCA
The DNA here is from genome assembly GCA_034779795.1 of Ctenopoma multispine. Lineage (NCBI taxonomy): Eukaryota > Metazoa > Chordata > Actinopteri > Anabantiformes > Anabantidae > Ctenopoma > Ctenopoma multispine. The sequence continues at coordinate 24,323,177 of JAUYWH010000020.1, read as the reverse complement.
AACTAACAGACCTGTGTGAATGTGGTCTGTGTGGTTACTGTAGATCCTGATGTAGAAAGTCTGGTTTAACCTGATGACAACAACTAAAGGATAAACTGAAACTAAAAAGTTCAGGAAAGCCAACACATCTCTTCAAAATTACCCACAGTCTCCTGAACAGCAGCACCTTAATACCCCTTAGAGCCTCCTGCATATTCTCTAGAGCAGAGCTATTCAGTTAGGTATTAGTTTGACCACTAGAACCGCCTTAAAGACCATGAGAAAACAAAGACCACAAAAGTTCAACAGTTCTGTCTCATCAGTCCACAGAATATTTGTCCAAAAGTAATGTTGACAATCAGAACGTTTTTTGGTAAACGTGTGACAAGTCTTTATGTTCTTTTCGGTCAGCAGTGGTTTTCACCTTGGAACTCTCCCATATTACCATTTTTGTCCTTTGTCTCTATCGTATTGTTGAAAGCTGACCTTAACTGAGCCAAATGAGGTCTGCAGTTCTTTAAATGTTGTTCTAGGTTTTTGTTGAGCAATTTTTGTTGGCCAGCAACTCCTGGGAACATGTTTTCTCAGTTTGTGTATAATGTCTCTCACTGTGGTTCGCTGGAGTCCCAAAGCCTTAGATATGGCTTTGTAACCTTTACAGACTGGAAAATGTCAGTTACTTTCTTTGTCATGTGTTCTTGAATTTCTTTAGATCGCAGCATGATGTGTTGCTGTTTGAGATCTTTTAGCTTCACTTTGTCAGACAGTTTTTTTCCCTTAATAAATGAAACCATCATTTAAAAACTGCTTTTTGTATTTACTCAGGTTATCTCTGTGTAATATCAAACTTTGTTTTATTATCTAAATCGCCCTGATTTAGCGACTTGTTCATCCAGAGATTAAGATGCAGTTTAATTCTGTGTTCTGTTCTCGACTGTGTTGACATTAGTTTCTGTTTGTCAGGGGGAGGAGCATGCATCTTTTGATATGGGCGGCTATGAGGACTACCTGAGGGAGCAGGTGGGAGACCGCTGGTTCCGTTACAACCCCCGCCTCACCTGCATCTACTGCTGCAAGTCCTTCAACCAGAAAGGCAGCCTGGACCGCCACATGCGCCTGCACATGGGGATAACGCCATTTGTCTGCCGTATCTGTGGCAAGAAGTACACCCGCAAAGACCAGCTGGAGTACCACATCCGCAAGCACACTGGCAACAAGCCCTTCCACTGCCACGTCTGCGGCAAGAGCTTCCCCTTCCAGGCCATCCTCAACCAGCACTTCCGCAAGAACCACCCAGGCTGCGCACCTCAGGAAGCCCACAGCGCCTCTCCTGAAACAACCACCACCTCTGTCACATCTAGGGGCGGTCCAAGCGACGAGGCCTCCCCCAGCCAGGAGGAACCCGAGGGCGGGGGCGGTGGAAGCAGCAGTGGGGGTGGCCAGTACGGAGAGGGTCCCCAGGCCTCAGTTTCTACCACGGGGCCCGACTGACCCCGAGGGAAGGAAGGAGGGTACAGTTGAGGTCAGGTGGGGGTGTCAGCCATGGAGGGCTGGGCTGGTCCTGCTGTACCTGAAGCCTACAGGACCGCACCTGAACCCACTGAAGTCAAAGCTATGACAGAAAGGACACCTTAGAGTCCGAACTGAGATTTTTCCGCTTTAAACCGCATCTACCTTCACTAACCAAACCGAACAGATTAAGCTAAAATGAAGAAATGCCACACACTCCAGCAACCTCATACACCACACAGTGCAGTGGTTCTCGTTTGCCTCCATCGAGTTTATGTTACAGATTTCTACTTTTTATATTTACAGGTTCACAATGCAGCATCACAACAGTCTGCCTGGTGGAAACCTTGCCAAGCTACCCAGTGCCACTTTAACACTTTAACACTTCAAATCCTTCATATTTGCCTTGAGACAATCTGGAGCGGTCGGGTTGATAAAAACAATCCTGCGCTCTCTTCAAGTGCCACAACGACGTAACAAGAGTCAGTCGCACAAAAATGTTCGAAACATTCAGGTCTAGTGTGATTGGAGTTTCTGATTTGTTCCTGTTTTCCAGCTTTTGTCTCATTAGAAGACATTTACAGCAAATGTACGTAACTCTTCTCGTACAACCTCATAAAACTGTAATCACAACTGTCCTAGTTACACAACAGGCCTCAATTCCCAGTTATGTTCTCTGGTTAGAAACTTTCAGACCAGTCAACATGTCCAGTCTTAACTGGTTCAAGATGTTTTTCAAGAGAAAGATTCTCACACAATCTACTTTTAAGGACACTGATGGCAAATGATGCCACAAACCCACATTATTCAGGGCAGGTGTTTTTTATTATATGGGAAGAAAAGTGAAAAACTCCAATCTCACTGGCTAACACTGGTAATTTGGCTCCAACACAAGAATAAATTCTTTAGACTTTTGTGGCAGTTTTAAGGATGTGGTTGATTAGATTGGACCATCCGGCAGCCTGTTGACTAAACAGACGCACAGCAGGAAAAACTGGACGGCGTCCAGCCTCAGATAAGCTACACAGCTCAGTTACCTCTCATCACTACGCAATACAGCTGCTGCACCGCGAAGCACAGCACCACCGGGGGGCGCTCTGTTCCACTCACACAGAGATCTCCGTCAGTCTTCTCAGATATTTTTATAAACAAGCATGTCTTTGTCGTTTTTTTATTTTTGTTGGACCCTTTTGCTCAGACAATGTGTGTGACAGAAGCTTCATGTTCGAGGAGGAGACGGTGTCGTGACCTGATCACTAAAGTCTGTCGGTCTAAATTTAACTGCTGCGCTCGACACAAAAAGAAGCTAGAAGATAGTTAGCTGCATTTCTTTAGCTGCACTTTAGCTGATGTTCACTGTTAGCTACTTAGCTGCTGCTAACTAGAAACAGAAAATCTGAATCAGCTTGTAGCTCGCTAATCTAATTCTTGCTTACGTACAAATTATATTCAACTGGCACAAATTATTGTAATTATATGATAATATAGAGATTGTTAGCCAACATTATTTAGCTAAAGCTGACTTTGTTTAATTTCATTTTCACAAAGCAAACCAAATCCACGTTAGATTAGATTCGTTTTTTTCTTTAACAAATTATTTTTCCAACCAGTTAAAGCTAATATTTTATTAGCATACTAACATTTAGTTGCTGACCATTAGAATTATTTTGAGGAACTCCCACGCTATAAGAACAAACATTTACTGGTCTTAATGTCTAAAGGAAGAAAGTTAAATGCAAGTAAAATACCCTGAATCTACGTATATGCAGATGTTTATGTTTAAATGTTCAGGAACATTTATCAAAATCCTGTCCCACTAATGTTAGTTAGCTAGCTGACAGGTAAATAGCGTCTTCAATAAGATGAGAAACAAAATGTTTAAATAACTTAATTCTTGTGTAAAGTTGCACATGGGCAGCAGAGCGAATGCAGCAGTGACGACAGACAGTTCTGATCAGTCTGACATTGATCCAGTAGCGACAGGATGAAGATCCAGAGCCTGTCAGACCAGATGGATGTAGTAGCCAGGTTGTGGAGCTGGATGTTTAAAAAAAAGAAAAAACCTCCAGAGGTCAGAGTTCACCTGCTGGAGAACGGGAGCAGGTTGGACCACCTGACCTGGCAACCAAAGGAAAGACGACACGGCCCCGTTGGTCCTCCAAAACACTTCAGCACTTATCAGCGAGAGAGACGGGGTCCGGAACAGAAACTTTTTATAAAAACTGAACAATGACAAATCTACACATATTATCAGATAAGCATATTTAAACTACTAAGATGTTTTTGGCGTATTGTAAACAAGCTAGGAGTTGGACTCAGAGGTGTGGTATGCAGGCTGGTAGCACATGAATCGGCTGTTACTGTTTTTCTACAGAGCTGTGAATCAGATTCTCAGTGGACGGTAAAATCTTTATGCAAGTGAAGCCAGCGGCTCTGTCCTTGCTCTGGCTGGCTGGACTTGAGATTTCCTCGCAGATCACACCGCCGCCCTCACTCTTCAGGCTAAACCAGGAACTATCAGGTATACAGACTCTTTTCTTTTATTGAGTGACTCAGATGTTCACCTTTCCCTACGTAGCAGAACGCTAACACCTAACCTCAGTCACCTGTAAATACACAACAGCAGCAGGTAAGAAATCCCTGCAAGTCACAGCAGAGGACTACAAAACGTACAAAACAGGGCTGGGCAATATGGAACAAGAATCACGATAACCACAAGACCTCTTTTTAATGAACCATAGCCACAGAAAGTACTGGTTTCTGATTGTCTGACAGGTATTTGTTTAACACCTGTACTGGCTCGTATCGACTCTAGGGTGGAACAGTACCATGGTATTTTACCTCCACTCTGTTTTCAGAAATCAGGACATGTTGTTAGCGCTCCTATATCGCAGCACATTTCACTTCACACCATGTTGGACTCAAAAGAAAAACAGAACCACCAATAAGACGATTTCAAATACTACAAATGGAAAATATGAATACTGCAGATTTTAGTATGCACTTCACATAATTATGATTTACTGCAGTATTTTTACTCCGTCACACTGTGACTTGTTTAATAAGAAAAATGCAGAGAAATGGCCGTCAGACACATTCGTCTGTATACAGATTTATTTGATCGTAAAATAAAAAAGTCTGATGTGTCTGACACGATGGAAATGATCGAGTCTGAGCTGTTTACATTAAAGTAGAAGAATAGAAATCACTGTGTGCAGACTTTTAAGCTGTATGTCCATCAGATTTTCACTTTGTGTACTTAAGCACTCAAGTACACAAGCACAAAAAATATTTAAGCGTGTTTTCTACATTTGAGGCAGAAATCTGGTTCTGTTCAGCTACTGGTGCATTTTAATTTATGATGGTTATAAACTCACACACAGTTTTGACCCAGTAAAACTAAACGTTGACATGTTGCCCAGCTCTGACAAGTGAACACAAACTGAACCAGCTCAGATGTCAGATTCCCATGTATTTTCTTTTTTTCTTTCTCCAGTTCAGACTGGTCCAGACTGGTTCAGAGGCTTTCTGTCAATGGGGTCAGTGGGTTAAAAAACATTTTTCTCTTCTCTGCATTGAGCTGTGGTGAAGCAGGGAGGACAGCACATCATTTCAAAATTTCAAGTTAAACTCAAGCAATAGCTGCTTCAGAAACAGCTAGTCCAGTTCAGTCCACTTCAGTGTGGTTTAGCCTCAGTTATCGAGGAACCTGTCAAGAAAGAAAAGTCGGATCAGAGCTGAGTCTTCAGGAACTAATGTGTACTGTTGGTACAGTGGTTCTGTGTTGTCTAAACAAACGTGTTAATTATGATAAACCGGTGTTTTTTTGTTCTGGTCTGTGTCAGTTGGTCCACATCATGGTTCTTATCTGGGATAAACACAGGAAAATAGCTTCACGCTGAAGCTGGTACCCAACTGAGCCATTCAACTCAACTCTAATAGACCTTAGACTCATGTTCCCACCACAACCTAACTTTTCCAGAATTTGTGACCAGGCTAAGTTCCTAGAGGGCTTTGGTTGTGGTCCAGATGTGGTGACACCAAGCACACAAAGTGGGAAAACGAACCACAGTTTGATTCAAACAGACAGAAGACAGCAGGTTAGAAAAATGATTCAGTCTGTCAGAAAGTCACAGACCAGAACCCAACTTTTCCTCCTTGACAGGTCCTCGGTTCAGTTCAGCTTCACCTTCAGTCAAACTGTGAAAACAGCCTAACCTCATCACCATAATCATCCTCTGGTCTAATCGTGTCTTTGAGTCGGTCCTTTTGACCGACTCTTTTCAACAAATGTCCCCTTCACATTTCTTCAGTCTGAAACTTTATTTTTTACTTTTTTTTGTGTGAGTCAAATGTTTCGTACAAGAATCTCCAGTAACCTTGACCACAACTTGCCTAATTCTGAATCATTTAGATGTATTCACTTAATGAGATTACTCTTTACTGATTATTGATTATATCCCTAATATATCGAAGCAGAAAATGGGTCAAAGAAAAAAAAGTTTATTGAATTAACCTTTAATACTGTACATTTTTTAAAGAGGAGGTACGTAACACGTAGTAGACGAACCTGAAAGGTTTTATGTGAAGATCTTTTATGTTGCATGTCTCTGTTGCTAAAACATGTTGGTGGGGGTTGGGGTGTGAGGCCAAAGGTTGATTATTAGTTTAGTAAAATGTGAAGAAGCTTCTTTCACTATGACCACTAGATCACTCACAGGTCACATCTCCTTCAAAGGAAATAAAGCACTTTAAGTGTCAAACAGCAGCGTCTTGTCTCCTCTTTACTCCAGTGACGACCCCGTTCAGTTTCATATGTCTGACCCGGGTACGAGGTGTTTGGACAGACTGTGCATACAGATCAGTATCAGTGTTATCAGCCAGTTAAAGAAACTGTTTATTGTCCATCTTGATAATGATTCGTAAGGTGTAGAAAAACTGAGAACTGTTGTCAGTCGATGTTTTAACATCAGCTGCTTTTTGTTCTGTTCTTTAAAATACAACCTGATCGCATCAGTTCATCAACCTAATGATGTTTGAAACTTTCAATTAAAACTGGTTCAGTTTATTTCAGTAGAACTGCAGTAATTCACTCTCAGACAGGTGGTACTATGGTAGCCAACTGTACTGAGACCTGTTGGAATGGAAAACTGACAGTCTGGCAGCAGCAGATGTTTGAGGACTCGTGGTTAGTTTGGTGCGTTGGTCTGTAAACAAAACGTTACGTGGTTACGGTGAAACAAACCAAGCTGATCGACATCGAAGCGCCTGGAAAACCGTGAGCGACGGGAAACTGGGTTCTATAAAGATGGAAACAAAGATAAAGCTGTTTGACAACTGTATCCAACTACCACAATAAATCTGAGCACTGTGCCAAACAGGTGGAGCAGAGGAGGAGCTACACACAGGTGAAGGAGCATCAGATCTCCAGCCTCACCTGACTGCTCGAAGTCAGCAGGACAGGTTGTTGCTTTTTGTGTCGTTCCAGATTAGTTTGAACCTGCCAAAGGAAATGATCCACTCTGAAGCACTTGTTGACCCACAGACTGAGTATGAAGACGCAGTGCGCAAAAAAAAAAGAGACTGGCAGAACTGCAGCTACAACAAAGAGCTCAGTCCAACACGAAAACAAACTTCAGACAGTGAAGGTTTATTGGAGGCGTTAAAGAGCTGCAGGTGAGACTCCGAGTTGTTAAACATGAAAACTTTACATTTCTAAATTGAGGTGATGCTGAGCTCAGATTAAAGCGTTTTTTATTGGTCGCAGGGGTCGGCCACTCGGCCGGCGAACAGCAGCGCGTTGATGGTCGACTCTCTGATGAGCAGCAGGAATGGTCGGTCGGCCACAAAAACTTCCCGGTTTAAGTTGATGGAGCGTCCAATGGCCACGACAGCAGTGGCTGCTGCAGCCTCACTGCCCTCCTCATTCACCTGAAAACACCCACAGGTGTGGATTATTAAGACATTTTTTGGGCCAACTCTGGATTAGGACACTGAAAACGTGTCGTCCATGTGAGAATTTAGAGGTTTAAGATTTTAGTTTTGAAGGCTAAGAAGGCTATGTCACTAACCTCCAGGAAGGCTTTGTGGTAGGCATCTGAGATGTAGAGACCATCACTGCCATCCTCCAGCATCCCTGTAACAAACGCATATGACCTGCTGTCACACCAAACTGCAGCTGGATTCACAAACTTTAACTAAATCTCTGCTCATGTTTCAGCTCATTAAAACAATGTCACATCAATTTCAATGAGGATCCTAGTTCAGATTCAATCTGGTTTGGGTTGTGGACTGAAACTACGTCTGCATAAAATAAATTCTAAAACATCGTCAGACTGCTCAACCTGACTCTGACAACATTTTTCTGAATGTAGCTGGGGTGATGTGGGTGTAGACAGAGGTAGGGTGGCACCTGGCAGGCTGGCCTTCTCTTCGAGGAACAGGTCCACCAGTCCCATGGCCTGCAGCTTCTCCTTCAGACTGAAACTGTCCTCCACCTTGAACCGAGGGACGTTGACGTGTACATTGGTTTCCTTCATTCCATCCAACCAGTCGGTCAGTTTTTTCAGGTCTAGAGTCTCTTCCACCTCAACACAACAAAAACACTTCCTATGAAAATTGGTCCTTAACTAATCTAATTCTGGTTTGTTCATTTTAAAAAGAAGCTTTGCTGACTGAAGCCCACCTCATTGAGTGTGGTGTCTCTGCTCGGCAGGATGAGCACCATGGTGATGTCGTCTCCACGGTACGGCATCTCCAGCAGCTGTACGTGGTCTTCAAGGAAGTTCCCGTACCTGAACCTGGTCTCCTGGTACATCATGTTCACCGAGCAGCTGCGACTTGAACTGACGTGAAAGTCGGAAGCATAGACATTATCTTTGTCGAACTTGTTCTTCCACTGACCCTGAAAAGCAGAACAACAAAACCAGACACAAGTTATGTTCTTCAGTGTAGTGGCACAATGAAGCGCTGCTCATTATATCCCGTTTCTGTTTTATCCGTTTAACATCTTGGGATCTCGCTCTGTTCTGAGGTTGAAGGAGTAAGAGCACACATTTTCCTTATATCTATTCATTTATATTTCTGATGCGCCGTGCACCGTCTCACATTTCAGTACCAGATTTAAATGAAATCTTTAGATTCCCGTTTTAATGTTTGTTTTACATCAGAAAATAGGAGGATAGATGCAGACAACATGAACCATAAACTCTGCAGATCTTCAGTGGAGAAAAGATGTTATCTAGATGTTATCTAAAGATGTGAAATTAATCTGAGCTGTTGCTGCACTGAAACATGAACGTGTGTCTGTTCACCACTTTGGTACAGAAAAAAAAGTCATTTCATCAGTACAGGCTTTTACTGATCTGCAGTGACCAGAGATCAGACTCCTGGTAAACAAGGAGAAATCCTAAAGGTTGTGAGCTGATTAACAAATTCTCATTTTTGCCTTCTCTGCTTTTTCAAACCCCCTGATATAGTTAAGGATTTTACTTGTTCCTTACATGAAAAAACATGGAGAAAAGATTCTCAGGAATCTCAAAGCACAGGAACCCACTAGCAAAAAACCAAACAATATTTTTCTCCTGCTTGGAAATGCTAAGCACAGACAAATCAACAGATGATGATCCAGTAAACGTCAGTAGAAGTTCTTTATTTAAAACTCCATAATTAATCTTTATTTGTAAAGCGCCAAATCATATCAAAGGTCATCTCAAGGCACTTTACATAGCAGGTTTAGGACCTTGCAAAATATAATTGTATATATACAGAACTATGTAGAACATCCAACAGTCCCACTTGAGCAGCACTAGGCGACAGTGGAGAGGAAAATATATAAATAAGTGAGGAGCAGGATTTTAAACTCTATTCTAGATTTTACAGGGAGCCAATGGAGAGAAGTTAATGTAGGAGAAATATGATCTCTCTTGTTATTTCCAGTCAGAACTCTGGCTGCAGATTCTGGATTACGTCCAGAATCCAGAATGGACCTGGACTTTCAGGTGTTTCAGTACCTTGAAGTAGATGGTGTTGACGAGGACCAGGATTGTGGTTGAGTCCAGCGCCCCCTCTGGCAATGTGTCCTGGATCAGGTTCTCTGTCTTGTTGGCAATCCAATCATTGATAGTCTCCCGTGCTTTCTGTGGGTCGTCCTGCAGGACAGAACCAGTCTGATCAGCGGACCTGCTGTCAGGTTTCTGAGTTTACAAAGGACGGTAACATTACCTTGAAGTTGAGAGGCAGCAGTTTGGCTCCGTACACCATCTCACTGATGTTCTGATACGTCTCATTGAAGGCCCAAGATTTGTCCCCAAACAATCTGTTGGCAGAGATCAGCTCGGTGGTCTTGTCCTTCTTCCTGTACAGACGACAGTTCAGCTTGGCGAAGAAGAAGTGGACCTGATCCGACGTCTTTTCCTTAATGGTGTCGAACTCGAACACCTGCAGACAGAAACCAGCAGGTTACAAGGTAAAATTGCGATACCTTCCTGGGAATAAAGTGTGAGGAACAACCTACAACAGTAATCCCTAAATGTTCTGCACTTTTATAGCTTTTCTACCTGTACTGTACTCAAAGCGCTTTACACTGCTTCTTATTCACCCATTCACACACACTCACATACTGATGGCAGAGCTGCTATGCAGCTTTACCTGACACACTGGGGGCAACTTGGGGTTCAGTATCTTGCCCAAGGACACTTCGACATATGACAGGAGCCGGGAATTTAACCACCGGGAATTTAACCACTGATCCCAAGATTGGCTGGTGACTGCTCCTACTCCTGAGCCATTCACCATTAGAGAAGAGGGGTTCATTTTCAATTAAACTGATGAATCATGACTCCCAGGATTGATCTCATGATTAAGACGTTTAAAGCACAAACACCAACCATCTTTAGAGTAAACACTTTTTCTACTGGCCTCTGCAGGGTTACTGGTTTCTGTAGGATTTATGGTCTCTGCAGGGTTACTGGTTTCTGTAGGATTAATGGTCTCTCACCTTCATGATCTGTTGCAGCGTCTGGTTGCAGGCTCCCAGTTTGGTCATGGCAAATGCGGTGGAGACACTGATGGGGGACATGAAGATGTTGGACTCGGGGGTCCTGCTGAGAGCCAACTGTTTGTACAGCAACAGGGCGAAGCGGCTGTTGGCCTTTGACAGCTCCCATACTCTCGGGTTAGTGGCCCCGGGGACGTCCTCGGGCTCCTGGGTCAGGCCTGAGCCCAGGTCGGGGCTGCGGTAGATACAGCGTGGCTCCAGAGGAAGCTCTCTGGGTTTTGCGCTGCAGATGTCCGGATGGACGGCAAGAGAGACGAGCGGCAGGAACGCGAGGACACACAGCCAATCAGCAGCCCTCATCCTGCAGAAACCACGTTTCTAAATGTAAAATCCAAGATGTGACCATAGGTGCAGGACAACAATCTAAAAAACAAACTAGCAGCAGTTAAATGATCAGAAACTACAGCTAACAGCCGTTTTCAGTAGTGTTGGGTGTCTTATGTGCAACAAATGAACCCACGTCATCCTAATACATCAAAGTAAAACCTGATGAAGTCGAGTTTCTGTCCTGCTTCAGCTGCACTCAGAGCTCACTCCGACTCTTCTCTCAGTTCAGTCTCAGTATTTTACAAAAACAAATCTAAACACAAAGTGTAAAAAGAAACCCGTCTTGTTTCAGAGGAGTTTAAATACTATTGTTCTGTCAGTGATACGAATCTGTCACCTGGTGACAAACTGCAAATTCAACTGGTAAAAATTAACACGTGTGTATCTGTATATCTGGTTATAACTTTTTTGGCTTTCTTTAAAGAGAACCCAATAAAACGATCCACGAACATCTCACAACAAAACCTGAGCTCTAAACAAGCAGACAGCAGTGATGTTTCTCTGATTGTTGGTTGGTGTTTTAATCTGGAACTGGAAGACTGATATGATCATATCAAACTAAACATTCATTCCCATGGAGGAACCTTTTACAGATAAATAATACGAGCAACCTAAATATGACCCCCCCCCCACAGTGACAGAACATAGTAAACAACACGTTTCCTAATCCAACCATCTCAGATTCACATCTCACATAAATACTATCCATCACTGACAGGAGTAATTTTACTTCAAAATTCTCATTTTCCTGAGAATGTCTGTCTCAGGTTTTCAAAGCAGGACTTTTAGATGTAATCGAGTATCTTTACACTGATGTAATCTGTAATCTGAGTTGCTGAAACGTCTTCAGAGGAGTCAAAGACGTCTTTGAGGACGACCTGCTGTCAGCTGATTTACACATTTCTTCAGAGGATTCATCCTGGAGAACCACCAGTACCTGCAGCTTCCAGATCCAGGTGTAGTTCAAGTTGTGAAAACTTTTTACTCTCTGAAAACTCTGTTGTCAGGTCTCACTGAAGTTTTCTCTGGGTTAGAATTAAATTGTATTTTGGTTTAGACTGAGACCAAAGTTCATCTGTAACGAGACAGAAACAGAACAGGATTTACAGTAAAATGTGGAGCTACATAAGCTCAGTCTACTCAGAACCAAACCAGATTAATACTGTTCACAAACTAATGATGATTTCTGTAATAACTTCGTTTGACATTTAGTATCAAACAGGTTTAAATAAATATTTAAAACTATTTTTGTGTCTGCATGAAGATTTTTCTTGTGTTTGTTGGTTCCATGATCATGAACTATTTCTGATCTTTAATTAATTTTTAACTTTTTTTTCTTTTTAAAATAAATGTTTATTTTCTCTTATTGTCTTCACATAAAACACTTATCTGCTGCCTTCTTCTCGTTTGCTCCTTCACCCTGAAGTTGCCCCGCAAAGACAAATAAATTGTTCTGAATTGATATTTTACTGAAAAGTTAAGGAACACCCGAAACGAGCTGTAGAAGTTTATAGTTATTCACAAAAAAAGATGAGCTGCTTCTCTCTCTCTCTCCAAACTCTGAGATTAGACTTTTTTTCTGCGATTGTTTCACACTTGTTCACTTATATTTAAAAATGATTTGCAGAGAAAAACTGAGAACAGAGAATAATGTAGGAAAAATGTCCTAAATTAACTCTTAATTTAAATCTTTAATCTTACCTGAGCAGGTAGTCGTGTGTTTTCAGACAGATCTGTGCAGAACTCAGGTCAGTGTCCTGCAGAACACTGAAACATCAAATCAACCTTTGAGACATTGATCGAGCGAGAGTCCACAACAGCTTCATACCAGGAAAACATCAGGACACAAACACAGTGATGATTAACTCACCTCCTCTGATCAGTGATCAATAACTTGTATTTATCTAAAGATCTGTTTATCTATTTAGTTCCAGAGGTTTCGTGTTTCTAAAATGTGTCACAGCTTCATCAAACACTAAATTCTGACTTTCCTTCAGGTGATTTATCGGGTCTTCAGCTGCTGCTCGTTTCTGGGTCGTTTTGCCTTCAGGAACTGAAAAGCTGCTTCGTTGGCTTGGCTTGAAGAATATTCCATTAATCTGCAGCATGAAGCTGTTTTACGGCATTTGGCTGAACTGGTCCGGCTCGAACGTGTGGCTTTCTGACAGTCTGATCCGTTTGTGTTCTTGTTACCGGTGTTTTTCACCTTTTTGTGAAGTGTCTCTTGACTCCAACACTGACTCACCTTCCTCCTCCTCCTCAGTGTTCTGGACAGGACCACATGTTGTTCTTCATGGACAGAATTGTGGGATGATCCACTCATTTCCTTCTTTTTAACAACGATCCAAACTGTTGTGTTGGACCTCATGTTGACAGAACCACCTCCAGAACATCTCTCAGCTTCATCAGTCATGGAGAATCGAGGGAACACACCTGGTCTGCTTGTTCCATTATTTGTGGAAGTGTGTGTGTGCTGGTGAACAGAGGACAAATTAGAAATAAAACTTAGGTCCAGAAATAATAACCAACTGATCATGACCCAAATAAAAACCTCTGTTTATTTCTTCTAAGTGAGGAAAAACAGGCGTAGAGCAGCTCAAGAGTGAAGATGGAAGAGAGAAGAGGAAAAGGAGGAAAAACACGTGTGTGGTTCAAACAATTGTCAGTAAATTTCTACATACACTTCAGCTAATGTTACCTGTTCTTTTCAAAGTCGACCGATCAGACGCACTACATCCCAGCACGTTTAGGACCCTGGAGCCACCGATGACCAGGTTACTACTGTGCACGGAAACACGTCTCCTGTTTACCTACGTCGGCTGGTTTCTCAGAGCCCAGGTTGATGACCTGCATGTAAACGCTGACGTTACAGTGTTTACGACATCAACTCACTGGAACAACAGACTGGAGCGAAGCAGAAAACAGCAGAGTAACAATGTCTGTGACAGCTAAATGCTAAAATTCAGTTTTAGAACAATTCTAGTATGTTAACTGAGAATCAGCTTTAAATCAAACGCACACTGCTGCATTCACAAGTCTGACGTTCTGTTCTCCACAAACTACTGTTTATAACATTTTGTAATAAACGTGTACTCAGTGCTAAAATATTATGAATTTTTATTTGTTCATAAATATAAATCTGTGCAAAATACATTTCACATAAAAACAGGAAGCAACTAAATTTGAAATTCACATTTTCCAACACACACAAAGATAAAAGTGACAGAAAATCCAGTCTGACCATTAACACCAGTCAAACCAGCAGATTTGACACACTGAGCACCTAAGACACACCAGACTCCATTTAAAATTTAACAGTTTTAAAAATCAGCTCATCAGCAGCTGGTTTTCTGGTTTCAGCTACTGACAAAAGATGTTTCACATCTGTTCCTTTAGCTGAGTAATGATGGGAGATTTCCATTAAAACCAGTATGACCATAAAAACCTGAAGGACTTAAATCAACACACCAAGCAAATGAGCCCCACCAGACTCAATAAAAAAAGCTTGGTGTTTAGTGTCAGCAGAGTTTCTAAAGACAGGAGATCAAATCAAACTGAACACGAAAACCAGGACCTGAGTCTTCTCACACTGTACATGGAGACCAAGTCAAAGTCACCAGACTCCATTTAAAATTTAACAGTTTTAAAGTCTACTACTCTAAAGTCACTACTCAAGCCACTGGTTTCTGTGAGCTCAGAAGAGTTTGGGCAGCTGTCTCAGGCGGCTCAGATCCAGGATGTTTCCCACAGATCCCTCTATCTGGCGGCTGTTTGCCCGTACTAAAGACGTCCTCCTGCTGGAGCAGTTCTCCTTCTCGGAGGCACTGTGGGTTTTGGCATCTCCGACAAGCAGCTGCATCTTTGGCCGCAGGTCTCTGATCAGCTGACTCTGCGGGAGGAGCTTCACGTTCAGAGCTTCGGTGAGCGGCTGACGACTCAGAGACTCCTGAACTCTGACCTCCTCTCGCTCTTCTTCATCCTCACCGTCCTCCTCCTCAATCAGGCCATACCTCCTCATATACTTCCTGGTGGCCAGAGACATGTTGCTAGGTGACAGCAGCGAGTCACTGGAGGAGGTGAGCGCTGGTTGTGGAGTCGGGGGTCCCAGAGACAACCTGCTGAGCTGAGAGTCGCTCAGGTAACGCAGGGCGATGGCGTTGGCCTCCAGACTCAGATCCACGCTTCCCCCAGGTAACAGAGAGCTCGCCGTCAGGTCGGAAATACTCAGCCTGGACACGACTGCTGCTGGGTTGATGCTCGCCAGAGTGCTGAGGGCAAAACAGCAAATTAGTCAGAACATGTGGATCTTACTGACGGGAGTGTGACAGGAAGACATTTAGAGAAAAGCTGCAATGACTTTTTTGAAATGGATTATAAAAACAGGCTTTAATGAATTTAAAAACTGGGCCTAGTTACACGTTTGTGAGAGACGACAGTGAGAGTAAAGTACAGAGGATTATGTTTATATGTCAGAGAGGAAAGAAGACTTATGGAGAATCTGCAGAGTAGACGGGCAGTTACAGACAAAAAGGATTTTATTATCATGAAACTGTGACGGGACTAAATATTCTATGTAATGAATGAGAAACAAGAGGAACCAGAACCCGGATGTGAAACCGGACACTGGACTCCTTCCACACATGCACTCAAACCTAATGGTGACGTCTGAAGAAAGAAAAGCAGCTTCGTTTTGGGAAATTGATGAGACTACATGAAAAATGAACTTGCTGGTTTGACTTTTAGACTGGGATAAAATTAACAGTCTTAGTGGGAGGGATTTCCGCTCAGGTGAGTTCAGTACCTGGTGCTCTCCACAGTTCTGACCCTGTCTCTGTCAGACTCTGTCAGAACTTCTTCATCCACGTCGACTCCGAGTTCCTGCAGCTGCCGCAGAGTAGCGCTCACCACCGGGTCTCTTACTGGACTCTGCTGCTTCCTTCTAGACGAGGAGGACTGGGAGGACTGGGAGCAGTCAGAGACCACAGACAGACTTTTCCTCCTGGACTGGTCCTCCTCGAGTTCCTGTTTGCCGTCAGACTCCTGAAGACGACTTGTCAGCTGAGTCTGACACACAGAGTTGTTAAATCTTTACTGTATCTCAGATCCTTCACGAGCAGCCGTCTCTGAGTCTCACAAAAGAAATCTTAATTCATTCTAATGAATTTAAAGAACAACTAAGATTTCATAAAACTGTACCTAAAGTAGTCTAATACATGTCTGACATGTTGATTCTTGTGCAAGTGAGGGACAAACGTCTACTTGTGTGGGAACAAAGCTGGACATTAAAGTAGTTACCATGAGGTTGTGGTAGAAGCTCGGCTGCTCGTCTGCAGGTCTGTACATGCTCACACTTTCTCCCAGAACTGGACTCTGCAGACGGCTGACGCTGAATTAAACACACACAGAGAAAAAGGAAACAGTCAGAGTCGAGTGTTGATAACAAACTCAGAGATAAAACCACAGTAACTCCTGAAAGAAAGTTACACATAAAACATAAAATTATGTTGAATGAAAAATCCACAAGTGCAGCAAGGAGGAAACATGTGCAAAACTTTCATAAGGCAGCAGAGAAATTTTAAAGAAAAGTGAAGAATGTGAATATTACATGAAACCAGTGACTCAAGAACAAAATACGGTTCATTATTACGATGACATACGTACGCAGTCATTTAAGTGTTCAATCATCATAAATGGATAAAAATAATTCACACTCAAAATCTAATCAGCCCATCATGTTTGTGTGACATCGTGTTTAGGAGAATGAGAAGAACCTGAACACATTAAACCTCTTGTATCAATGACGACCAGCGTGAAGGCAGAACAACCGGTTCTCACTGTGATATCACCTAAACGGGGAGTTTCAGACCTGAATCGTCTCACCTGTGCTGCCAGGAGGGGGAACAGGGAGCCACCTGACCTGGAACGCCATCCTCAGCTTTACCCCCAGGTTTGACGATAGACGGGTCAAGTGAGGAGGAGGAGGAGGAGGAGGAGGAGGAGGAGCGGGGAGGAGAAGCCTGTACTTCGTCGTGAGGGAGAGGCTGGTCTGGCTGCCCCCAGAACAGACTGGCACCTGAAAGCATTAGTGCAAGAAGAACATAATGAGCAGTGAGAAGGTGTGAAGATGTACACCCGCCCCCCGCTCCGCCCACTCTCACCTGTCCCCACAGCGATGCTGGCGGTGCTCCTGGGTGTGTGAGTGTCCTGCTGACTGGAGGACTGAAGCTTCTTCTGAGACTCCAGCAGCATCTGGACCTAAAGACAGACGGGAAACACACTCAGGAACTGAGGCGACATGTATGAACAGGAGTTTCTCCTGTGGTGAATATGACTGAACCACACTGACTCTGTGCTGTAACAGACAGTTACCGTTACCTGAGCCTGCAGGAGGCGGAGCTGACGATCCTGGTGGAGGAGGAGCTGGTAGGTGTCGGATGGTGCAGCTTCCTGTCCCTGATTACAGCACTGATTCACACAGGAGGGACGAGGGAGCCAGGGGGGAGACACGGGGTCCGCTGGACGGGAGGGGCGAGGAGAGGGGGAGTCAACACCCCATGGAACAGGAGAAGGGCAGGTGCATGGAGACGAAGAAGGCAGGAGGAGCATAGAGGGAGGAGCAGAGAGACCAGTGGAGGAAGGAGGGGTGTGGTGTTGAATGGAGAGTGGAGAAGAAAGAGGAAGAGTGGGGTGGTGGGTGGAGGGAGGACCAGCAGGTTGATGGGAAAACATAGGAGCAGAGAGAGTAGTTTTATGGCTCCTGGAAGGAGGAGCAGGGTGGAGGTTGGAAGGTGGCGGGGCAGCAGGGTGGAGGTTGGAAGGTGGCGGGGCAGCAGGGTGGAGGTTGGAAGGTGGCGGGGCAGCAGGGTGGAGGTTGG
>JAUYWH010000020.1:24279824-24305329 GCA_034779795.1 Ctenopoma multispine | reverse complement strand
AAGGTGGCGGGGCAGCAGGGTGGAGTGCTGGGGATGAGAAGATGGAGGTGCAGTTATAGGTGTGGGTGGTGCAGCAGGTGCAGGGCTGCTGCAGGTTGGAGTTTGGGGTGCTGTGGAGATGGTGAGGAGGAAGAGCAGCAGGTGTGGGAGCTGAGGAGGTGGAGGTGGTGAAGGCGTTTCCAGTCGAAGGAGGCAACTTCCTGTCAGGAGCAGGAGATGGAGAAGGTCTGTGGGTGGAGGCAGGGTGGTTGGAGGTGAAGCTGCTGTCGATGAGCAGAGAAAGTTCAGGGACAGACGGTTGAATTCTGCGAGTCTGACAAAAGATCAAAGGATTTTCAGTTTAATCAGATTGTGATCAGATTTTCAGTTTAATCAGATTGTGATCAGATTTTCAGTTTACTCAGATTGTGATTTCACTTCATGGACTTATTTCTACTTGTAACCAGGGATAAAATGGTTGTATTGTTGAGGTTTTCAATGTTTCACTGACTAAACTCACATTTACACATCTTTACGACGTCTTATCCCCTTTGTCGTTAACATTATTAGATATTTGTCATCTTTGCTGCCGTCACTCCTGAGGTCCCTCATTAACTGAAAATCAACTTTAACTGCTGTTGGTCTCTTTGATTTCCACACCAGTTTTTGTTCCCTAAAATTAAATTCCCTCGTAGTGATTTCACCGTTGGGAACCCCTCCCTCAACACACAACTCCACAGACCTCCTTCACTCCACAAGCTGAACTTGACTTGACTTTTGTATATATTATATAATGTGTAAGGTCTTAAACCTCACACTGTAAAGTGCCCTGAGATGACTTATGTTGTGAATTGGCGCTATATAAATAAAGTTGAATTGAATTGACTCGCTAGTCGATAAGTGGACCACCAGCAGCCGACTGAGGCCGAGCGAAGGACAAGTCATTGAAAACAGAAAACTATTTTAACACGTCAGATGCTAGAAAAACATTTAGCATTGACCTGCTGAGCAGGGGCATGTGGACTCGGGGACGGTCGGGGAGAAAGATCCTCATCCTCTACTCCAGAGTCCTGATCACTGACAGAAAGGCCAGCCGCTGGTGGGAGGGTGCTGAGGACGAAAAGTCTTTTCTAATTAACTGTAAACTCAAACATTATTTCTTTATTAGGACTAAATCATCCAGAACTTCTGTTTTTAAACCAGTTAATGAACCAATCCGGTGGGATGAAACCGGACACTTGTGGATCCCAGCTGGATTTTTTCCCTTCTTTGATGAAGGCATGTTACCACATGATTCCTGGACCAGCACAGCTCAGGTCGGTACCTGTTAAAGGAGGTCTGGGCCTTGGTGAACACCTCCATCTGTCTGCTGCGATCGTCTGAACCGAGCTCACACTGCAGAGTCTGACCGTCCGCTGACGCCACCTGCTGGCCACACAGCTCATCATCAGTCCATGTCACACAGGAAACTTCACCCAGGTTCCTCCATCAGTAATAAATTCACCACTGAGCTAAGAGGGTTCCTATAATCACTGTGAGTTAAAGCTTCTTAGACGAATGTTACCACACATTCAGAATTCAACTAAACTAAATGTAAGACTTTTAAAACCTGGTAAAGATGAAATAAAGTGTGAAAAATATCTGTTAGAGGAATCAGATATAACTGCTGATAACTCAAATTAACCGCAGGGGGATGTGTTGTTACCTGATATAGTGTGACAGACTGGAAACCAGTCAGCAGCTGGTAGTCCAGCTGTGGTGCTGGTCCCGGTCTCAGTCTGGATCCTCGACACTGGAAGAACTGAGGAGCTCTGTGGGTTGAACTGAACAGAACGAGGAGGAAACAGCCGCTCTCCGACAGAACTCTGAAACACACAAATGTCATATTAACAGCAGCATTCAGCACAGTAACCTCTGTAACACGAGCCTCCTGATGACATCACAGGTGACCTGCCGTCCGTCACCTGTCAGCAGTGTCACTCACCTGTCCCGGAGGAAAGAGCTGAACAGGAACCTCAGACACCAGGCCCAAACCTGAGGGTTGTAGATGTGTGTGACTCCACTTAGCCAGCTGTAAAAGTACAAACACCAGAGTAAAGTGCATTTCAGAAAATACAAAGACAAGAATCATGAATAAAAAGGATGTGAAGGTGAATCCGATAGTGAAAGAGCAGGCTGCCTCCTCAGCTCCCAAACTCGTACAGACACTTGTTAAAAGAAGATTTGACGCAGCACAGTGGTGAACATGCTTCTGTCAAACATCAATTAAATCATCTAAAAACAGCATCTACACTATATTGCCAAAAGTATTGGGACACTTTCCTTTGCACACACGCTTCAGTGGTTTCACCTTTACTGGGAAGTCTCTCCACAGTGAAGTGTGCTTATGAGAATATTTGACCAGGAGACATTGATGTTGAATGTGGCTCACAGTCTCCGCTCCAACTCGTTCCAAAAGTGTTCTATTGGGTTCCTACCACACAGAAGTTGCTTGTCCATTCTTTGTGCACTGGGTTAAAAAACCTCTTCCATGTTTCATTCGGAGCTGAACTAAGCTGAACTGAATTCATTAACCTCTGCAGGTATTTCATAAAACAACAACAGCCTTGACTGAAGACAGATTTTGTGTTGGCTGATTGTGAATTAATAAAAATATCTGACTTACAGTCCGACTAGCGGCAGGGTGGAGGCTTTGGGATCAGACTCCAGCAACAGGAGAAGTTTCCTGGTCTGGTCCATGGTCAGAAACCTGGAAACACAAACTGCAGTTGAAACCTGACCAGTTTTCATCAGAAGGATCCTGAAATCTTGTGCTGGAAGTCACATGTTCTCACCCTCTCTGTTGGGTGGAGCTGAGCTGCAGCGGCCGGTTGATACTTATCAGACTCCTCAGCAGAGCTGTGGGGATGATGGGAACGGCTCGGACCGGCTGCACGTCCACACCGAGAGATGGACAGACGACCGACCAACTGACAGCGAACGCTACTGCATCACAGTGCTGAGAGCAGACAACACGACCTCTGACCTTTAACAGCTGAGACAGATCCAGGGTCTGTCTGCTGCTCACAAACTGCTGCAACACCTGAGACGCAGAGAGTAAAACAAAAACCTCTGATGTGAACAAACAGCTTGATACCAGTTCTTCACAGTTCTGTAAAGCAGCGGACGACAGGATGAGAACTGAGATTATTAGAGACGTGATGAGCTGATCAGAATGTGATTTAAAAAACAATCCTCCTTTGGATTAACGTTGGGGATATACCTGCTTTTAACTAAACATTAAAATGTCTAGGAGTGTTGGTCGTCAGAACTTAACACTATATATATGTAAGACTCCTGTTGTGATGTACAAACAGCATCTCATCTTAAACACCTGTGCGCCGTTGTGTCTGATACGTGTCTATGTCATACTGGACGTCACGTCTGTTCTACTGGGGTCTACAGATCTATTTTACTGCATTCGACAGTCAATCAGCAAAGTTTGGATCATTCGAACACAAACACGAAACTCAACACACTGATCTAGGGCTGGGCGATATGTAGATATCTTAAAAATACCGATATATATAAATATCGATAGCTCTTTTTGCGCCTTTCCTGTGTTGTTGTCCGACAATTCACAGACAGCCCCGCCCGCCCCACCGCGCTCCCCCTGTGAACACAGCTCACAGCCCGCACCTTCCAGAAAGGAAGAAAGCAGGAGAGGAGCAGGCTGGTAAACACAACAAAACTATAGTTTCGGCCACTGCAGCATCTTCTACGTGTCACCTGTTTAAACGGGACTCAGCTTTTCACAAATACACAAAGACACAGGAAAAAAGTCAGTGGTCAGTTATGACGAACAGACTCACTGAAACACCAAAATCATTCAACACTGTGTGCTGTGTTTAGAGCAGAACTATACAAATAAAAAATAAAACTGGTTTCATAGGGCCCTAATCACATCGCTACACACATAATCGTTACTTTAACAGTGAAACAAGAAGCTTTATGCTTCATTGTGCATCATTTCATATGTGCCAAATTTGTCTAAACTGCCAATAGTGTGTCATACATTAATAAAATAAATATAAAAATCATAAAAAAATCACTAGTTACATTTGGAACATGAACATTTGTCCCATAGTTGTCTTTTTGTATTGTGTTATGGGATCAAAAAATATTGAGATATGTATATCGTCATTCAGGTTAAAAATATAGTGATATGAGTTTTGGTCCATATCGCCCAGCCCTACACTGACCTCTGACCCACAGGTATCAAACCTACCTTAAAGCAGTGATGGAGCTCAGCCTCCGATTGGACAACACAGTCGGACACTGCCTCGGTCTGGGTGGAGAACAAACAAGGAACCAGGACATCTCCGGGAAGCAGTGCAGAGGGGACCCTACCTGAGGCCTGCTCACGACCCGGGTCAAACCGGTCCAGAGTTACAGTGACCCCCTCCTCATCTGGACCACAGCAGCAGAGAGACACAAAGGACAGAACTTCCTATGATACCATTAAACCCCACAGTAAATGTCATTTAATACTTCACAGATGTAATGAAACTGACAACTTTTTATAGTTGGGGCCCTATGATTAGGCATTACTAAAGCAGTAAATGTTCTGCTGACCCCCAGCACTGTGCTGAAGATTAATAACATTTTTTTTTTAAACAAATTTTATTAGTGTGAGATAAGTGTTCACATTTACCCATATCAGTGTTTGAAATAAAAACTGAGGCTGACTGTGGGTTTCTAGGCAGATTAAAAATAACCTTTTCTCTTGAAATAAACTCCTCACTCCTTTGGCTCAATCATTTCTGAGTCTGTATATTTTAAACTTAAACAATTAAGACAAATGTTGCTGTTGGTTTCTATTTCGAGTTGAGGATGAGATGCAGGTGAAGTCTCACCTGAGTCGACACACACGGATCCTAAGAAGAAACCATGGAGGTGTGCTTTGTTGTTGTGACGGACATGACGCTGAGCCAGACGCAGAGTTTTCTCTAGCAGTACCAACTGAGGCTTCCTGAAGAGACACACGGGACAAATCTGAATTCCCTCAGTGCCATCCCTGTTCCCTTCACCTGTGTCTTATAGCCTCCCTGAACATTCACTGAAGTCAACTGTTTGCGGCCCTGTGTGTCACTGTTCATGTGAACACAGTGAATGTTTTCAGGAGACTGAACACTACAGCACTGATCTCCATGTTTAAAGCACAATAACATCTCCTTCACATGACTGGTAGGACACAGCAGGTATGTGCTTACCTGTGAGAGCAGAGGTGGAGGTGCAGCTTCTCTCCTGCAGCGTGGCTGTCCCACAGAGCTGATCTGGATTTGGGGAAACTCAGCGGAGTGAGCGAGTTCACAGAGATTCTATAGAACAATAAAATCAGTCATCATTTAACAAGTCTTATCTCTGAGGGTGAAACTGAGCAGAAGATCACTCTGTCGTTTGTGTGGCAGCATTTTAGTGGCCGACAGTGAAGCAAACACACCAGTGAGCCCAACAACTATAATATTTTACCAACTTCAACACAATTATTAAACGAACACTTTAACTATAGTTGTCTGCGAAGAGTTAAGCCACAGTGGGCCACCAAGTGCTAATGACTCCACGTGCTTCAAAAACCTGCTGCTCCAGTTAGTCAGACCTGTGAAGCCTTCTGGATGGAGTACTACTTTAATTATAGCGGCACGTATTGCTTGCACAGAATAATTAAGACTAGGAAATATTCACCTATAAGTTAAAATGTTCTCTGTCATCTAACTTCTTAATAAATAGATCAGTGTCAGAAATGTCGCTATTTCCTAAAGCCACAGGGGACATCAACATGACTGTTCTTCTGTTTCACTGGTTAACTGTGAAAATCTAAAGCAATTCATTAAAAAACAAGTGGTTACTACAGAAACTCAAAAACAGCAGCTGTCTGTCTGACAGTAGAAGAAGTACTAAGTCCTGCGTTGGAAACCGTTAAGTAAAAGTCCTGAAGTCTCCACAACAATATACTGCCAATATACTACTACCAAAATAAATACGCTCATAAAAATAGATATGGAGAACAATATAAATCATATTATGTATTATAATTATTGTAGCTTGAGTGTGTAAACATGAATTATGTAGAAGCTGCAAATGGTGGAGCTGATTTTAACCTCACGATTACACTTTACTAGAGTAAAGTATTTTAGGAGAGTATTTGTACTCTTACACCACAGACAACACGGCTGAGCTAACACAAGCCCAGCAGGTGTAATTAGATTCAACCGTGTGGTCTAACATGAACTTACCGCCCTCTGACATTCTCCGGAGTAAAAACCTCTTCAAAAACACCACTCGGCAAAGCCTGGAGGTTCACCGGGAAGCTCATCGCTGCTGTAGCCGAATGAGTCACAGCGTGATCGGTGACTTTAACGGAAACACCGCCGTCCGTTCGGCTAACGCTAGTTAGCTACGTTAGCTTCCAGTCCGGGTCGCATCAGCTCTGTTTTAGCTCGATTAGCTTTACAAACGAAACAAAGCCTGAGCCTCTCAAACACTGACTGAACGTTAATAAAAGTACTAATTTCTAGAGCGGCTTTACTGTCGTTTACCGACCGTACGTCGGCCAAATTTACCACAAACAACCTGCAGAAAACAGACGTTCACCGCAGTTCAATTGTGGCGCTGTTTTTAGACCCTACTGGCGGGGCGACTCAATCAGCCAATAGGAAGCACCGTCACAGAGAACCTGACCAATAGCGTTTCGTCATTTTCTTGTTCATCTAGAGTAGTTGGCGGTAGATTAAATTAACCAAAGCTCCACACCGCCCCCAACAGAACACAACAAACATGAACTTTACTAAAGGAGCAATCTGCAGGTTCTATTAGCAGTGGTATTACGAATATAGCCTAGTGTATTTAGGTACCACTTAGAGGTACTTATACTTTGCTTGAATACCGAGGTGGTAGACTGGTAATAATTCCTGGGTGCTCACCTCAACAACAAACTGGACTGGTCAGACAACAGCCAAGCCATCTATAAGAAGGGTCAAAGACAGCTGGGCAGGATACCTGACAGCATCCCGGGGGCAGTGGTCAAAGCATGTGCAGACCAGCTGACAGGGATCCTCAGAGCTACGTGAGGATGCTCTTCGTGGACTACAGCTCAGCGTTCAACACAAATATCCTGGATATTTTGATCACGAAACAACTGCAGGTCCCCATCTCCACCTGCATCCGGATTAAACAATTCCTCACAAAACGTCCACAATCTGTCAGACTCGGCCCTCACGTCTCCTCCACACTCCCCTCAGGGCTGTGTGCTGAGCCCTCTACTGTACGCCCTGTACACCTTTGACTGCACTCCAAACGACCCAACCACAAAAATTGTCAAATATGCTGATGATACCACAGTGGTTGGGCTCAGCTCAGACAGGGATGAGATGGCATACAGGGCCGAGTTAGAGAGTCTCTCTGGTGCTCAGAGAACAACCTGACACTGAATGACCTTAAAACAAAAGAACAGATTATGGACTTCAGGAGGCACAGGAAGGACCACAGTCCTCTGCTCATCAGTGGACAATGTGTGGAAACTGTCTCCACCTTCAGGTTTCTGGGCACCCACATTTCTACCGACCTCACCTGGACTCATAACACTAAGGCTCTAGTGAAGAAGGCTCAGCAGCTCAGGCTGCATTTCTCAGGAAAAACAATCTGGACAAGAAGCTGTTGCTGGTGTTCTACCACTCCTCCGTGGAAAGTGTACTCACACACTGTCTGGGTGTGTGGTACAAGGCTGTGCAGAGGGTCATAAAAAACGCTCAAAACGTTATTAGCTGTCCTCTGCCCTCCCTCGATGACATATCCGGATCTCACAGTCTCAGGAGAAGTAAGGCCATCATAGGAGACCCCTCACATCCTGGCCACCACCTGTTTGACCTGCTGCCCTCTGGAAGGCGCTACAGGTCAATCAGATCTCACACCACCAGACTCACAAACAGCTTTTCCCCTTGGGTCATCAGGACTTCCAACAACCCCTCACATGCACACACATAAACAACAAAGGACTAAATGAGTAACACGTATTCATGTAAATATGTGTATATATTGCCATTACATTTTATTATTTTTTTCTTTAAATTTCTATTTATTAATACTGTACATTATCTAACCCTATTTTGTAAATGCACCGCTGCTGGGCAGAGCACGATGTACTCCCTGTACAATGACAGTGAAGTCTATTCTATTCTCTGCAATATTTTATGCAGTTGTCTGTTATGGAGGTGGCTACTGTGGCAGTCCTGTCGCAGAGTCTATAGAGGAGGTGGGTGAGAGGAGGATGTTCAGCAAGCTAACGTGCGTCACGGACAACACCTCACCCCCTGAGAAGCTTCTTCAGCAGTAGACTGTAACAGCCTCTGTCTTACTTATTTGATATGTTAGCTTTTCTTTTTTAAATTGCATATTATTATTTCTCAGTTTTTTACTTATTTTCTTCTTCTCTATCGTTTCTCTATTGTAATTAATGTAATTGATCTTTTGTGATCCCTTCTTTCTGTCCCTTGTGCTGCTGTAATTTGCCAACTTTGCTTGGCAGACGCTTTTATCCAAAGCGACTTACATGGAGCTAGTGATGAGTGTCTGGCTCAGAGACACACCTGGTAGGGGATGGTGATTTGATGGCGACCTTCTGCATCCCAGTCTGACGCTTAACCCATTGAGCTACCAGACACCTTTTACCTAAGTATTAGATTTTATGTTTAACAAACTGAACAGGAAGGCTGGCTCTGTGCTGGGACTTCACTGTCCCCCTTGGAGCAGGAGGTGGAGAGCAGGATGCTGGACAAACTGTTGATTGTGAAGAACAGTTCTCATCCGCTCCACAGCCTTCTGGTCAAACAGAGGGGAAGCTTTAGTCACTTGTCCAGCTCCGCTGTGATAAGGAGCAGTGCAGGAAGTCATGTCATGAGTGACAGTAGATTAACATCTAAAATAAAGAGCCTGCAAATTTCTCTGCCGTGTATTTATTTCTACCAACTAAAGTTTGAGTTTGTGAATAAAATGTGGTTTTTGAAGTGGTTCTCATGAATTAAACTGAACATGTTGGATTTCTGCAGAAATCCTGTTCTTGCCGACATAACATCACTATGAAACTGCACAGTATCCAGAATAAACTGGAAGAAGTTTAACAACATGTGAAACTTTTCGTGTGTGTGTTGAATTATTCATGTGTGAGCAGCTGGATCAGCTTCCAACACACAAAGTAATTTCCTGAAAAGCAGCTTGTGGAGAAATTATTTATCAGTGTCACACGACACTGAGTCCAGCAGAGACAGAAACCTGCAACCTGGTGCCCCCCCCCCCCGAGACACAGCGCTGTGGTGGGTAACTAAAACTGTCTAACCAGTGTAGTGGAGTAAAAAGTGCAAATGTGCAAAAACATGTGCAGCACACACTTTGTATACTTATACTTTACCTCGTTGCTTCACTGCGTGTGTTTTCTCGGGACAACGCCCACTAATCCGGAGTCATAAGTGTTCCCGTTTTTCATGCGCTGAGACGTCCACTGTCTTTATAGACAATCTTTGATCTTTGATCTCAGGCTTTTGTTGTTGCACTCGGTGTCGAAAAAGCCAATCAGAGCGCAGCTCCTAACAGGAACGCCCACCAACCTTGCCGATGATCCAATCAGATCTCTCGTGATACCGGACGCCATTTTGTCGGTTTATAACAGCGGTGGCTGGGGATCGCGCTGGCCGCTGGCTGGAACCTGTTGCTCCGCAGTTCCGTGTTGTGCAATGGACGGGTGAGTTGTCCCATCGACTTCCCTCACACTCCACTTAAATTTAGTTTCTGAATGGTTTACTCATATCTGAGAACATCACATATGGATGTCGGCGGGTAATATTTCAGCAGAGAGCAGCCGCTGCTCTTGTTCTTTGCTCAGCCGTCGGTAAAGTTGTGTTTGTGGTAGCAGCAGGAAGCTAAGCTAGCCGAGTTAGCATCGGAACGGGCCGTCGGAAACAACTCCACACCAAACTTCCCCAACACAACCTGCAATCTAAACGTGGCTTTGTTTGCCTGTGAAAACACGTCTTCTTATCACATACCGAGATTTAAAAAGCGTAACAGACCTGACTGATAAACAAATGAAGTGTAGAATCGGTTAGTTTAGCTTGTCGGTGTTCTCACGCCCACTGCGGACACTCCTCACTGGGCAAAGTTTAGATTCAAAGTGCTGGATGGAAGAGTTTGTTTAAACTGATCTTTTTACGTGTAGTTTCGTCTCAGATGTAAAATTATGTAAGTCAGACTAAACCCAACACCAATCTCGTCACTTATAAAGCTCCACGTTACAAATTACGTAGCGCTGGATTGAAAAGTTTTCTGAACCGATAATTGCTGAAGGTGAACTCGGATACAGGAAAATATCTTTGAAATGTGGTTTTCCAGAGTTACAGCTGTCATTTAAACTGTCATGAATATGATTAATTTAGTTTGTTTGAGAAAGACCAGAGGTTCGTGTTCAGTGTGACTGTGATGTTCTGATCGGTTTGCGGTTCTGTGACTGAGGAGAACAAGTAAAAAATGTATTTTTTAAATAAGGAGTCAGATTCTTACAACTGCCAGTGAAAGCAACAGGTGCTGAATTGTTTTTGGACTGTGCCCTGAAGATGTGGAGCAGCGTAGGTTTTGATACTGGTCATTCAAAGAGTTGTTGTCAAAGGGAGGAAACAGGAGTGAACGAACCAGTTTGTCCTGCAGCAGTTTGAAGATTCACCTCCACTGTGTAGGATGAGTCAGTAAACGTGTGGCAGCCTTCTGAAAGCGCTGTGCTGTCTCGCTGTTAATAGAATATCTGTAAGCTGCCTTCAAGAGCTGGAGACCTCGGGCTGTTTAAGTTCCTGTTGTGAATATTTGTGCTTTGTCAGGACTCATCCGTGCCCTGAGGGGTCCTGTTCCAGCTGCTTTACAGCCTGCACAGCGTCGTCAGCATCAGCCTGACCAGCTGGTTTTTCTTCTGTCGTCTGTGCTGTTTGTGTTCCTTCTCACCTCTGACACATACGTGTAATAATCTGATGCACTGAACGTTTGCTTAGTTTACACTTTATCAGTAGGTTTTCTTCAGAGCAGCTGTGTTATTAAAGCTACACAGAGAAAATGTGTTAAAGTCACTACAGACATTTGTGACCGTATAGTCCAGTTCCAGGAGGTTTTGGACTGTTTCTCTCAGACTACATGATCAGGGTGAAGATGGCTTTGACTGTTGCAGCTTATCCTTTGTGGACACTGGATCTGCTGATTCTGATGGTCCTGGTTTGTCTGTGGCTTTGTGTGGACAGGTGTGGTGGGTCCAGTGTGGGTGCACTGGAAACCAGCAGGAAGTGGAAGTGAAGCCTCAGCTGTGTCTGGATGGACAGAAATGGACATGATGAGTTTGATATGTAACGAGGTTTAATGTGTGCAGCAGAAGCTGATGTGATTTATGTTGAACTCCAGTGACTGGATGATGATGATCCACAGTGTCTCATCCTATGTGTGATGGAGAACAGTACTTCATACTCGGAATAAACAAACTGTGTGTTCTCTGTACATTTATCTTTAATACGTTTTTTTGTAACCAGAGCGACATGTTTTCCTGTTTGTGTTTCTTATCATTTCTCAGCTGAGAGTCATTGATCTGCAGGGAGGCTTGCTTGGGACCTCATACAGATGAATTGATCATTTTGGTGCAGGACATTGGTGATTTACAGTCAACACATTAGGAAATGAGCATCATATTACTTCTGTTTTTTTATCTGCTCAGACTCAAAGGAGGAAAAGAATATTTAGAATTCATTTTTTGATTGATCAGTGAAGGTCTGTGACAGCTCAGCAGAGCTGAACAGGACGTTTTCAGCCTCAGTACATCAAATATTGATCAGAATAGTAGCAGGTTATTTTTGCAATAATGGTTTCAGCTGGATTCAGTCTATCAGTGTGGAAACATCCGTATTAATTCTGTTTTATTGAAGCAGTCGATGAGAAACAGACACGGTTCAGGATGAAGCTGCGTGTTGTGAGTCTGCCTAATTCTTTCAATCCGGAGTCTTTGTCTGAAAGTTGCTGTAGAGGCCGTATCAGTTCAGAGTCTGGTTCCTGCTCGTGTCTCTGTTGTGAAACTTCCTGCCATGTTGACTCTTCTAAGCAAACACAGTTATTTATTCGCTTCACATTTATTTGGTTTGGTTGTTTGTAACAGATACTGGAAGGTTCTGATCCACGTCACTTGCAGTGACAGTTTAGAGAAGAGATTCTGATGAGCAGGTAGTGATGGTCTGGTCCTGATAGATGCAGGTTTGGAGCCAGTGCCTGAAATTTACGATTCCAGTCATCATTATTCAAAACTCGGAGAATCTGGTCTGATATTAAAAGAATGTTCAGGAAACAAACGTCTGTCTCCGACCTCCTTTACACAGACTCTTCATATGACAACGGTGTCTGTGGTGATTACTATGAGACGTCTCTCAGTGACCACACATATGATGGTACTGGACCAAAGTTGTCGCCAGTAACACGACTGAGAACGAGCACTGGATGAGCTCAGTGTGGATGTGAACATATTCATGTGTTGTGGTTGATGAATATCGGCTCATTGAGCTCTACTGGAAATCACTGTCATCAAGTGAACAAAAATCTATAACTATTACTGAGATTCAGTTTCACTAAACGTCCTCCAGGGCGACTGGACGCACAGACACACGTGCAGAAACGGTCAGATCCATATACGATAAAACCTGTGTCGTGTAGATAACAACATAAACATGTGAATCTCTTCATGTCTCTTCTTCAGTTTCTCTTTAACCTCGTCATTTCACTGTTTGGATTTTTTCTGCCTGCTGCTTCTAACAATCTGTCTTCTCTTCACAGCAGTGTCCACCACGATATAACAGTTGGTACTAAGGTAGGCACCTCTGCTTCTCCTTGTCCTCCCCCGTCTCGCTCTGTTGGTTTGTTTTCTGCTCTGAGTGTTTCTGCCATCTGGGAGCTGTTGAGAGGTTCTCTCTCTAATTAGTTGTTTGTCTGTGCTGCGGTGATTCAGTCACATTCCACCACAAGTCTGAGGAAAATCACATTAGTCAACAACAACACTCTTAAAGGACCATACCGCTTATTCCTCCTCATGATCAGCTTATTGACCTGAAACCCGCTGCAGAGCAAATAATTTCAAACCTATAGCTGTATATTAAACCCTGTTCACCGCCCACTGTGACCGCAGTATGATGGATATTATAACATATGGTAGAAATAAAACCTTTCTGACAGGTTCAACATAAACTGCAGAACTGAACACAGTTGTAAAGATGTTTCTGTCCCAGCTTTTCTGCTGCCTGTTTCCATCACATGTAGGTTTAAAATTATTTGTCCATCACTGCCTTCTGATTTTATTTAAATTCTTTTAAAGTTTACACCATGAAGACTGTAGATCTTTGTCAGATGTAGAATTAGGCTTAGAGATCATGTAAATTAAGACGAATCAAACTTCGTATTAATATGCAGTTTATTAAAGTTCCCTTTTTCTATATCACCTATGCTCTCTGCAGATCTTTACACCCCAGTATTTCAGTCTGCCTGAAGTATGTGTGAGTATCTTAGACCTTAAAGGATAATTTCTGTTTTTTAACCTGCTGTATGATGGAGACTGTAGCTGCTGCTAATCTAACACTGAATCTAGTTAACTTAACCGTTAAACTGGTGTTAATGAGTTAAATACACCTGATATCAGTCAAATCATTTTCTGTGTCGAAACAGAACAAAATAAGACAGAACTGTATAGAAACACAGTTTAGCTGTGAATTATTCAGCTCTAATGTGAACCACTGCAGTCTCATGTGAATCAGAACTGATGGCAGCCCCTGGTCTCGGCTGGTTTAAGCTGTGGTCTGGTTGGATCTGAGGATCTGAGTGTTGGTGTCTGAGTCCAGTGACCGGTGGTTGTGCTGCTGTCAGAGCAGGAAGTAACGCAGGTGAGGAGGAGGAATGACCACATCTCTCCTGTTTCCTCCTCTGGCCTCGGGGGAGTAATGTGAAACCACACTAAAGCTCCCGTTAAAGGGACAGTTCACCTTTTTCCCCTGTTGTTTGTTGGGATTCACATTCAGAAACAGAAATTAGTAACTCAGAATTTACATAGTAACTGAGAATTTACAGAAACCGAATGGTAATTGCTGGTGTCTGCCAAGTAAAGCAAACAAATTCAGAAGGTGAGTCCAGCTGGTTTGAGAAAGGTTTGTCAGTCAATGATGAATTGTTTCTATAGTGTGAAGAATGAACTCGAGCCTCTAACAAACAATGTGGTTTTGCATCTGACAAATTCAAACACGTTGACCTTCGTTGCTCGAGTTGCTCTATTACAAATCAATAAATGTTTATTAATTGTATGATAAATTATTTCACAGTTTAAAGGTAGAGACAGGTAACCTGGGAAGAGAGTAGGTCACATCCCACCCCCCGGGATTTGATTTAGTACAAGAACTTGTCTCCAAAGCAGAATGAGACGAGAGGAAAATAATCTTATTTAAAGGGCTCATCTTCAGTCCGGGTTAACTAAGGCCCCCTTTTGACCAACTAGAGTCTGAGCTGTAGAGCGTTCTGAGCTGCTTGGTCCTCGTTCAGAGTTGGTTAAACTTGCAGATCTTGTAAAACTGTTGGCTTTTTCACTGTGTTTGAACACTGCCATAGCAGAGGCGGCAACTTCTGTTATTATCTTTACAACAGATTTTTAGTTGATCAAGATAATTCATCCTCTGACATAAGCAGTTCTTGTTCTAGACCAGCAAAGAGTCTAGAACCAGGTCTCCTGGCTGAGAACCAGCTCTTTAGCTATCAAAACGCGAAGAGCTGGTTTGAAATTGGGTAGGGTCAAAAACTTTATCCATGTACTTGTCACAGTACATTAGTACACACCGTACAAAATTTGTCATTATCTTTGTTTTAGTTCATATTTTACCTTCAGTAATGATGAAGAGACCACGGGTGATTTATCAGACACCTGTGCTTGACACACCTGGTCCCTCTTCACCTGCTCCACCCAGACGTGCTGATTGGATGGAAACAAACACTGGTTTTATTGAATCTGAACTTTTGTATAAACGTGTATTAAATTGTTCAGTAGACACCTGTTAAATAACACGTGGAGTAAGAGTGAAGCTGCACTCTTCACGTTTCACTGAAGGTCAGTTACAGTTGATGTTAGACCATTATGTTCATTCCCAATGATTGTTAAGTTCTCTCATTAGTACTGAGCCATACTCAAATGTCCTCCAGATACTAAAAAGTGGCATCGCGGCCTCCAAATATACAAAAAAGGGAATCATTGCCCTCATTCAGTATCTTCAGTATTTTCTTAATTTAGCTCTTTAGAAAAGTCCAAAGGTCAGAAAGTGTTCTTTCCTTCCTGAGAACGTACCATCATTCTCGTATTGATGAATCAAGTCGTCCTCGTTTGCTGGAAGTGAGGTTTGTAAGTATAAAATCTCGGATTGTAATAGTGGATTACATACTAAATAACAAAAGGGATGGAAATGAAATGATTGCACAAACATGTCGGTACTATAATGTGTGATTCTGTTCTTCCCACCTAAGAAGACACTGGTGAAATGCTTGAAATCTGACTCAGTGGGTTTTAAGAAGAACTTTCTGTGACTGGTTCTGGTGTAACTGGGATCAGTTCTAAAGGAGACAGTGATGGTCAGTGACTATATCTGCCATGGTAAACCGAGTGTCTATAAGCATTTATTTAGAGGTATTTAGAGCTGTGTATCTTTTGTGTCCGGCTCAGCCTGAGGCAGGTGGGCGGTCAGCAGCTGTCGCACAGTGGATTCAGGCCCAGGTAGAAAGGCTGAGATGAGAGCAGGACTCGGGTTTCTGCTGTTTTATTAATGACAGGATCAGTAACCAGATCTGAGCTGCTTTGTTCAGATGAAACAAACCGTCAGCTCGGGTTCCTCTGAGAGGAACAATATTTATCTGTCATAATGTCTGAACAGCTCTAAATATGGAAATACTTTGTCCCCGTATTTACATCACCTGCATTCAGATGTTCAGTCTGTGAGATTTAACATCAGGGCTGTACTGTCCTGGACCTTTTTAAACTAGGACACAGAGGTTCCCGGTTCTGGCAGTCTTACCTGGTTCTGGCGGTAGTCCTGTCCAGACAGGGATCCCAGTGTGTTACCGTCAAACACTGCCCCAGTTTCCTGGTGTTTAACGTGCGTGTTGGTGTTGATTTAATAAATGAGGCAGGTGAACAGGAAGATTCAGGCTCCAGCAAAGCTGAACCAATAACGCACACGTGAAGATCCGTTTTAAACCCTCCTGCTTCTCTGTGTGACCTCCCTGTTTGTCTGCATCTGGTTTTCATTGAGCTCCACAGGAATTCACCCCCGCTGCCTGCTGGGGGCTGGGGGGTTGGGTTGATAATGGATAATAATATGATTTTCAGACTGAACAGAAACCTGTCAGATATTCCCTGGTTGTAGTTTTTAAAATCATGTTTAATGAAATGTTCTGTTGGTTTGTCTATTAGTGGTGCGTTCAGGGAACCGTCTCTCTTTAGTGACATCTGGTGGCAGCTTCATCAACACGAGTCCAGTCTGTTAAACGGCAATGTTCTGATGGACTTGTAGAAATCAGAGACGGGCAGTGTCAATGTGACTGTAACGTGGTGCAGAAAACATCGGCTGCTTCATCATTTCAGCTTCAAAACCCTCACACATACACACGCTACAAGATATTTGAAGTCCATCAATAACCAGAATAATTATTATTTAGAGCTTTAGATCAGACTGAAGCTTGAGATAGTTGTTACTTTAATGATCAGTTAATCATCTCTGAAATGTGGATATTTTCTGTTTTTCTGACACTAAAATGTAGACAGGACAAAATAGTCATCATTGGCTTTAGCAAACCGTGATGGCTGATGAATAAATGTGATCAATAATCAGTGGTGTCTAATTTATTTCTGTGAATAAATAAGTAAGTCTGCTGCAGCCTGTCGATGTGACACCGATGTTTTGTGTTGCAGAGAGGATCTGACGAGCTTTTCTCCAGCATCTCCAACGGCCCGTATATCATGAGCACCACAGGTCATTACTTCCATCACCAGCACACCAGCTGTCATTTACTGTGTCAACATTACAACCAGCTCCGTGTGATAGGATTCTCCGTGTACCACCCGAACCTCACAAACACACAAAATCCATTTCTACTAAATAATTTTGTCGTTATAGCTCAGTGTCTGATAATTACAAGATAATCTCTGTGTCCATCCTGTGACCACTGACAAGTCAGGTGTTTAAGGTCTTTCCTTCGTCAAGCTTGTCCACGTCAAACAGACCTAGACGTCCACGTGTGAAAGTTGTTACTTGTAGTGTTGTTTTTGGTGACCTGTCTTAATTTTAGTTTTAGTCTAGTCTTTGCGTCAAGCTTTCATTTTAGTTTATATTAGTCTTAGTCACGTCCATACTTTTTTAGTCTATTCAAGTTTCAGTCGACTAAAGGTCTGAGCATTCAGTCTTATTTTAGTTTTCTTTTTAGTAATGCAATTCTGTTTAACCCAGTCAATATAGTATAAATACCCAGTAGTATAGACAAAACCAAAATCTTCTTTTTGTCAAACCTATTTCACAATTTAAACAAGGTTATCTTATTATATTCCTGTTTCCTTATAGACCTAAGAATACTGTACATCCATTCCAGAAACCAATGCCAACCGAACATGTTAGAACTTTGTAGCGGGATTGACCAGGAAAAGGCCAGTCAGAGACAAGTCTGACGTGTTTTACCCTCAACCCTATTGAGCCCAGTTCATTCCAGTTTGTTAGTGGAGAAAAATAAGGAAAACAAAAGTCCGGTTCGGGTCTTACCGCGGTACCTCTCAGAACAAACCAAAACAAACCGGCTGCTACATCTTAGAAGTAAACTAATAATAACATGATTAAACGAAAGGAAATAACGCCTCGTTTTAGTCAACGAAAATTAAGAGATATTTTATCATCGTTTTTATTTTGTAAACCAAATTTAGTCTCGTTTTTATTCGTCAACAATATGACGTTATACAGTATATTTAGTTATTGTTACAGTTTCTGTTACACGTTTCTTCTCTCTCGTTAATGTCACGTGATAAAGGTTCGTTGACGACAATATTTAGTCATAATTTCCATTGACGAAACCAACACTAGTTACTCCTTTCATCTATAAATGCTCATCAGTGTAACCTGCTCTTCCTTTCTGCTGCCGTCGTCTAAACCCAGCGTTTGTCTCCTCTGTAGCCAATGGAAACGACAGCAAGAAGTTCAAAGGTGACATAAGAGGTCCGGGGGTGCCGTCCAGGGTCCTCCACATCCGCAAGCTTCCCAACGACATCACTGAGACTGAGGTGATCAGCCTGGGTCTGCCCTTCGGAGACGTCACCAACCTGCTGATGCTCAAAGCCAAGAACCAGGTGCAGAACGTGGACGTCTTCTTTTTTTCTTCTTTTTTTTTTCAGTCAGGTTTTCTAATAGATAAACAAGACACAAGAGAAGCTCAAGTAACAAACACACAGAACAAGTCTTAAGAAGTACGAACTGTAATTACTCCCCTACACACATGATATGTAATGGCTGCAGGGAGATTCTGTTAATTAACATTTATCATCATTAAACTTATTGAGTGTCTCAGAACCCTCTTCTAAAATTATTATAAATCCTGACGGTGTAAGTGGTAGGTGGAGCCTGTCAACAGGACAGATAGTAGTGGTTTTTGTAATGAACTGTCTGTGTCCCGTCAGGCCTTCTTAGAGATGAACTCTGAGGAAGCAGCTCAGAACATGGTGGGTTATTACTCCACTGTGATGCCCGTCATCAGACACCATCCGGTCTTCGTCCAGTTCTCCAACCACAAGGAGCTGAAGACTGACAACTCGCCCAACCAGGAGGTAACGCTCAGTACTACTGCCATGCATTCAGCTGCCAGCCGACGTCGACATGTGTTCACCGTTTGTCCTTCTGTCGTGTCTCAGAGAGCGCAGGCGGCGCTGCGGGCCCTCAGTTCATCTCACGTGGACACAACTGTGGCTGCTCCGAGCACAGTCCTGAGGGTGGTGGTGGAGAACTTGGTCTACCCAGTCACCCTGGATGCTCTCTGCCAGGTAACTTTCAAAGTACAGTCACCAAGCTAGCAACAAGACTCCGGGTATGGACCTGGAAGGACGGAGTCACAGCTCCCCAAGTCTGTCTTAAAACAACGGTCTGGTGGAAGTTTGAAAACTCACAGGTCTTTGTTACTAACCTGTTTTTGCAGCGTGACAGAGAAACACACAGGGACACACTAACACACTTATGTTGATTAACTCAGACTGACGAAGACTTCTTTGCTTTAGATCCACATTTAAAAACACAGAACTCTGAACGAGTTCTTGAACTGAACAAGTTTCAGTGCAACACAAAAGACTAAACCAGGTCAAAGTGTGTGAAGGCTTAAATACGCAGAGAAACAATCGGTCGTCAGAGATCAGTGGCTCTTTTCTCTCCTGTCTGTCTGCAGATCTTCTCCAAGTTTGGCACCGTGCTCAGGATCATCGTCTTCACCAAGAACAGTCAGTTCCAGGCTCTGCTGCAGTATTCAGATGGAGCATCTGCTCATGCTGCTAAACTGGTGAGCATCAGTACTAATAACACTGTTGGTTTCTAATGTGCTGTTTAATAACGAGCGTTAACCTGCCGCTGTGTCAGTCTCTGGACGGACAGAACATCTATAACGGCTGCTGCACTCTGAGGATCAGCTTCTCCAAACTCACAAGCCTCAATGTCAAATACAACAACGAGAAGAGCCGAGACTTCACCAGACCGGACCTGCCCAGCGGAGACAGCCAGCCTGCCATGGAGCACCCAGCCATGGCCACAGCGTTCAGTAAGAACCTGCACCCCCAGACCCTGAGAGTAAAACTAACCCCTTCAGAAACCAGAGGACTGTAAC
Organism: Ctenopoma multispine; assembly: GCA_034779795.1. Lineage (NCBI taxonomy): Eukaryota > Metazoa > Chordata > Actinopteri > Anabantiformes > Anabantidae > Ctenopoma > Ctenopoma multispine. The sequence goes on along the minus strand of JAUYWH010000020.1, from coordinate 24,285,385 downwards.
AGTAACACCACCAAACTCTATCAAGCTGTAGGATAAAATTGGATTAGTGTGCTTTTTAGTATGATCGATAACCAGAAACATCGAAGCGCCATTTAAAAACACACGACAGCCTAAAGTCTCTGAATCCAAAAGTTAAAAAGCTAAACTGCTGCTGTTTGTCTCTTACAGTCATTTATTTCTAAGCACATTTCAAACACAGGTGAACCAGGAAACCTGAAACTTTGCAAACTCCTCATACATCTTCACTTCTTGTACTTTGCTGGTCTTTAACTTTGAAAAGGGGAAAATGATACATAAATATTCATTCACAATAAAAACGAGACAAAACTAGACAAGATCTGAAATACAGCAGTCCAATACAAACCTAAAGCCAGAAGAACTCAGGTATTCTTCTTTCTACTCTGCAGCTCCAGGTATCATCTCAGCTGCACCATACGCTGGAGCTCATGCTTTTCCTCCAGCCTTCACCATCCAGCCTGCAAGTGAGTCTCACCTGTCGTTGTTTTGAAGACGTTGTTATGTTTTGAGGTTTTTATTATGGCGACTAAAAATATTTTAACTGGTCGGAACCTGTGGTTCAGCACTGAGCCTCAAACGTTTTCACGTTCCTAGTCAGTTATTTTATTCTTATCCCTCATTGTTTCATTTTCAAACAGAAAATACCAGAGTTGTTATGTGTCGCGTCCCTGTGAAGTGATTGTTTAAGGTTGAATAAACTTCAGCACATTTTTTTATGGTGATTCATCAATCAAACAGTTTAGTTTTCTGGTTTCAGTTCTACCAGAACCACTCTGTGGTGGTCTGAAGAATTCAGAATGATCCAGTCCTGATGTTAGACCAGGTTTTGGTCTCATTAGCTTCACTCAGGCGTCTCCTGCAGTTTTCAGACTGTTGTTCATTCTCCTCACCTCTCCCAGTGTCCTCCCCCTATCCAGGCCTGACGGTCCCCGCTCTGCCTGGAGCCCTGGCCTCCTTGTCCCTTCCCGGGGCCACCAGGCTGGGATTCCCCCCCCTCCCCACTGGACACTGTGTCCTGCTGGTTAGCAACCTGAACCCTGAGGTGAGTCCCTCACTCTTTCCACATGATCGTCTGCTTCAGGGAAGATGTGATGGAGCGTTTTCTTCTTCAAATGTTTAGTGTTTTATTACTTTATAACGTCGATGGCAGCAGAGTTAAAGGACGGAGTCATGATCAGGATCAAATGACGAAAGCTGAACCTAAACAGATTCTGTAAGAGAAGTGGTTTAGTATCGGTAACTCTTCACGTGTCTCTGTTGTTGGTTATGTCAGTGGATCTCCTGGTTAATGTTTCACTGAACATGTGGACAATATTGATAACAACAGAAGAATGAAGTAGTGAAGGAGCAGAGGTTTGTTTGGACTGTAACTGTTTCCCTTCACAAACTACAGGAATAAAATCATCAGACAATCGGTCACTGAACTCTCTAAATGGCACTTTCACAGCTAAAGCCTTCCCATTTTTGTTTGCTACGGCACAGAGCTGCGTTCTGGGGCCACTCAGGTCTACAGGAGCAACTTTGGTCTTTTAAAAACTAAAAATGAAACCTGCTGGGTCCTGTAAGACAATGTTTGAACAGAAACGATGAATGTTCCCTCAGAGCAGAACCTCTGGTTCTGACTGGAGCGAACAGACAAAGGTTAGACCTGTTCTCCTGCATCGTGCTGTCTGATTGGCTGTTTGCTTTCATGTGACATTATGATGTTCTCACTGATGTTTCTCACCTGTGTTTGTAATGCCTTCTCATTAAACTCACGAGACACACACACACACACACACACACACACACACACACACACACACACACACACACACACACACACACCTGTCCAGTCATGTGTGAACATGTTCTCCTCGTATTGACATTAACTGACCCCTCCTCTCCATAGGTAATTAACCTTCTGATTGACCCCTCACCTGTCTTTTTTTCCCTTTTTTAAATTTGTTGCCATGGAAACGCCTCGGACCCTCCACCTGTCCTGCCCTCCCACCTTTACCTGTCCTGTCCCTCCGCTGCCTTCTCTGCTGTCTTTAAAGAGAGTTACGCCCCACTGCCTCTTTATTCTCTTCGGTATGTTGTCACTAGCTTCTTATTTTGAATTATCTGAACCACCTGGTTGATTTTTGTTGTTCTTCCTCTTTTTCATTTGTTTATGATAAAAAAGAAATAAGTGTCTGCTGGTTTTGTCAAAATTTGCGTGTTGATTGATTTGAATTTATTAACAATATTTGCAGCTTTTCCTCAGTGGTTTTAGATGCACGTCAAAGATGTCGAGGAGCAAATTCAAAGAACCGTTTTTGAATTTGGAATCGTCAGGTCATGTATAAAATGAATCATAGAATTATATTTTTAGACTGAAAGAAAGAAAAGTGACTTTAGTGGTCTTAAAAGACCTTTACACACCCGTGTATTTCTATGAAACTAGTTTGTTCTATTTATACACTGATCGATTTGTTAGGGGTCAGGAAATAACAGAGCTGTCATAGTTTGTAGTGATGGATTAATTAACGGCTTTATAAAAGCTTATTTTCAGAAATAATGTCAGAACAACTTTCATGGTGAGGAAATGAGACATGAAACTGTTGGACCCTATTTAACCTGCAGGGACAAAGTTGTGAGATTTGGACTCATTGACTCGTCAGATACAGTTTAAAATGATTCCAGCAGCTGTTGTCTGCATGTTACTGGTTCTCTGAACAAAAAACGCCTGGACAGTTCAAGCTGTGTTCAGCTTTACTGTCAGAAGTTTGAGGAGCTGCATTTATTGTGTTCTTCATCTTATTTCAGTGAACCTGAGTTTGCATGCTGGGTTTCTTTCAGTTTGCATGTCCTCAGTGCTGAATCAGCTGCTCTTGGTTTTTAGTCAGCACTCCCATAATTCATAGCTCCTACACGGTGTAATTTGCCATTTTTAATTTTCTATGACCCTTACCCTTAATTTCCTTACTTGCATTTCCTATGTATAACCATCCAGAAATCCCTCCCAAATTAAATTCATAAATTTGTTAGTGTTCCCACTTTCTGATGGCAGCGTCTCACTGCTGCTCCTTCTTTACCTACAGGTTTTACATCCAGCACTTTACAGAGTTTTATTAATACATCAAAGTGGAAATTGTTCCCACATAAGATTTACTGAGCATTAGACAAAGGGTCAGTGGCTTGGCAGGCTGCAGTCAGACCAGTTTCTCACACAGCTTCCTGTAGTGTTACACGGCTGTAGCTTCATACGTTGTTCATCTTGTTTGTATGACGCTCTGAGTAACAAGAATTAACCCGTTTTTTTTTTTCTGACTGTGTGTTAAGGTGTTTATGGTGACGTGATGAGAGTGAAGATTCTGTTCAACAAGAAGGAAAATGCTCTGGTTCAGATGTCTGACAGCACACAGGCTCAGCTAGGTAACAACTTGGTCTTTCTCCTCTGCTCCTCACTGCTGAGGACTCCTGCTGTGCCGTGTCTGATTTGTTAAAATGTTGTTTAACTTTATTGATGCTGAATCGTCATCATCTCTCAGCCTGTGAATGAGGTCATAACTATTTCTAAAAGTACTTTTCTGAATGGAAGCTCTGACTTGCAGGTAAGATCAGGTTTCACTTTACAAAGGCACATTGATTATTTAACTTATTATTCTGTGGTAACAGATGAGATGGGTTTTTTTAACATGACACTAAGAATCCACCTAAGAATTGTGGCTCTCAGTTCCCAGATTATCCTCCAGATTAACACGTTGTGTTCCTGGACAGGGCACTGAACCTATAACCCTAGATGCAGTTATCTGTCTGCAAGAATTAAAGAATTTACGTAAAGGTAAAAAATAAGTGTTACTGTAAGAATTATCTTGAGGTAGTGAGATAAGTTGAGTTGAATAAGTCAGTTGTGATGATGATAAGCTGACATTAACAGTAGCTGTGCTTGGTTTTATTCTGTGCTGCAGTTATAGAAAGTCCCCTCAGTGAAAGATAAGGAAGCGCGTCCTGTCTAAGATTGTGTCTGATGTCTTCCTAGTCGTTCGGGTCTTGTCTAGTTGGAAGATAGAGCTGTGTTTCTGCTCGTGTTTTGCAGCCATGAGTCACCTGAACGGTCAGCGTCTGCACGGGAAACCTCTGCGCATCACGCTGTCCAAGCACACCAGTGTCCAGCTTCCTCGTGAAGGCCACGAGGACCAGGGATTGACCAAAGATTACAGCAATTCCCCTCTGCACCGCTTCAAGAAGCCTGGCTCCAAGAACTACTCCAACATTTTCCCACCCTCTGCCACCTTACACCTCTCCAACATCCCGTAAGTCCTTCAGCTGCAGGGGTAGGAACATAATCCACCCCTGGCCTGTAGTCCCGGCTCAGGACCACTTTCTGCACCCCTGAGCAGATGAGTACACGTTTCTCAGATCTGGTCTGTTTATGTTTTTAGCCCTTCTGTGGTTGAAGATGACCTCAAGATGCTGTTTTCCAGCTCAGGAGCCATGGTCAAGGCTTTTAAGTTCTTCCAGTAAGTTACTGATTTACTCCCTGCACTCAGACTTACTGACATCATCTCTGCTCTCCTCATTCAAACATTCATCTTTTCCTGGTTTCTGAAGTCCTTGTCCTGTTTAGTTGTTCCGAAGTCCTCCACGCCTTTATCTCCCATATCCTCTGTCCTTATTCTTTGTTGAAGCCTTCATCTCTGCCTTAATATACCTATTGTTAACTTGACCTTGCTGTCCTTGTTTTGTAGTGCCTGCCTAGAAATGTCTTTCCTTGTTGTGTTGTCCTTGTACTTACGTGTCCTGCAGTTTTTATCATCTCTGTTGTCAAGAAGCACTAGATCTTAGGCCCAAAAATCCTTGCTTTTCCTTACCCTTTGAAGCTCTCACCCTTGGCCTGAAGCTTGTCCCCAAAATTTCTTCCTCTTCCCTCTTCCTGTCCCCCACCTTTCCTCATTGCCTGTCGAGTTACAGTGCCTTGAGAAATTATTCACACCCCTCAAACCTTTCCACATTTTGTTTCATTACACCCAGCTGTTAATGCATTTTATGTGACAGACCAAGTAGCATAATTGTGAAGTGTAACGAAGGAACGAAAAGGTTTGTTAGAGAACATACAGTACCATGAAGACCAAGAAACACAGCAGACACCCTAACTGACAGATTGGGGAAGGAGAGTATTAATCAGACAAGCAACCAAGATGCCCATGGTAACTCAGCAGAGGTCCATACGTCAGGTTGGAGAATCTGTCCACAGGAAAACTATTAGTCGTGAACTCCACGACATCTCCATTTGGAAGCCACAGGAAGTCGAGTTTGCAGTTTCCAGCAAATGCGTGTTAGAAAAGTGCTCTGGTCAGATGAGACCTTCTGAGACTTTCTGATCTACATGCAGAACTCTGTCTGTGGTGGAACCCTAACACTGCAGATCTGCCTGAACACCCTGGCCCTCTGTGAAACGTGGTGGTGGTGGTGGTAGCAGCATCATGCTGCATCATGAGCTATTGTCTGAGGATTGAGTCATGGCAACTGGACTTCTTTCTTCCAAGTAGAGACGTTTCGTTCTGCATCCACAGAAC
>JAUYWH010000020.1:24261722-24272006 GCA_034779795.1 Ctenopoma multispine | reverse complement strand
ACACAGTAACAGTACACACAGATACACACAGTAAGAGTACACACAGATACACACAGTAACAATACACACACAGATACTGACACGTGGTAAAACACACAGTGTCATCTTTAATACTATTACTATTAATAATACTAACACTAATAATAATACTCGTGCTAGTACTAATACTAATTATCATACAAATATTAATAATTATAATCCCATAACACCCCCCCCCCCCATCTGTTACTGCTGTGATGGTCTGAGGACTCTGCTGCTGTCATCCACTGACTCAGAACACATCAATATTTCAGTGTCAAGAGAGAGAGAGAGAGAGAGAGACAGAAAGAGAGGGAGAGAGAGAGAGAGAGAGGGAGGGACAGAAAGAGAGAGACAGAGAGAGAGAGAGCGAGAGAGAGAGGGACAGAGAGACAGAGAGAGAGAGCGAGAGAGAGAGACAGAGGAACACAGATTAAAGTTTTATGGTTCCCTTTAGAACAGAGATACAGATTAATGGAGCTGCTCTATGAAACTTTCAGAGGGTCCCATGAATACTTGCTGAGACCGCTGGGTGTTCGACCATCACTGACTATGTAGACTAAGAGAGAGAGAAGAGAACTGGAAACAGTCTGAAGAAAGTTCTCCACCGATTCTACTTGGAACTACAAACCGTGGAAGAGATCTGTGATTGGTTCAGGTGAGGTTCATCAGTCCAAACTCACAGATCAGTCATCACAGTTTAAAAACTTTACTAGTCAGGAAAAACTGTTGCTGTGTTCACCTGTGACGATCTGAGACACCCACACTACAGGTACAACAACCACACGACAGGTACAAAACACACGACAGGTACAACACACACGACAGGTACAACAACCACAGGACAAGTACAACAACCACACGACAGGTACAACAACCACAGGACAGGTACAACAACCACAGGACAGGTACAACAACCACACGACAGGTACAACAGCCAGAGGACAGGTACAACACACACGACATGTACAACAACCACACGACAGGTACAACAACCACAGGACATGTACAACAACCACAGGACATGTACAACAACCACAGGACATGTACAACAACCACAGGACAGGTACAACAACCACAGGACAGGTACAACAACCACACGACAGGTACAACAGCCAGAGGACAGGTACAACAACCACAGGACAGGTACAACAGCCAGAGGACAGGTACAACAACCACAGGACAGGTACAACAGCCACACGACAGGTACAACACACACGACAGGTACAACAACCACACGACAGGTACAACAACCACAGGACAGGTACAACACACACGACATGTACAACAACCACACGACAGGTACAACAACCACAGGACAGGTACAACAACCACACGACAGGTACAACAACCACACGACAGGTACAACAGCCAGAGGACAGGTACAACAACCACACGACAGGTACAACAGCCAGAGGACAGGTACAACACACACGACATGTACAACAACCACAACGTTTGTCACTTCCTGTGTTGCAGTTTTTACACCTGAAATGAGAAACGGGTGGAGCTGCAGTCACTGCTCCGCCCCCTGCTGGTCAAAATCAGCATCACAGGAACAAACATCTTTGTCCTACGTTGTGTGTGGTCAGTGAACGTCACTGATTCTTTCAGTGACACTCAGATTAAAACTGCAGGTATCTGTTATTTTGTTGCACCTGTGTCCAGTTACCGTCTTCTCAGAACGTTCTGGAACAATGAGAATAATTCATTTGTGTCTGATGGAAACTGAGCATATCTGACCTCCTGTGTTTTTAAACCAACTGTCAGCGTTCCAGTACTTTCAGAGGGGCCCAGAAACTCCACGTTCTTAATGAATGACTCATGACGTTCAAACGTTCTGCTGCTGCTCTACACAGAGAACAGTCCAGTTCTTATTCTAACCTTCAAAAATCTGTAACTGCTGCGACTCACCTGTTGTTTACCTGTTGTCTTCTGGCCCCTCCCTGCTCTCCCACCAGCTGCTGTGCACTTAAACACATGAGCTTTCTGTGGGATCTTAAACTGAGCAGGTTCAGCATCAACAGGGAAGAAAATACGGCACAAAGAGTCTGTTGTCGATGATCTAACATGTAGACGTGGTTAGCTCATCAGAACATGTAAGCACCTGTAAAGTAGGTTTAACAACACTAATTCATTTGTTTCTCCCACGTTAACACTTACAGGTCGTTATAACCCTGTTCTTAATGAGCTGTAGGTAACGTGTTACCTTTATCTCTCCGGCTCCACCCGTGCTGTAGAATCTCCTCACTCAGATCTGCATGTCTGTTAGATGCTAACTGCATTTCACTAATAATCTGATACTACCTCTGAAAGTACTGATCCTGATAATATTACTTGTTGATGAAAGCAGCCTCAGCATTTTCTAAATGAATGAGACTGAATGAACTTCCAGTAGGAAGCTGCTGCTGTGAGCTTGTTCTCAGTTAATTAGTTCTTGAGTTAATGAAGTAAATTACAGCAGAGTCAGGAGGCTGCACAGGTGTGTGGAACACAGTACACAGAGTTCACAGAGCTGGGACAGGTGAGACTGAGCCTTCACAGCCTCCAGTCAGGAACAAGAATCTGGCAGCAGGGCCCGATTCAGGAGGCGTTCAGGTACAGAACACCTGCACGTTTGTTCAGGTTGAACATGAGTCAGACTACCTTACCGTGTGGTTTAGACCATCTGAATCTGGGATTTCACTGATCCAGGTCCAAACACAGTCCACACAGTTTCTGTTGTAAACAAACTGGAGGATTCCGAGAAGAACTTCAGATCTCACAGGAACCCTGCGGCGTCTGAACTTGTGTTTTGTATTTGTCCTTGGTGAAGGAGACAGAGCGTCTCTGCAGGGGTTCGACCACCGAATCAGACACAGACAGACGATTTAATGGACTGTCTGCTGATTCGTCCATCAGCCTTTAATTGACCTGCTGTGTGTGAGTGTTCCCCACAAACCTTCATGTGACCAATTAGAGTCATTTCACAGGGAGTTAAGGGTTAATTATCTCCCAGAGGATGCTGCTGGACAAAGTGGACGATTACTCACAACTCATCACACGTGGACAGAATTACCTGCACAAGCAATCACAGAGACACCAGGACGGAGCAGGCTGGGGGGGGGGTGAGGTGGTGGAGGCCAGTGAACCGAGCGTTTGCATAATTTAGCTTTTAGGCAGAAGTGTTGAAGCTGTCAGACAGATGCAAAACAGCCAAAGCGACCAGTAAAATCCGTGATGGACCTGTCAGCTGGACGGCCATTAGCCGCTCGCTGAGACGCTCTTCTTCTTCTACTATCTGCTAAAAACTGCTTTTCTCTTCTTCCCCCCTCAAACATGTCAAACACGCGTGACTGCTCAAACACGTCGATGCTGTGGTTCAGCTGTTTGACAGCTATGTTTGTTTGTTTGCAGGTCTCTCTGCGGGGGGCTGCCGGCTCGGGGACGAGCACAACGAGGAGGACGACGAAATATGGAAGAAGAGATTGGCTCAGAGGTGGTGAGGGCCCGGCTGCTGTTTCTGGGCACGGGGTGGAAGGCGGGAAGAATTAGCATTTAAAGTAGTTGCCCTCCAGGCGTTAGCACACCTTGGTGAGCTCAGACAATATGCTCCCTGCCCCTCTCTGAAAACTCCTGGGATACAAACATAAAATCGAATCAGTGCAGAGCAGAGAGAGAATCACATCCATCACTGAGGAAACATCAATACAGTCAAAATACAAGGTCATAAAAAATGACAACAAAGTCAAGACTGAACATCAATGTCCCGTTTAAAGGTCCAGGTCCAAAGACAACCCACAGAAACAGGAAGTGACTCAGGTGATGAGGGAAGTGGGAACAGGTGTGTGAGTGGGTGGGGAGGGTGTCAGGTGACTGGGAATGAGAACTGTGGACGTACAGGACGTTGTCATAGACACAGATGTCAATATTTCTGTGTCCTGTGGAACAAACACTTCCTGCTTCTGCCTTCACTTCATGTCCCAGAGATCTTCAGCATCAAGAGGACTGTTACAGCACCATCTTTTTCTGAAAATTAACGGTGGCACCTGAATGCATCACTGCAGGCCCTGAAAAGAAGAGCTGCAGTTACTCTGAGGTGAATGTGACGATAGAGGAGTGACTGTTTAAACTGTGTCCGTGTCAGTGGAGTTTGATTCTACTCTTTAGATCCTTTGTTCACTGACTATGAAGACTCCAAGCAGAGGTGGTGGACGTCCCTCCCCAGGCAGCCGTGATCACAATGAAACAATGATCCACATCACATCCCAGTCAGTCAGAACTGAAGAACAAGAACCTCAAACAGGACCAGCTGCTACTGAGCAGAACCTTTAGACTGACTCTGTTCACCTGCGTTTTCAGAGCACTTCCTGTGTCCTGTACCGTGTCTACTGCAGCTGTTAATGTGCATCATCCCAGGCTTTTCTCAAACGGGGGCCCTGAGAAGTCGATGCACTGAACCAAAGCAAACTAAAGACAAATTCCTCAATTTGAGAACAGATAAAAATATATGATAAGAAATATCCAAAAAGAGAAAACAACCAAATCAACCAGGACCTGGAGGAAACTGAGGAACAGGTGTGTGAGTAGGTGGGACATGATGGAGTAAAACTGATGTTAACGAGCATTTCTGAGGAACATGTGAGGTGTCTGAGGAAAAAAAAAGAGGAAAAGATGGAGTGAAGGTTGAGACGGACTGAGACACAGAGAAGAAGGGAAACAATCCCGCTTTGTAGCGGGGGGCTGGGGGGGGGGGGGGGTGAAAGTCTTTAATTAGAGTCTTCAAAAGGAAAAAGGCGTCAGGCGGCGTCTCTGAACTGTCCATCATCATTAGAGGAGGAGGAGCTGAGGGCTTTTATTTTGTTAAACTGATTCCAGATTCTCTCAGTTTGAACCTGATCCTCCAGGTTTCCTCCTGGTTCAGCTGTGGTCTGTCCAAACTCATCAGAGTCCAAGTGAAAGTTTGTGCCAAGTAAAAAAAAAAAAATAAACGTAAAGTTTCTGATCAGCTGTCTGAAGAACAACAATTAGAGGAGCTGAGCTGCAGCAAACACGGGAGGAAACCCTGAGCGGGAACGTTCCGTCATCACGAGGACACGAGAACCTGCAGAGGCCTGAAGCATCAGGGGCCACATCACGGCTCACAGGTTTGTCAGGTTTAAGTGATCTGACACAACAGACGGAAAAATATAAACGTTTGTGGACAGTAGAACCACATTTAAAAGACAGTTTCTGTTATTCTGTCCACCCTCTAACACACACGACTGTAGGGGGTGGGGCTGGTGGGGGGGTATTTGGGTATTTTGGGAGGATTATGTTAAAACTCTCCGTCTCAGTTCAGACTGAAGGATTTCTGTCTGACAGCTGTGAGACCAAGCTGGCGTGCCGGTGCTTTTTCCCCCCACAATCCTTCTTTGTTCGTTGGCGTGTCACTTGTCCAGCATAGAGGTGGGAGGGGGTTTATGGTGGGGGGGTGGGAATAAGAAGGAGACACGGATATGAACTTCCTCCAGTCTGTAAAACCTCAAATCTTCTGTCGTTTCCACAGGACTGAGTGTGAAAGTCAACGCTTCGCTTCTCTTCTCTTCTTCTTCTGTCTGATTATGGGCACCGCTCCCTCCTCTTCCTCTTCTCCCTCCTCTTCCTCGTCTGCAGCAGAATAAGAATCAAAGCTTTGATCGTCTTCTGAGATAAAACCAGTTCCACCTCAGCATCCTGCTTCACTTTGATTTCTGCAGCTTCACAGCTGCTAAAAGGAAAAACAGAGGCAGCCACTTAATTTTTAAGCCTCTAAACTGAAGTTCTAGGCAAAACATGTCTGTGGTTCCAGGACCAAAAGGTCAGGTCACAGTTTCAGGTCCAGGTCTCCACTGAAACGTCATTCAGTTTTTTCTAATTCAGCTGATTCTCACTACTTCAAATGTGGTTGAAAGATGTTTGATGAGAAAGAGCAGCTGAGACTGTGGAAAACACTTATCACAGACAAAACATTTAAAATTGTCATTTATCCGTTACCTGCTGATATGGTGGAACAACAACAAACAGAAGGATGAGAAAGTTACAGCCCAGGTTAACGAGTTTATAACAAAACTAATGACACAATAAACACTGTTTAATGTTAGAACGGGTCTCTGGAATTAATTCCCACACATTTAACGCCTGACCTTCAGAATCACACTAAAGGTCTGTGGATCACCTGTCGCATCACAGCAGGTAGATTCACACCTGTCTGTGCTTCTAATGCTTCATCTCACGTTGGTATAAAAATGAAACATTCAGTTCAATGACCAGAGAAACTGTCGATATCAGCTCTTTGCTGCCACCTGCTGGTTCGGATTCTGATTCAATCATTAAACACTAACTCACAGTTTCGTTCCTAGAAAACACAGGACGTAAAACATGGAAATGTTTCTACTGGTATCCGTTTTTAAAGTTTTTACGGGTTCTGAAACATTTAGTCTGCACCTGATTTAAAATAATTAGTTCGATCATGCAGATTGTGTGGAGAAAACCTGAAGACAAACGGTTTCCCTCCAGGATGTGAAGCCAGAGGCTGATGAAGGACAGAAATCAAACCTGACTTCACGGTCTGCTACTGCTGCTTGTAACTTTAAACACTCGGATGATTATTTCAGTAATGTTTCAGGAATCCAGACAAAAGTGAAAACTACGGAAGCCCCGAGAGGCAAATGTCTTTCCAAGATCATTTGTTTGTTTGTCAAGTTTGTAATTTGCTTTCAGTTGTGAGACAGGTGAATAAAGATTTGTGAACATTTATTATGTTAAATCATTTCTTATCCAACAGCATTGTTCATAACTAACAAACAGACAACCTGTCACAGCAGCACAGAGAAATTTAAAGTCACCTGGAAGAAAACAAGGTTTCTGCTCTTATTTAGACTCTTCTCCTGTTTCACTACAGAAAAGAAAATGAAAACATAAAAAGAAAGAAAGAGAAATTAGATGTTGAAGGTAGAAAGATGAGCAAGTACAAAAACACCTGTTTTTTTAAAGGAAAAATTAAATAATGAGTAAATTGTTGTGTAGGTAAAATAATTACCTGCAGAGGGAAACACGCCGACGACTCAGGTTTTAGATAAAAAGTGATTTAATGTGTGAGGCTCAGAACCTTCATCAACATCTACACGTTTCATCAGATAAAAAACCAACAGTCACCTCTCAGACACAAACTGTGCTATAAAACACGTATGTACAGATAAACACACCCCTCTCCCCCGTTACAGACGGGTCCCATTCCTGCCTCACCCGTCTCACCTGACGCTGTGATGCATTCAAGTCACCTGGGAGAACATTTCAGTAACATGTAACAGCCTCCATGTAGTGATGAGAACATCAGTAGATGTTTGATTGGTCCACGTCACAGAGAAACGTCTCACAAAGTCACTGTGACGACAGCTCAAACTAAACCTCAGTGTCAGTTTTAAGGTCGTCTGGTTGAGCAGGTTCTTTACAGCTCAGTTTTCAGAGCTGATGGTTTCTGCAGAAACAAATACTAACAAATAATCTGGGTTTGTTGTAACTATACAAACACCGAAGTTGTTTCCATGTGTATCCGGCAGGTTTTCTGCTGTGCTCTAATTGGCTGGTTTAATGTGGGATGTAGCACCAGTCACACAGGGACAATTTGGTTTTAAGCAGACACAGCCTCTCTTTGGTCTCCAAAAACTATGGCCTGTGAGATCTGGGATGCAGTTCTTCTTACACTTAACCTGACCAGAGACACAAAGGCTGATGGGAAGTGAACTGTGAGGAGCTGAGGATCTCAGCTGGGTGCTCTGGAATGAGACAGGACGCATCAATCTGTACAAATGGATTTGGTCTGAAAAGGACGAGGCTGACGAGGCACAGCAATCGCTTACAGATTCAGTGTAATATTTTCTTTTCAAAGTTGCAAACTCATCTACAAATCTCCCAGGTGTCTTGAATGCAGCACAGCTGTAAAAACACACGGCATGTCACGTTCAGGTGGGATCTCTTAGAGGCTGGAATGTCGACGTAATAATATTAAGACACAAACTAAACAGCATCTGAGCATCTCTCGGGACCCTTCAGACGGCCGCGGGGCTTCTTCTCCGTCAAACTTTCAGAATAAAACGAGGAATTAATGCCTGATGCACGACTCTGCAGTGAAGGCCCTCCACGCAACATCTGGTTTGCACCACTGGGCTGAATCCAGTGAAGCAGTCATGAACAGAAACATTCCCACAGGAAAACACAAAGACCCTAAACCAGTTCAGTTTTGTTTTTTTAGTCCTTAAACCAGAAACCTGAGGCAGGTGGATTTGTTTGCATCTAGAAGGCTGTTTTTGGTTTCAGCTGTAGTGGATCACAAATTTATAAATAAAACCGTTCAGAGAGGCAACGCGACAGACGAAACAAGCTCACATCGTGACTCACGAGTCCAGCAGAACACCACAGAAACTAAACAACATTCATCTGCAGATTTTTGTAAAAAAAACGACAAATTAAAGTTCAGGAATGATTAAAATATTGCTACAATATATGATTGGAATAAAACATGATTGCATACATAGAAATAAAGAAATCAAAAAGGAACAGAAAATAGAAGAAAACCCGCTACAGCTCGGGCTGCAGCAGTGTCCCAGGTCCACGGTACATGATGCTATGAAGGGTGATGTTATCACACAATGTTCATCTGCTTACTGGAAGAAACGAAATCCTGAACAAATACTGATGATTTCCTACATCCTGGCTGGAATAAGTGACTGAGTGAGTGAAGTGTACAGACTGGATCAGATTTTACAAACCAAACAGTCAAAGGGAGAAAATCATGAGCAGAATGATTTCTAATGAAAATGACTTGTAACAGATAATAATATGAATCGCAGTAATAATACCGTGAGAATGTGACACTGCTGCAACACTCGCTACAACAGAATCATTTCACATGTTTAACGCTACAGTAACCAGCAGTACAGAACCCGAACACGAAGGGCTGGAAAGCAACACCAATAAAATACACTTACCATAAGGATATATGTCGACAGTAAACCTTTATCAGCTGTAAACCTGCTCTTTGTCAAGTTACAGAGGCATGATGGGCGATTCTTTTTTAATTACACACGTCAAAGTTGAGTTTCCAACTCTACCATTAAGGCACAGGGATCAGACGAGGCCCCGATGAGTCCAGTTTTAACGAGACTCGTCTTAGCAAGGGCCAGTCTGTGGTCTGACAGCTCGAGGGTAAATCTGCGACATCCCGAACACGGTCAGAGCAGATTTTAAAAGACACAAGTGTTACTTCATAGGAGAAAACTACAGAATAGGATTAGAGAAAAACAAGACCAATAAATCTGAGATTAAAGATAGAATTCTGAATTAATGAAGTCAGAACTCAAAGACCTTGAGGCTTTAGAATAACTTAAACTGCCGAAGGCAAAAGTGGCTTAAAGGTAACAAATCTACAAGAAGGATGCCGTCTGAATTCTAGCTTCATCCTTTAAGGTCCTGACAAACTCAATTATCACCTTATAATCCCTGAATTCTGAGGTTAAATCCAGAATTCTGACTTCTTCCAGACTACAGGGACCCTTGTCCCCTTTGAAGACAAATAACCTAAAACTGAATCTAAAAAAATAATTTAATCACATCACACCAGACTTGCTGTGGTTTCTGCAGACGTGCGTTGGAATGATCGGAGTGTAGTGGACACCACTGAGTCCACTTCCAGAGAACCGTGCAGGATTCAGATGGATTCAGTCCGTGGTTCAGATGGAGGACTTTGAGAAGGAGACCCGCAGGTGGTGGTTCTCTCCCAGGTCGTGGTTGTGAAACTCAATGAGGGACTCAATAGCCTCCTCCACTGAACCCATCTGGATCAAAGCCATCTTATGGTCCTTCCTGAAGGAGAAACCAACACAGAACTCTTGAGAGACTTCAAACAAGAGGTGAACAAAGACGTGGTATTATGATGAAAACGTTAAATGTGTTTTATTGGGATTTTCTGTGATAGACCAACACAAAGTAGCATAACTGAAGTGGAAGGAACCGTCACACGGTGTATTTCTATAAATAAAAATCTGAGAGGTGTGGTATGTATTTGTATTCAGAGTCAATACTTTATCAAACCACTGCGGTGACAGCTGTGAGTCATTTGGACTGTGTCTCTACCAGCTCTTTGCATCTACAGGCTGCAGTTTTTGCCCCCTTCTTTTTTTACAAAATAGCTCATGATGTCTGTGAAGATTCTCAGTCATCCAGGTAAAGTAGTCTGAGGATTGAGTCATGGCAACTGGACTTCTTTCT
>JAUYWH010000020.1:24229341-24261622 GCA_034779795.1 Ctenopoma multispine | reverse complement strand
TGTGTGTGTGTGTGTGTGTGTGTGTCTGTGTGTGTGTGTGTGTGTCTGTGTGTGTGTCTGTGTGTGTGTGTGTGTGTCTGTGTGTGTGTGTGTAAACTTTGACTCATGTACAACATAATTTTGGAGACATTACGATGGCTGAAGAAAAATGAAATGTGAACAGTACCAGAATCGCTCGGAGGCTCCTGAAGAGTCCAGTGTCGTGTTTCACAGCGTTTTAAAAAAAGTCTCGTTTCTGGCTGAAGTTCTGCGAAGCTGAAAGAGGGCGTTCGAGGACACAAACACACAGGGAGAGAGAGAGAGTTAAACTGAGCTCAAAGACTCAGAATAAAGGAGGTGAAGTAACACCCAGAAACACTTTGAAGTCTGACGCCTAAAGGTGAATTTCACACAAGACTAGTAAGAGGAAACGGGTTCATTAAAGAAGATGGATGACAAACTGTGATGTGATTGTAAACAGACAGAAAATAATAATCGATGTCAACTGTAGGAGGAAGCAGTGTGGTGCTGTTACTGCAGAGAAAGATGCAGCAAAGATTCAAACTTCCAGAATTCACCTGTGACAGCAGGTTCTGCACAGCAGGTTCTGCAGTGACAGAATGCTGCAGCTGTGTTG
The DNA here is from genome assembly GCA_034779795.1 of Ctenopoma multispine. Classification (NCBI taxonomy): domain Eukaryota; kingdom Metazoa; phylum Chordata; class Actinopteri; order Anabantiformes; family Anabantidae; genus Ctenopoma; species Ctenopoma multispine. The sequence continues at coordinate 24,261,006 of JAUYWH010000020.1, read as the reverse complement.
TTAAAGTGATGAAGTAGTTTTCTTCATTCGCTCCCGGGTCCTCTTCACCTCCTCGGACAAACAGGGATGGACTTAAATATTGTCTGTTTAAGCTTCTAACAAACACTAATAGTGTTTCTGCAGCTTCTAACTGCTGAGAACTTTTTCATATTTATGAACAGGTTCTGTCACGTGAACATGAGTCAACAGCCGCAGTTTTTAACCATCGTAGCAGTTATCACAGTGTTAGACTCAGTGAAACCAGGTTAATCCCCAGAGTGCAGGGCTAAAGTGAACTCACTTTGTGGTCCAGGACCCAGGTGTTGTCCTGATGTTGTGAGTGTGTTTACTGTGTGTTAGTGTGTGAGGCTTAAACAGGATTAGGCTGCAGCTCAGGTGTTCCTCTAACAGGATTACAGAGTCCTCCTGAGTGATCACGGCCATGTTAATCCAAATTATCAACCACTGAAAACAAAAAGGTGTTTGTGGACGCAGCTGAGACTTGGGGTGGGGGTGGAAGACGTATTCAGATCTGTTACTGCAGTAAAAATATCATTAGCTCAGTAAACATGCAGGTAAATGTCCTGTATTTAAATATTACTGCAGTAAAACTAGTAACTAAATGTTGAAATACTACAAGTAGAAAAAGGTGAAGCCATGTTTGTTATGTTATTATTGATGCATTTCAATCAATCAATCAAACTTAACTCTACACAGATTTTCATACAGTTCTCAACAGAAGTCTGAAGACTATGAGTCTCTAAACAAAAAATAAAAATGTTATTGTAGAAATAGTAAGAATCACTTTATAAAATGACTGTTATCTTTTTTATTATATATACATATATATATATATATATATATACACACTGAGAACTGTGGACTGATGCAGGTCTGGATGAGTCCTGGTGGTTCTGGTTCTCTGACTCCTTCGGTGTTTTCTGCTGATTGGACCTTGTAGAGGTGGGAGGAGCCTGCAGGTTAATCAAATATGCATCATATGACACTTTTTTACTGGAAAGTCTTCTAAACTGAGACTGATGCGATGATGGAACTAAAACGAGTTTATTTTAATGTGTAGTCACCGAAATTAGCTTCATTCTGTCTGCGATGTTTGCGTGATTGAAAATGTTAAAGCTGCGTTTGACCGGTGTGAAGAACGTCCTGGCAGAAGCTGCAGGTTGATCCGGTGCCGGGTGCAGCTGTCGGCTGCTCCAGCACCAGCAGACCTGTCATCTGACTTCCCCTCAGTGTGTGTTTGACACTGATGTGGATTTTAATGGGGAGCCTTTGAATTCTGCCTGGTGACAGCCCAGCAGGGCAGGTGGGGGAAGTGGTGGTGGGGTTTTGAAGAAGAGTTCCTCTTCATCTGAACCTTCCTCCTACTGGAAAGGTGGATTAACGTCATCTGAGCTGATCTGAGACCAGTTAGCATCAGACCTCTTCACTGCAGTTAATCAACATCATGTAAACGACCCGTGGAGCCGCTGTAAGACTCTGCTAGCAGTCTCCCTTTACTTCCAGTCTTTGTACTAAGCTAAGCTCAAAGTGTCCAGGACTGTGGAATCAATACCACATGATATCTGTAGCTGTGGTTGAGCGACAGAATCGAGTTGTGAAATGTGCAGAAGGCAAATGTAAACAGAATTTTGGCCAAGATAAAACAGAAGATTTTAATATGCTCTGTATGTTAATCTGCTCTTTAATATGCTGAATGTGTGCACAGATACAGGCGCTAAATGGTAAAACACAGAGGAAGCTAATCTGCATCACAATGTGTTCCAGGCTTGTCTTGGTCCTCAGGCAGAGGTTTCTGCAGACAGAGGAGGCTTCAGACACCACAGATGCTAAAACACCAGATCAACTTAAAAACAGGAAAAGTACATTTACGTTTTACTCCTTTAGTTTTCTGTGCAGTAACACGATCTCTGTGCTGCGTTACCTTCACACTGATAATGTGTTAGTCTAAATATCAAAAGCTTCATAACGAAGGTTGAACTTCACGGTTTGGCTGATGAGATAGTATCAGATTCTTTCTCATCTTTTAAATGTGAGCAGTCGTATCACAGATTTTCTGTGTGGGGTGAAAACCCACAGTGTCGTAAAGCTCTGACAAACTCTCGTTCATCGTACACTGAACAGATGTAAATGAATGAACTCAGTTCATTTGGATTTCCTGCAGACCCACTTCCTGTGTTTCCATGTTCACTCTGAACCTGTGAGTCCAGTCTGTGGTTGGACACAGGCTGCAGGTTTCTTAGACCCGTATGAAGGTGTAACCCACCTTTCACTCGGTGCTTCCTGGGATCTTACCCCCGTGACGTGTTCAGACTGAGGCAGACCGGACTCAGTCGATCAGAAACAGACCGAATGTCTTTTATTAAACCTGCTGGAGTTTGCTCTGGTTCCTTTGAACTTTTGTTTGGACCGGGTTTTGGTCTAAAGAGGACTGAAGAGGAAAACCTGATGGAATCAACATGGACATTCTTTGGTTCTGACTAGTGTGGTTTGGACTGGTTCTAACTGGCGGTACGTGGTTGTTCTGATGGTTTTGTGGGTGTTCCTTTAGGTTCTCCTCTCTCAGGTCAGTGTTTGTGTTTCTCAGCAGGTCTCTGATGTTTGCTCTTATTCATTATGAATGATCTGGATCTGCTGCTCACAGACGACTCATGAATCATTGAGAGCAGCATCCGCAACGCTGCTGTTGACTCTCTAAACCTGGTCCGGACCTGGTTTAGACCTTTTCTAATTTGTCAGCTCCAGATCTATAATCAGATTGATTATCAGATGTTTCCCCAGCAGTGTGCTGATTTATTAGGATGTAACTTGATAAATGTTTATTTAAACATCATTTCTATCAATGCACATTTCATCCTCACCGCTGTCCAACAACTAGCGCGTTTGTTGAGCAGCATGTTTCTCTCGTCTGAAACCAAATCAATTATGAATCAGTTCTAGTTAATTTGTAAAGCACACAATCACAACAGAATCATATTAAGGCATTTTACATTATAAAGTCAAAACCATATAGTTATACAGAAAGAAACTGGACAACCCACATCGACAGTGGAGAGGAAAAACTCCAGACAGAACAGAACCAGGCTCAGGGTGGGCGGCCGTCTGCCTCAACCGGTTGAGGTGAGTGGACAGAGGAAAGAAGAGCACACAATAACATCAACAGACAGAACATCCTCATGGAGCCAGACAGTAGAACCTGGACCACACAGACACCTCCCGTGATGAGGAACTGGAAGAATGAAGGAATGTACGAGGGAGAAAGAGAGGCTGCAGCGGTTTTCAGAAAATAAATACTATGATCTCATCAGCAGGAGAACATGAGCTATACTAAATTATTGATTATTAATTATTATAATTACTATCAAATCCTCACTGATGATCAGTTCAGTCTGCTCCTTCAATTTCAGCCGTGTTAAATGTGAGAAGAAAAGTTTGAGAGCTCGTAATTCGTTCACTGACACCAACATCAGCAGCTACAACAACTGTACTTTGATAAATCAGCTTTTCACGGTGCTGCTGGTTCTGTTAACGGGTCAGGTTCAGGTTCAGGGTCAGGTTCAGGTGGAGACACAGCAAAAAGCTCAGCACGGACTCGGAGCTCGAGATGAGTTGAGTTTTGTGGCTTCATGACGGGTCATCATATTTCTAACCCTCCATTATTCCTGTGTGGAGAACACAAGCAGTGATTTTCTCCCTGTGCTTCATTAGTGTTTCCCTCAGGAGGCGTCTGTGGTTAATTAATCACGAAACCAGTTTCCTGCTTTTTATCGACCTTCTGATCTGTGATGGATGTTTCATTTCCGTCTGTGGCTCTGACGCTCGACTTTATTTAAAAGCTGAGGCTGCAGTGAGGTCAGGCCTGAGTGGAGGCAGAAAACCCGCGTTTGGTCTGAATTTAAATCTGACCTACTTTTCCTTGTCATCCGAAAGCCTGAATCTGTTTTTCTTCTCCTCCGCCATCAGAAGATGAGGGGGAGGGGAGAGAGGAAACTCTGTAAGCAGGCTTTTCCCCAGACGGAAGGGAAGCACCAGCAGATTTACACCAGGATGAAGCTTTTAGCCTAAAAAGACTTTTTCTTTTTTTTGGCTGCGTCTGTCAGGCCTCCTTCATTCACCAACCTGACACAAACTAAATCTGCCTTTTCTCTGCCACTTTTCTTCCACCTGAGCCGCAGCTCCTGTCGGCCGCGCCGCCGCAGCTCCAGAGTTAATGGGATTATGCAGATGGCGGTGCTCTTAAAGCGCCCATTTGAAGTGTTTAATGGAGATTATGGAAATGGTCGAGCAACTCGGGCCTTCGCTCGCTCAGTGAAAAGACGACACAATGAGGAGAAAGGAGCCGAGGAGCAGCTGCTGGGACCGGTCGGCCCGGGAAGTCAGGGTGAAGGGTTGCGCCAGTGATTGACGTCTCGATGCCCGGCTCTTCAGCAGCCGGGACGCAGACCTGAGACCGGGGGGTGTTTCGGTTAAACGGGGGCAGAGTCGGGATTTGTGGCACAGTTTTACCTCCTTACATGTGCTTTTAAAAAAGACAAACATAGAAAAATACCTGCAGAAGATGTCTGTGATATGTTACAGTTGTTGACACATGTAGAGAAAGAACGTGATGATGAGAAAATCAAAGTTAGTTAGTTCACTTCACATGTTGCCAGGTGTGGGCTTTAAATCCATGAAAAGCTAATGATTGCTCACTAACTCCAGTCCTCATGTGTCAGTACCCAGCAGTAGGTAGTCAGGCTCCATGATGGTGCCATCTGAGCACCAGCATTTACTGTCAGATTATTCTTCTCCCTTCAACAGTAGAACCAGGCTTAGGGTGGGTGGCCATCTGCCTCGACCGGAGAGGCGGGTGAGAAAGAGGCAGATGTGCAGGTTGGTAGGACCAGGACCAACGAGTGGAATGTGAGCTTGACACAAACGACGTCTGCAGACTAAAGATAAATCTACAAAGCTTGTTTAAGTTCTTTAAGAGCGGTTGTGCAGCTTCCAGTGATTTCAAGTTTCCAGGAATGGATTTGCTCTGCAGGCGGGACGGTTTTATTATTCTGTCTTTTCTCTTTAGATTTTACTGCAGCAGCTCTGGACGAAGCGTCCTGACTGTGGTTAAACGTTTGGCTCCCATGACTTTCCTTCTGATTGTAAACTGAGTTTCTGATTATTCTTCAGACTCTGTTCTCTGCAGACCTCTCTCAGCTTACTCATTCATGAAAAATGCAGCATGTTAATAATAAAAGCTAATATTTCTGGGCGTCGGGCAGAGAGTGGAGCAGCGAGGATAAACATGGCAGCAGAAGAAAAGAGGAACGCCGTCAGTGTTTCACGCTCTGATTACTGCGACGTCTTAACGAGGTTTACATGACGGGGCTGGCAGGTCCATGCCGGGTCACCACACCCAACACACACACAGACGCACACGCGCGCACACACACACACACACACACACACACACATGTGAGTCTGTCTGTAGCTCTTTAAGATTTATCCGGTGCTTCACATTCCATCTTTTTGCAGATCAGCATCAGTTTTCAGATTGTTTCCAGGCAGCTGCAGGTTGAAAACCACTCTGCAGACACGGCTTTGTGTGGATCTGCTGTGCTGAAGGAGATGATTTCAATATTTCATGCAGTTATCAGTGAATTTCATCCAGTCCAGAGCACATGTTTCTGCTCCTGTAAGGATCAGAGCCAGACCCACAAGCTGAACCACTGTCTGCTCAAAGTGCTGCAGCCATGTTGTTCATTAATTTTAGTTTCACACACTTTGTCTGAGTCCAGTGTTTCTGGTTCTGTTCAGACTCACAGGTCACAGGACGACGATGGTTGTGGTTTCACTGGATGCTGCAGCTGTGGAGTCTTTCTGTCGGGACTCATCTGTCTCTCGTCCTCTGACTCTTAATGCACAACATTTGCTGTTGGCAGAATCTCGTCTCTCTTTCTCCCACCTGAACTCTGTTTTCCACTTTTTCCTCTATGCACCATGTTTAACTTTTCTGTGCCTTTGTGTAACGATTGTTTTTCACCATTGAAATCTGTGGAAGTTCATTTCTGCCAGTTTGACAAAAGATTTTGACAGTGAGGCTGTGACTTCTGTTTTACCATGAGCCCCCCAGTCAGAAGAAGAGCTGCTGTTGTTCTGAGCCTGAAGCTTTTTGTTAAGTTCTGGATTCTCAGACGTTACAGAGTCGACACAGTTCAGAGCTTCGTGGTTTTTATCTCATAGAATCTGTAGAAGAAAACTAAAAAATTTATTCTTATTCCGTTAAAATGTGAGATTAATTGAAAATGACAATTTGTTCAGCACCAAACCAAAACCACATCTTTCCTGAAATTTGCCTGAACCACAGATGTGATTTGTTTGTCCTTCATCAGCCTGAGCAGAAATAAATGTGTCGCTTCATTTAGTCCAGACGTTTCAGAAGTTGCTCAGTTTTCGGTGTGGAGAAAAGAAATGATAATAAAAATGAACAAAAGTGTGATTTAGTGAGCTGCTGCTGGTTTATTGTGTCCAGCAGAAATCAGTGTCCCTGCTGCAGCATCGTCACCACTGAAACCACTGAAACCAGTGAAACCAGTGAAACCAGTGAGTGTTTCAGGTCAGACAGTAAAACAGGAAACAGACTGAAGAGTTCGTCAGAGACGTGTGTCGGCTCCGGGTGAAACGACGACACATTTAAAATCAGCACGACTTCATTAATTTAAAAGAGGAGTTGTGATGTCACTGATGATGTCACAATGATGAAGGTTCACACACGTGATGAATCCGGCTCCAGACGCTCCAGGTGCAGCTGCTGGTGGAGCAGGTACAACCATCGTGCAGCGATGCAGAAGAGCGTCGATGATCTAAAGGATTCAACCCAAAATGAGTAAAAAACAGCACATCTTTTATTTCTAATAATCAATTTTATTTTTAAAATTTTTAAGTTCAGAATAAACTCTGAGGTTCGCACGTGAATGTTTCCTCCAACACCTGAATCAAGTCTGTGTGGAGACATATAAATCATCATCATCATCCTCATCATCACACAAACACACAGAACGACGCTGTGTTCAGATGGAACGAAGGAGCTGTGAGGAGAAAGGAAAGAGGAGATTAATGGGATCTCTTCTCTCTGATTGGCTAATGATGTGCGAGCCCTATGACCGGCTGACAGCTTAGACAGCTCTGTGATTGGCTGACAGCTCGTGCAGCTCTGTGATTAGCTGACAGCTCAGACAGCTCTGTGATTGGCTGACGGACTTCAGGGGGTTCTCAGCAGCCAGTAATAATTGATGTGTGTTTCCATAAATAAATCATCATCTGCAGCTTCATCACTATTTTTATTTGTCTTTTTATTCCTTTTTCTTCTTTCCTTGTCTACTATCCTACCTCATCTTTTCTCACCTTTACTGTCCTTGATTGCTCTCCTACACCTCCTCATCTCCTCCTCCCCTTCTTTCCTTGTCACCTTTTCCTCCTGTCTTTCTTCCTTCTTTACCTTCCATTCCTCTGCCGAGTTTCCTCCTCTTATTTTATCTCTTTGTCTCCTTTCCTACCTCTCCTTGTTTTATATCCTCCTCCTGTCCCTTTGTCCTCTTCCCTTCTTTCTTTTTTTCTAGGCTTGCTTCCTTTCCTCGTCCTCTGTTTCCTCCTCTCTTCTTCTGTTGAGACCATCTCATCCGTATTTTCCTCCTCTGGCACAGGAACAAGGTCACATTCTGGTTTCAGCTGGAGAATTTCCATGCTGTAAATTTTGTTCTCTGCCTTTGTTTTTAAGTTTCCACAGACACACAAGATTTACATCTGTTTAGTTTTCATTGGAACAAAACAGATAAAAATTAAAGGACTGAAGAAGATCAAACTAAACTGAACTAAGTTTATCAATGAAAAAAGACGTCAGTTACTGGAAACAACCACATTGTTCTGTTTGTAGTTTGATTCAACTTGACCTGATGAAAAAGTTTGCGTTTCGCTCCTGCTTTTCATTTAAATTGTTTTAAGTTGCCATTGACTTTTTTTATTTTTATTCAGTTTTTCAGTCTCATTTAAGTTGTGTCCATCACTGTGCTGCACAGTTACCGTGGTTACAGTTACTAAATTAACGCAAAAATTTCTCCCTGTCAGAAACGTCTTCGTGCTGCTGCAGATTCACAGTTCGTCTGCGTTTGTGTCTTCTTATCTGTTACTTAGATTGCTGATAAGTTCAGTTCATAAACGTGTTTTTCTTATGATGTCAGACGATGGAGACAGGCCGTTACTGAATGGAAGAAGCTTCTTATTCTTGATCGAGCTGATAAATCATCTGTTAAACCAGATATATTTTGGTTTCGATCAGGAAGTTGTTTGTGTTTCCTGCTGCAGGTCAGTGAATCAGGGTCATCATCGTTTCCACAGGTACAATTTCATTTAGTTTTCACTTCACTTTAGTGAATCTTATCAGTGTTTTCATTGATGAAGTTTCCAAGGACACGTCTGGTGACGCCTGTGGAACAAAGGGCTGATGTACCTTTACATAAAAGGACAATAAACATTTACAATCAGAGCTTTGACAGTGTTCCTGTGGGACATGTCTAATTGCTGGACAGAAGCAGGTGTTCATGGGGAAAGCAGCTGTTCTTTCTCTCTCCTTCCTTCTTTGTCTCACCTGAACCAGTTCAGGGGTCCGTGGAGAATGTTTCCATGGCGACGTCCTCCCTGGCTGCCGTGGTGATAAGTTGTAGGATGACAAGGAAATGAGGTGAAGACAGTTCAGGGTTTTCTCCTCTCAGTGTCCATGTTCCTTCTCAGAGCCCTGAGGCATGCTGGGAGCTGCAGTTCTTTGTGGCCGGATGTGTGGCCTCGTTAAGACAAGTCAGCAGAGTGTTAATGGGAGGTAGCTGTCACACATAATGTGGTACTGGGAAAAGTTCTCCATTTCAGGCCCCAGGAAATCAAATAATGAAAAAAATTATTTATTTATGAAGGATTTTATTTTTCATAGATAAAGAAATGATCACAATTGTCTGATCGCACCCACTTCCAAACAGAAGTCAGTAAAAAAGGTTTAGGTTTAAGAACCAAAAGAAGGTTTAAGAGCTGGTTATAATGGTCACAGCTGAAAGGTGGATATTTTATGGCTATGTGTGTTTAGGGACCAGAAGCTGTTTGTTGGCAGAGCACAGTGGGACAGAGGGATTGTAGACCTGGATTAGGGTCCTCAAGTGTTGAGTAGGTGAGTGTCAGAGCATTTAACCTGACGCAGCAGCCACTGGAAACCAGATAGTTTGGATCATCTGCAGAGGTTTAACTGTGCAGTAGGTCATCAGGTGGACATTGTGGCCAAGATGAGAGTTAGTGTCTACACAAGGAGCGGGGTAGAACATTCAGAGGTGGAGATTTTTCTGCTGTTGTAGACAGTTAATCTTCTGCCTAAGAGATGGAGGAGATATGGTCAGTAAAGCTTGGTTGTCAGTAAAGACCCCAGGTTAATGCTGGTGTTGTGCTGTATAGAAAGTAGAGCTGACAAGACCAGAGCATTTGTTTTGGAGAGAGTGAGTTTAAGATGTCATTCTCTCCAAGCAGAGATGTCTGAGAAACAGGCAGAAATGCTTGGTGAGACAGTAGACTCGTCCTCATCAAGTAAAAAGACAGAAAGACCTGTGTGTTATCACGATAGCAGTGATTGAAGAAGCAGTGTGAGTGGATGACATAACCCAGAGAAGAGAAGAGGGCCGTGAATAGAGCCCTGTGGAACACCTATGGGTCTTTACCAGTACAAAGGTGATTGGAAAAGTTATAAAAAATGTTGAAAAACTTATTTACTGACTGAAGGAATGTTCATATAATAAGAAATAAAATAAAAAAGATAAAGACACAGAAAACACAGAAAACACAGAGGTCATAGTCTACATGTAAACTTTTACAAACCAAGTCTTGTCAAAAAGACTGAACCACAAAACTAACTGTTGTATATCAAGAGAGCACTGAAATAATCTAAAAAAATTGTTTAAAACTAAAGATTTAAATGCAGTTTGTTTTAAAGGGCAGTGCAGCAGTGAATGTTCCTGTTCTCTGTGTTTCCATCATTCAGCTGCATATTTTATGATTTCCCATGAATACGAAAGAAGCTCCTGTGATCACATGAATATCAAACACTTTCTGTTTCTGGCCTGATCTCAGCTGATTACTGCAGCAGGAGACTCCTCTACCCGTGATGCTCCTGGAGAGCGTTTACTGTCACAGTGGTGCTTGTGCTGCCGAAGCTGCATGTTTCAATCTCAACTATCTGCTGGAACTCGACATTTCTCCTTTTTCAGGACAGAAATTTCTCTCAGGTTTTCTACATGATGCGACGCTGCACATAGACGATGTGGTGTCACATATTCTGTTTCTGTATTTAGTCCAAATTCATTACATGACACAGGCAATACTTATTTAAAATCTGTCCCACAGTTACTGCTACATCTGTCCCACAGTTACTGCTACGAGTTAAAGTTCCCAGGTCAGAAGCTTAGTAACACAAAGAGAGAATGTTGTGTTAAAAGGCTGCAACCGTGGAAGACATCAAGACCCTGGAAGGTCTGAGCCTCGTATTGTCTGATACAGGTTTTAATAAATTTTTGTGTAGACGGAGGACTGTGGATGTTTTTTTAATTGACAGTCAGTGTTTTTTATATTGATAATAATGTTGAATGTTTCCCTGGTTCACCTGGTGTTCACCTGATGTTCACCTGATGTTTACCTGGTATCCACCTGGTATCATCTGAAAGACCAACACAGAAAACGAGACGTTAGTTTCTTTTCTCAGCGACTCGTCACTGTTTTCAGCTCAGATCACAGTTTCTGACGTTTTAATATCAAACAGTTTCAGTAAATATAAAGGAAACTGATAGATAGATAGATAGATAGATAGATAGATAGATAGAAACCTTATTAATCCCTCGGGAAGGTTCCTCCGGGAAATTCCATTATTTATTCCATGTTAGAAACCTGAGCCCAGCTCAGACCTGCAGCTCCCATCATGCCTCACCTCAGGACGGTGTGGGGGGGTTGTGTCGTCAGGTCAGAGAAAATCACTTCAGTCTTCAATGAATATAAAAACAGGCCCCCTGTCTCTCTGGCCTCCCATGATGCCTTGCAGTGCTGTATTCACTGTGTTTAAATGGAAGCGGCGCATGCTGAGTACATTTTCCCCCCAAAACTGACAGTGTCCCCCCCCACTGCATGCTGGGAGTATGTCTTCATCGTGTCGTCCTCTTCATCATCGTCATGCTACTGTTTGTCTTCAGCTCTCACTGCAGGTCTGTAGTCTGAACTCTGACTCAGCTCTTGTTAGTAGTAGCTGTAGTAGTAGAAGTACTACTACTACTAGAAGTACTACTACTACTACTACTACTACTAGTAGTAGCCTCTGTTAATTTTATTGACTCAGTGTAGGAACCACTTTTATGGTCAACACTTACTGTTTTCTTGGAAAAGAGCATGTGGATGGAAACGCTGCAACAAGCTTTAGACTCTGAAAAGACTGAAAACATCAAATATTTGTATATAGTTTATAATAGTAGTGAGACAGTGAGACTCGTCTGTCGTCACGTTGATCAGCAGGAACCTTTGCAGACAAGCTGTTGAAAATGTAAATTCTCTTTCACTTCTCCTCCGTCTCGTTCTAATGTGCCGTGATCTCACTGTGAACGTGTTCAGAGATTCAAGCTGTGCTGAAGGAAAACGACATTAATCTGTGGTCAGCGCAGTGATATAGTTTGAGGCTACAGTCCCCTGAGAGTCCACCGACTGTCCACGACTGTAATAATCTGTCCTCTGTCATCAGGGACCCCCCCCCCTCCCCCTCCCTGTAGGTCATCTTAATTAGTCCCATATTAATCACCCTCCCCCTGTTTCCTCTGGATAATCACAGCAGTGCTGGTTTGACCAGCAGGGACGAACAATTAGGGTTTGAACAGGACTTAATTAATTACACTGAGGACACACATTATGGTCAGAGTAACTGTACTCACACAGCAGCTGAAAAAACACAGTGAAGGACAACAATCCTACTACTACTGTCTGTTTTACTGCTGTTTTATGATCATAGAGGTTTTTATTTGCATGTAGTACACTGCATCGTTTATACTACGCTGTGTACTGTGTAGTTGGTCTGTCCCTACTGTCTGTGTACCGGGGGTATCTGATCCTGCTCCTTCAGGACCACAGTCCTGCTTGTTTTTCAAACGTTCCCACATTTCCAGCTTCTGATTGGCTGAACATACCTGATCCAGGTGATCAGTGGTTGATGGAACACAGATAGTAGTAAAACAAGCAGGACTGTGGCCCTCGAGGACCAGGATAGGAGTAAGTGTACTGTCCTCTGTACTACCTCTATATTCTAGGTACTGTCTTTATACTGTGTGTACTGTGTGTATTCTGTGCACTAGAACTAGAACTGCGTCCTAGTGCTTGTGTCCTCGTCCTCTTCATTAATTCTCACCCACGCCCCCCCCCTCCTTGCTCTCTGATTGGCTGCTGGGGGGCCCGCTGTGGTAAGACGCCACATTTATACGAGACGGTTTCTGACAAACAGGCAGCAGCAGGATCACTGATGAGATTAGAGAGCTCACAAAGACCAGCTCCAGGACTCTGACATCGACAGTTCAAAGTTGTGAGACGAAGAGAAACTTTTTCTGTGACCACGTTAACTCCTCTGCATAAAGCTCAGCTCATGTTCAGGTGACTCTCAGGTGGATCTGATGGACCCATCAAAGCCTCATTCAGTGAATCAACCTGCAGCTGTTGTTAGAGATGTGACTGTGTCGATTCAGGAAGCTTTGTTCACTGAGAGACTGAAAGATTCAGAGTTTACTGGATGAGGAACTGTCCCGTGTGTCTGATTCTCAGAACGTAACCCTGCAGAGAAGCTGCAGATGTGGTTCCAGCTGATCTGCTTGTTCCAGCATCTTTCTCTTTTTATCTTTATCGTGTTACACTGTCCTCAGGTTATCGTTCCTCTGATGGTTCAGTTTCACACGCTGTGTTTAATATAAGAGATTTAGATATTTAAATCTCTTATATTAGAGATTTAAATATCTGAAACCATAGTCCTGCTGCAAGTTTTTGGCTGCAGGTCACTCGAGGTGACTCGACTTCCCCCTCCTGCCTCCTCAGAAACCTGGTTTAAGCCCCTGATAGTTTCCTTTTTGTGCCCCGTCCTGGTAGTGTAGCTGCTGTTCCTTTAACCTGTCTCTAGTAACATTGAGTCTGATGAGTTTCAGCTCTGACCTGTCAGCAGCAGTCTGGGCTAAACGCACCCTGAGTTACGGCTGAAGGATGAGTTTTACCTGGGGATGTAACCTTTAAACCTCCAGCAGGAACAGATCTGTCCCACCTGACTTCATGGTGAGTTATAGTCGGACTGAGACACTCAGAGGATCAGCTGCAGGACAAAGGTCAAACACTGAAGATGAGCAGGAAAACAGAAGAAATGAAGACAAAACATTTATGTGAAGTTACAAAGAGAAAAGCTGCAGTTGAGACGGGATCATGAGGAGGAATCCCTGTCTGATGGATCAGGACACGTGTTGGTCAGTAAGGGCTTGATGTAAATATGTTTATAGCAGCATTTATAGTGCAGGTTTGTTTCATCACGAGTCTCTGTCTGACTGTGAGACGTCACCGTGTGTCGGACACGTTAGACACACGTTCATGCAGCTTTTCTTCTTCTTCTCTTTTCTTTCTTCTCTATGTTTACAGAGAGAGCTCAGCATGCTAACAGTCCTCATACAGCAGCCATCGTTTCTGACGACGAGCGTCCTCCACACGTCATGGTCAGAAACACAAAGATCAGAGCTCAGGGACAGAAACGTGACCCACTCACTGTTTTTATTAATCTGCTCCTGAAAGTGAAACAACAGGAAAACGATTTTCAGTTGGGATCAGAATAAGATATTCACAGAGTTCACGTACTGGATTTCACTCATTAAATGTTTTTACTGTAAATACAAACTGTTTTCATCAAGTCAGCTTTAGACATTAGACACTGATCCAGAATCTGCTCCTGTCTGATCCACGTCACAGAACAGAGTGGACCGGTGGTGAGGGGGTGCTCGCCTGTGTGCCGCCTGTCTCAGCGTTTACGGTTAGGACCAGGAAACCAGATTTATCTGCAGAAGGCGAAGCACAGTCCTTCAACCTGCAGCCTACAGCCACCTCCTCCAACCACTCGGGATGGAAATCCACTTCCTGTTGGATTAAAGAGGCCGCAGAGTGTGGGGACACACCGGAGCGTTAAATCCGTTGAAGGATCGGCCGACTGTGAGTTTATCAAACACAAAGAGGAATCGGGGAGTTGGGCAGCGTGATCGTAGACGTCAGCCAATCAGCAGCTGAAGCACAGGTTCATCCAGGATTAAAGGAGACACAGGGGTCAGAGGTCACAGCAATCATGTGATCAACATGTAAAGAGAAGCTCAGTTAATGAGAATCTTCAGACCACGGTGTCACAGGGACTCAAACTCTGAACAGAGATTTAAGTGTAAGAAGCTGAAAATACTCAGCAGCTGCAGGTGTGATGTCTCATCTTCACACGGTTCAGTTCTGTGGGGCCGGACTGGATTTGACCACATTAACCAGCTGCTTGTCCTCAGCTTCCACAGTCAGACCAGACCTCTGCGTCTTGGTTCAGGTGGTTTCACATCTTTCCTGAGCCTTATATGACCCCTAAACACTGATGGTCTCCAGTGTCACAAACCCTGTGTGGAGACGTTCATCCTAGCTGTCCTGGTCCCCTCTGTGTCATCATGTCGTCCTTGTTGGTGATTGGCTCCCTGGTCACCTTCCTCTCTCCCTCCAAATGCACCTGTAATAAGGTAAAAAACAGATAAAGAATAAAAAACAGGACAGGCGCTGTGCAAGTGTTACACACAGCAGAGCTGGTGAGAGTATGAACGCGCTGTGGACTGGGTGCAGCCGTCCATCCACCCAACCCCCCGTGACTCTGTTTCTGTTAATAAAGTCACATTCTGTATAAAACATGAAGCTCATGCAGTCGTAAAGCAACTTGTGTTAAATGAAGATTGAAAAGCTGCTGCAGCTTCACAGTTTGTCGATGATTTTAGAAACAGATTGTGACTGAAGAAGCTTCTCTTTTATGGTCGAGCTGATATTTTGGTTTCACTGATCAGGATGTCGGATGCTGCAGGTCGATGAATCACTGACGACTTAATGTCCGTTAACGTCTTTTATTTTATCCTTTAGTTTTAAAGGACTAAACGATGAATATTCTTCATCGTAGTTTTTACCAACAGATGAATAAACACTGTGGGGATTCGTGTTCACAGGGAGGAGGCAGCAGGAGCAGTCAGGTGGTTCAGTTCATTTTCTAGCTGAGACATTAGGAGTTTGATAAAGTTGTCACAGCAGAGCTGATAAAGTTCTGTGTGAGCGTCCATCTCGCTGGACTCGGGACGTTTAGGAAAGTCTGTGACATCAAACACTGTCTGTTTCTCTGTTGTTTGTTGGACTCATTAACTTACAGTCAGGTCAGTCTGAGGTCATTTACCCCAGCTGTGCCCTGAGCTCTGACTCACAGGCTCAGCAGCTCCTTGGAGCAGCAGGGAGGAATTGCTGTAGCTGATTGGCTGGTCAAGGAGCCGAACGACAACAACAGTGGCTTCCGTCCAACCAGCACGCAGCTGCGGCCTCTCAGACGCCGCTCTCTCCTCTCTCTGCAGGATTTGTGTTAAATATTTGAGCGGTCAGATTAGCAGAGCTCCCAGCAGCCACTGGGGCCGTGTAATCCAGGCCGTGTCGGGGTGCTGATAAGAGCAGGCGGGGGTCCGCTGTGGCCCCGTCAGGAGCTGAGGGGATCGCGAGTGACCCCGTTCCTCACTGACACTAATGGGTCAACTAACAGGATGTGCTTTTATTTCTAAAGGGTACAAGGCTGAATTTACAGTTTTCATCAATTCACATCACAAAAACGTTACAGATTCTTTTTTGACAGGGTTAAAAAAAAGTCAGAGGCCAAAGTCACGTCTTCAGCAGCTAACGATTATTTTTTATCAACGAATTTAGACTTTAAATCAATCAGTTGGCTGTTTTGTAACTTTTCTCATTCAGACGTTGTGTTTCTGCCTGAAAGATATTTATTTACTGTGAAACACATTGTGAGAAACTTGAACCAGCAAAAATATTATTTGTACTTTTGTAGATTTTCAAAATAGTTGATTATTAATTTTCTGCCAGTCGGTTATTTAATTTTTGTCTCTGCTTTGTGGTTTTTTCAGTGTCTGTAAATCCACCTTCCTGTCGTCTCTGAAAGGAAACAAAAAGTAAAAAGAAACAATTTGTCAATTAGTTAAATATCTGCAGACTAATTGATTAATTGATGGGTGCAGCTGCATCTGTGTTGTGTAGTTTTCTCTTGTGCTGCGATGGGAGAAACCTTACTACAGCATGTAGAAATACTGTGGTACAAGTCACAGTATTAATAGCAGTACAGTAACTTCAGCAGTTACTTCTGGTTTAGACTGGTCCAGTGGTTCCCAACCTTTGGGTCGGGCCCCTGCAGAGCATCAGCAGATAAACCTGAGAGGTTTAGAAAAGTAGAATCTGAGTCGAGGTGGAGACGGGTGGTTCAGCTAAAATGCATCGTGTGACCGTATCTGATTCCTGGGACGTGGATCATTCCTGCTCTTCCTGAGGCTGTCATGTGTTGTGTAGATTGTAAAGTACCAACCAGTGATGCTAAGGTAGAAATTAATTAAAAATCATTGTTTTCGATGATCTGATGTTTATATTGCCGTCGAGCAGAGAAGCACCTTTTCCTCTTTGGTCACGTTTAGTTCCCTTGTTAAAATAAACCAGAAGATCTTTTCTTTTCACTGTGTAATTCACGCTGCTCGCTCACTGACGCTGTGTTGGACCGGGATCAGTCAGAAGTGTTTTCCTCTCAGATTAAATCAGACTTCAGATCCAATCAGAGTGAGACTTCGACCTGTTCGAGGATCTTTACACAAACCTCTCTGGGAAATCTGGGAATGATGCAGCTATTGTTGATGGCAGCGTGTGATTGGTGGAGCGCGTCCGACGCTGACAGCCGGGACAAAGACGGGGGGGGGGGGTGATGGTTGACCAAGTAGAACTAATCCACCCACTCCTAACCCTCCAGCTCAGCCCCCAGACCCCCTCTCTGACCCCCTGCTGGTTCTGCAGGACAACTGGGTCACAAAGAACTGAACCTGGTTTTAGCTCAACACTTAAAAAAGTTGAATCTGAAAAAATAAAAATAAACATTTAATTAAATTTTTGTTCATGAGCTTTTTGGTGTAGTTTGTGTGATTTAACTTAGAAAATAATTTTAAAATAAGAGAATATAAATTTTTTTTATGTTTCTTATAAACCTAAAAAAACAGTTATGTGTTTAATTTATATATTTATACAAACACATAATTAATCCACTGTATTAATCAAACCCCATTTTTCTAAAATATTGTAATTCTGCATGTATTTGAATAAAACCTACGGATCTAATTTAATAATATTAAACATTCAGCTTTCTAAATAGTATTGTACCTATATTTCATAATTTTCTCCAGCAGAATATTTAATAAATGCTGCAGACGTATAATAAAATCCATGTATTTTACGTATTGATATATTTTAATGTAATAAATTAGTAACAGTGATTTTTAAAAAGTTTAAATTTTTTAAACATTTACAAAAAATTTTCTAAACAACAATTAAAAAGACAAATGTTATATTATTAAATCAAAAAAATCGTATATCAATTATCAGCGCTTAATATATCAACAATATCATAATGACATTTTTTTGTCTGATCGTCATGGTTTCAGGAATCTAAAATCTTTTTCGAATTCCTAAATTTGATTCTTTATTTCTGTAAATTCTTCGTTCTTCACTGACATCACTGTGAAATATGAAAAAAATTAAATGTGAATATTACAAATAATCCACTTAACTAATATTTAGTCCTAGGTTACATAAATACCTTGTCAGTGAAGCAGTTATTAATTTGTTCTGCAGGAATATAGATTATTATGAAGCTCACAGACTGACAGAAGACGTTCACGTTAATTTCATATTCTGTGGGTTCTGTAATAATTATTCAGCTTCTTGGACAATCTATGTTTTTTTTCGTGGCCTCTGACCAAAACTTTAAGCTTTAAACAGGTTTTTGTGCTTTTACAGAAAAATATAGAAATGAAAGCTCCATATAAAAACTAATGATTAATAAGGTTCTAATGGGAACAAATGTAAAACCTGCTGAGAACTTTTATTATCTGTCAGTTTCTGCAGATTCATGTTAATTTATTTTGCTCTTGGATCCATGTTGATCTGAAGGAACTGTGCAGATCGTGGCTGCATTTAATCATCACACTGTAAAAATGTGAAAATTTAAATTAGAGTCTGTTGAAGGAGCAAAAAGATTTACACTCCTGGATTTTCTAAAAATAAGACGCTGGGTTTCTTTGCAGAGCTGCAACGTTTCAGGTTTCGACAAATCAACCTCTGCTGACCTCTGACCCCCCCCCCCCCCACACACACACACACACACACACAGACACCCCTCCCCGTCTTCACACACAGAATCCAGTCTGCTCTGGACTCAGTAAAACTGATTTTACATGTTTTATTTAGAAGCTGGATAAAAAAGATCCAGAGAAACCGTCTCCACTCTTCTTACCTTTAAACTCGCCTGGACGCTGAGTCTCCTGCTTGAGTCCTGATCGGGTCTTTTCGGCGCCTGATAACATCCAGAATCCACATAGATCCAGTTTGATCGTGACAAACAAAACACGCACAGTTTTTACAACCTATATCCG
Source organism: Ctenopoma multispine (assembly GCA_034779795.1). Taxonomy (NCBI): domain Eukaryota; kingdom Metazoa; phylum Chordata; class Actinopteri; order Anabantiformes; family Anabantidae; genus Ctenopoma; species Ctenopoma multispine. The sequence continues at coordinate 24,242,218 of JAUYWH010000020.1, read as the reverse complement.
TTTGGTCATTCACGCATCACATGGTCACGTAGTCGATAACATCTGGCTTCATGAGACACTCAGAAACTCATCCAGAATATGTGAGTTAGTCAGGAGTAAAAGTACATTTACTCAGGTACTGGAATTACTTTAAGGTACTATTATTTCCTTTGTACGACATTTATGCTGAGCTGATGTTTTACAGGTTAAGATGAGTTTATAAAATGATTTTACCAGCTGCAACATTCAGGTGATGAGCTGTTGTAGAGCTGTAGCACTGTGGTAGAACAAGTACAAGTACGAGTACTTCCTCCACCCCTGCTTGAGTCTTTGTTTGATGTTACACAGAATATTGTGCAGCTGAACGTTTACTGTGTGACACAGAGGAGAAAAGTCCAGTTCAGAACCGTCTGGTCCAGAACTGTCTGGACCAGAACCGTCTGGTCCAGAACCGTCCAGCAGCAGAACTGAACGTTTCTTCTGCAGGATTTAGATTCAGACCCAGTTTCAGTGGGAACACCGTGTCCTCTCAGTAACCCCCCTCTGTTTTCTGGGGTATGGGTGTGGCAGAGACGACCCCCAACGCTGGGATTGGTTACAGCCATGCTGCTGATGCCCCCTCCCTGTCTGGGGCAGATGGAGCAGAACATGTTGAGTTCTGCAGGTCGGGACATCGTTCTGATCGATGAGCTCCAATCAACCTGACTCTTTTACTCAGCCGCCCCCACCTCACTGAACACCCCCACCAGCCTTTTTTAGAGTCAAAATAAAATAAAGTCAAAAATAAAATAAAGTCTTCTCACAATGATGGTTTTCAAACTAAAATTTGTCTACGTGCCCATGAGAGAACCCGACCCCCCCACAGGCAGATGGCCGAGTGTTATTAGCTCAACAGGACCAGGAGCTCATGTTACAACCAGCCGTCCTCACAGATGTTCGGTTTACGCGCTCAGTAAACCTGGTTTTAAGGCTCTTTCATTTACAGTCTCTGAACTTCTTCATGTCTGGACTAAACTCTCCTGATCTTCGTCCACCAACAGCAGAATTCATTATAAAATATGTGATTTAATTTAGTTTTAATTATCAAAGTTTTAGGGATGTTGTTACACAAACCTTTTAAATAATAATTCTACGTAATATATTATTCTTTCTCTGATAGAACATGAGAAACTTATCAGCTGGGATCAGTTTGGACTCCAGATGGATCTTCCAGAACCGCTCAGTAAACATCTCACAGCAGCACATCTGTCCCACATCTGTCGGTGAATTTGGTAAAACCAACCTGATAAACAAGAAGCAGCCACATTTGTCTGGACTTTTACTTTGAAAATCCCCAGGATTTGTTTTATTTCAGTGACTCTGACCCTGGAGACAAACTGCTGACCTTTGACCTGACATTATTCTGTACGTCTCTGATGATTTAAACAGTTCCTAATGAGCTCCTGAGAAGCTGGGATTGTTTTGATTGGTTGGTTTGTTTAATGAGGGAGAAACGAGACTAATTATCCTGACGAGTGTTTGTGTCGAGGGACCAGACGTGTCAGTGTTTCTCTTTCTCTTTATGAGGCTCTGGGGAGTTTGTGTGTTAGTGTACACACAGTGTGTAGGGTCCTGTGGAGGGTTCAGGGCAGCAGGTGAGGTGGATTTACATCTGCTGAGTAGGCTGGGAGGGGGGGGGCTTCCTCTACAACCAGGAGGACGGAGGGAAGATGGAAAGATAACAAGAGAAAAGAGATAATGGCAGAAAGGATAGAGAGAATAGATGCTATATAAAAGAAAGAGGAGAAAAAAGTGAGGAACAAAGGAAAGAAAGAAGTAGGTATAGGAAGGAAAAGCAGGAGATGTTAGGGGGGAGTAGGGCAAAAATGAAAGTGTGAAAGAGAAAGAAGAAGAAAAATAGTTGAAGAAAGGAAACAGCAGGATTTGAGGAAGGAGAGAAAAACAGAGGAAAGAAGAAGGATTGGAGAGAGAAAGGTGAACGAGTAAAAAGAGAAAATGCTGCAGCAGGTTTCAGTTTTTTCTCTGATGAGTCAATGTCAAACTTGTTGAAGGTCAGCGACATCGTTGTTAGCTTTAACCCCCCGTACACCACTGACTCCCACCCCCTCATACAGTTTAACCTACATCACCCGCCCTCCTGCCTCCCCCTCGGCCTCCTGCCACCTGACGAGCTTTGAAGTGCTAACGAGCTGCGCCATAGCTCGTCTTGTTTCCATAGACAGAGAATCTAACGGCAACGCTGCAATCATTACAGCCGCCTCAGGGAAGGGGGGTGGGGGGGAGGACTGCTAACAAACCTCATGTCAGGATTTGTCTTTTTTTGATGGCAGGATTCTGGTTGATTCTGGTTTCAGCCAGCGTCCCTCAATAAAGCTTTACTGCTCGTTAAGGCTTGTTACTGCTCGTTAAGGCTTGTTACTGCTCGTTAAGGTTTGTTACTGCTCGTTAAGGTTTGTTGCTGCTCGTTAAGGCTTGTTACTGCTCGTTAAGGCTTGTTACTGCTCGTTAAGGTTTGTTACTGCTTGTTGCCATGTGATCAGAAGGAGTCATAGTGTAAGTGTCTGAAAGCTGCAGTTAAAATAAAGAACATGGGACAGTTATTAGGGGACAAATTGTCTGTTAGTTTTAACAGCCAAATAAATTAGAATTAAGTTTTACAAAATACTGAGTCACATAAACGTCATTAATGAGCCAATAACAAATTAATTTAACAACCTGTCGTGTTTTATGAGATTATCGTATGTCTCATATGGGGCAGCAGGGTAGAGCAGTTGTCTACAATTCAACTTTATTTATATAGCGCCAATTCACAACAGAAGTCATCTCAAGGCACTTTACAGTGTAAGGTTTAAGACCTTACACATTAAAAAAAATATACGGAAAGTAGTAGTAGTAGTAGTCTACACACCCCAGGGTTAGTGGTTCGATTCCTGGTTCCTCTCGGCTACATGTTGTCTTTGGACGAGACTATTGTTGGACAACAATAATCAATAGGGGATCAAGAGTTTTAATGTTAAACTTTAATCTGACTATAAACTGCAGCTGTCAGATAAATGTGGTGGAGTAAAATACTTCTACCTATGAACGATATCTAAGTAGAAGTATAAACCTTCTACTGAACACCAGTAAAACCATTAAAGCTCAGACCGTGGAGAAGGTCTCTTTACTGGTTTCTCTCAGCAGGAGCAGGTTCTGCTGTGGTTCCAGCCTGTGGTTCTCTGTAGAATCCTGTTCTGTTGTAAAGCTGATGTCACGGTGCTCAGACCTCCTGACCAGCTGTAATTCAACATGTTGACAATCTGCAGGCGTGTAAACCACCGAGCAGGAGGAGGAGGAGTGATAACAGCTGCTCCTGCTGCATGTTGAGAGTGTGACGCTCCTGAACCTCTAATAACTCGGAGAGAAATCCTGCTGCTGTGGAGGAGGGAGAGACAAGGAGAGGACGGCCTTTCGTGTGGACAGATTTTAGTGTCAAACCATCTCTGACGACATTCTGTGACTGTAAAGTGAGATGATCTGGTGCCACAGTATATAAACTGACTTCAGACACTCACACCAGTTCTGAACTATTTCCTGATCCTCTATGGACTCTTCTAATGATTCACATAGAAAAGAATCCGCCTGAAGAGATGTTTAAAGATGTTTCAGTGCTCAGAGTAAAAGTAACGATCACTGGTGAAGACATGAAAATCATACATATCAGTAACTGATCAAATCTGAGTTCTACATGTCTGAAAAGTGCTGCCGGAACCCGCCTCCTCTGTTTCCTGATGTTTGTTCCAGTTTGATGTGACCCCGGTCCTTTAGGGGCAGGCGGACTGCTGAATCTGGTCCTGAGGGGTCGGATCTCCTTTGGTGTGAAACTGAACTGCAGGGGCAGAGGGAGGACGGAGGAGTCTTGTGTCTGCAGCTGATTTCAGGAACAGGTTTATGATTCCTGATGTGTGAAGCTTCGTGGCAGCCGGCTGTGCGGCACCGAGCCAGCGCCGGGCCGGACCCACAGCTAATAGGACTGATAAAGAGGCTGCCAGCTGGCAGGAGGCCGTCCTCTGTGGAGCAGGGGGGGTGGGGGTTGTTCTTAGGTCTAGAACGTGACCCCCCATGGCCACAACTTTTTTCCAAGGTCTGGGAAATGCATTCAGGAATCTTTCAGCTTTCCAAGGTTTTCCAGACGTTGGGAGCTGGAACCAGCTGCTTTAACAAACTCCCTTAGTACCTGGATTTATGTGTCCCTTGTTTGTCCATTAATCTTCCAGGTTTTGAAACCACCTTGAATGATATTCAGCTTTCAAGGACCCTGTCAAACATCCTCCTCCAGCACCTTGTTTTCCAAGACATTCTGTCTCTTTTACTTCTTTTCCTGAAACTCTGGAAGTGTGTTGAAGAGTATCCCATGGTTTTCCCAGCCGTGTTGGGAGAGACCACACCGAACCTGGATTCACAAGGAACATTTGAAGATTTCAGTTGTTTGTCTTAATAAATAGGAAGAAAAATATGTTTTTCAAGACATTTTTGCTTCATGTTTTTCAAAGGAACATTTTCCAGGACTTCCAAACATTTTCCAGGTTCCCAGATATGTGGGAATTAAATTAAACCTGGATTCACAGACAAACACTGAAAAATCTTTCCAGGACCTGGGAACCTTGGGCTTATTCCAGTCCCCCCCCCCAGCCCCCCGAAACTTAAAAACATTGGTGATTGACAGGAGTAAACATAATAGAGGGCTAGAAGGAGGCCTGGGGCCAACAGGGGCCACATGAGGGGAGGGGGGGTCAGTGTTAGTCTCTGACAGGCTTCACATCTCACATCAGAAAACACAAAGCAGCAGCAGCCTCCTATTGTTCCCCTCTGAGGGGGGAGACAGAGGGGGAGGGAGGCTCAGTGATATAGTGGGGGGCAGTTTGATTGACAGCTGGCAGATTTTAGGTGAGTCTCTTCTACATGTCGTTGTTCTATGTTGTAAGACTTGATTCTAACACTTCTACACTTCTCTAAAACTTTATTCAACACTAAATTTTATTTATTTCTAATAAACAGTACACAGTAAATGTTTTTTCTCCTTGAGTTGAACTTTATTTAGTTCATGGTAAAATACTTATACAGTACTGATGCAGTACTGATACTTCTGGACCTGGTACTTTGACTTGCACATTGAGTTTGTGTGTTTCTGTGAGCACTGGCTGCAGATCAGTGTTACAGAGCTCGACATGTAAACCATGATTTATACGCACACGCCTGGTGTGGAGTTCATCACGTGTCACCGTGGTAACCAGAGACAAAGAGACAGGAGTCGTGTTACAGCGAACATGTGGCTGCTGCCGCTGTGTGAAACATGTTCAGTTAACGTGATCTAACAGATTCTGAATGTCTGTCCCTCCTGCTACTGGTAGTACTGCTAGTACTGCAGTACACAAACAACAGTCTGAACGACGGTTACAGACGTGTTCTCCTCACCCTGCTGTCGGCCAGTCAGTCCAGTTCACAGCCTTGTCTGGAGACAGCTCAGGGTTCGACCTACACGGGGGCTTCTCTTCTCTCAACCGACATCTGTCACAAAAAGATGAAACTCTACCTGGTGTCTGTGACACGTTCACAGACACCAGGTAGAGGCAGCGGCAGAGACTCAGGACAATGATTAAACATGGACCCTGAACACAACACGCTGAGACGGAAACTTTTGAGGCTGATTCATTAGGTCCAGTATTCAGTGATGGAGGTAACGTCGGTGTGAACGCAGCCTTACAGGTCGCTCAGTGCTGCAGCCCCCCCCCCGACAGGTTCAAAATGCACTAGGACAGGGGAAACAAGAAGAACTCATGGTGTTGGTGTGTCCAGTCACAGCAGAGGAAGAGCTGCAGACTGATTAGAGGACTGATACTGACAAGTACTTTGTGTCTGTAAACACACCACAAGTCTTTACTGTGCAGAGAGGGAGGGGGTACAGGTTTCTACTTCCAAAAAAGAAAAACTGTGTGTGTGTGTTCAGCAGCAGGATCAGGTGTTCACACAGCAGATCAGATAGTTTTGTCTTGTAGCTTGTAGCTTCTTGCTTGAACCTGAAGGAAACACTGTGGGTATTGTAGCTGAGCCTGTGAGGACAGAGTCAGGTTACAGTAACACACACAGTAACACAATGGCCTGCAGAGGGGTGGGGGGGGGGGGTAGTGATAAAGCTGCTGCTTTGGGAAAATCCTGCTGCATGATGAGCGGAGATCAGTGAGGAACAACAGAACTTTCTCAGAAAAATCTGATTCATTATTCAGAGACCTTCTTTCAGCTGCGTCACTAGTTCTACCGAAACACATCAGTCCAACATCTGCTTCTGGCTGTTTCCGTTGTACTGCTTTGCTTTCTGGTCTTCAGACCTGATTTTGGAGCCTCAGGTTCCAGTCCTGAGTAAGGGGTCCTCGTGAAGCGACTGTTTGGTTCCGTTTATATTTAGGCTGAGTTTTGTTTAACCCCCCAGCTCAGACCACCTGAGCAGAATGAAGCTGGTTCTCCATCCAGTGCTGATTGTGTCTGAGCAGATCTGAACATTAATCTGTCAGCAGGTCAGTTCTCCTCCGTTTGAGAGGCTGACGAATGACCTCGACCCGTCCCCATCCGCACTGGACCTGCATCTAATCCACCTGACCTTCAGGACCTGCACAGATTAAACATTAAATCACGCTGAGGCATGCTGGGAGCTGTGATGTCACACGTGTGCATGCTGAAACATATTTCCTCCTGAGGAGGGAGGTTCACTGCAGCTGCAGGAAAAACCATCAAACCGTGTTCAGGATGTGACACCTGCTCAGTTCCTGTCAGCCGGATGTGAAAAGTCCACTTCACGTTCTGCTCAGTCACGAATTCTTTCACATTTAAAAAACACAGATCATTCACAGGACTCGAACAAAAATCTCCAACATGACCACGACTTGTACATTTCCACCAAAACATTTCACCAAAATGTCCAGAAACTGGTCCAAAAAAAGACAAATTAACTGACTGAGGCCTGTTTCACTGCTGTTGTGATGAATCACTGATGACCCGAACGTCTGTACTGACAACCTGCAGTCTTGATAATGTCTTTGTTGGTGATGTGGTTCCTGGTTCATGTGTTGGTGATGTGGTTCTGGTTCCTGTGTTGGTGATGTGGTTGCTGGTTCCTGTGTTGGTGATGTGGTTGCTGTGTTGGTGATGTGGTTCCTGGTTCCTATGTTGGTGATGTGGTTCTGGTTCCTGTGTTGGTGATTTGGTTCCTGGTTCCTGTGTTGGTGATGTGGTTCCTGGTTCCTGTGTTGGTGATGTGGTTCCTGTGTTGGTGATGTGGTTCTGGTTCCTGTGTTAGTGATGTGGTTCCTGGTTCCTGTGTTGGTGATGTGGTTCCTGGTTCGTGTGTTCGTGATGTGGTTCCTGGTTTGTGTGTTGGTGATGTGGTTCCTGGTTTGTGTGTTGGTAATGTGGTTCCTGGTTCATGTGTTGGTGATGTGGTTCTGGTTCCTGTGAGTGAGTCTCTGCAGTATTCAGCTGCACTCAGGCTGAATGAAGATGAAGATAGTGATGGTGAACTCGGTCACCCTGCTGCCTGCTGGGATGGACAGAGAGCGTCTCTCCATTACACAGATGAGTGATGATGTGAGAGCTGAGAGGACAGAGTTCACAGTGAACCCACCTCCTGCTCCGTCAGCTCTTAGTCACCCGATCCTCCAGCTAACTGAGTTAGCCACCACTTTGCTAATGGTGTTAGAGAAGACAAAGAGGGCGAAGTGGAGGAGAATCTCCTCCATCTGTCCTCCTGCAGCATCAGGACCGTTTTCATCCAGCAGGACACTTCCTCTGCAGAGCTGCTCTCAGCCTCAGCCCTGCTGCCTGGTTTCATTTAGTCTCTTCATCAAAATTGGTTTGAACGTTGTTAGTTTTTTAGTTTAAACACTTGACGTATCAAGATGTGACGTCGTCAGTTTGTCCTTTCAGATCTTTGACTTCCAGCCTGTTTTCACCTGGATGCTTGTGTGAATCAGTTTGATTTAATTTTGGATTTTTAATTTGAGGCCAGTAAACAATGAATCATCTCATCATAACTGCACCCCCCCCCCCCCCCCCCCAACTCAAACATGTGAATCACACTTTTTTCTGTAGCTGAATTTAAAACGAGCTCTGATTAAATGGATCAGCCAATCAGGACAAACCCTGAGAAACCAAATCAGTCAGTTCAAACCTCATTAGGAAAATCTAAATTAGCTCTGTTGATTGGACGGCCCTCCCCCTCCCTCACCACCCCTCCCCGTGTGGGACGAAGGGCTGGATGAATATTCAGACAGACATGAAGTTTGATTAGTTTGTTGGGAGATCGGTTGGTGAACAGGGAGGTGAGATACATCTGTCACAGCCTCAGTGTTTGTGCTCCATTAAATTATGGAAATGACGATAACAACAGTGACGGAGCAGCTGCGACTAACATGTTTTATATCAAACCGTTTCTGTCTGAGGAAACTTCACAGGCAGACAGGCGAGGTTTAGTCTATAATTCACGGTTTATAAAGGGTTAATAAATCCAGTTACTGATGATCACACAAACAAAGCACAGCACATTCGCCCAGGAGACTGGAGCTGGTGTCCAGTATGAAACCACTGACCATCATGTGTCACATGTGAAGATAAGAAAGCAGGTGAACGTGTTCTTGTCCGTGCCCTTCATGGGGGCACTTCTACAACAAACAGTTACACAGTCATTGTATGTGAGGCTGGGACAAACGACCCAAATGGGCTCTGGTTAAGTTGTGGGTCACACACACAGAAATCCAGTCCTTCAGCTGTCAGGTAACTGGGTCAGATTTGTTCCTGCTGTATCTGCACCTGATAAACACACAGAACGTGGTTTGTGTTTATCTGATGAGCTCTGAAACAAACCAGCGATGAGTAAAAGTGGTTCCTACATTTTGAAAGAACTGAGCTGCGCCTGCGAAGCTGAGGCTGTGTTTTTGGGTCCAGTATGACAGAGGGAGAGCTGCTGTACGTGTACGGGGAACCTGATGACATGGGTCCATTATGATCCTTCATTTTTCATCAGACCAATGACAGAGGGACAAACATGATGTTTGTGATCATGTGTCAAAGCTTTTATAACAAATCCAAGTAAAAGAGTCGTGTTTGGTGCCTCTGTCGGTGTGCTGGATTAACAGTGTCTGACACCGTCTGTTGTCTCTTTACAGCACCAACATGTGAAGCGTTGCTTCCTCAGTAACATGTTGTAACGTAGAAAGGAACAGTTATAATGTGCATCTGAGCCCGTTGATAACAACCTTTGTTGTTGTGTAGGGCTGCCGGGTTGTGAACATTTTGTCTGGAAAACAGCTGCAGCACATCTGGACTGAAGCCCATTGTGTCCAGGGTTAAATGTGGTGGTGGTTTCACATTTTCATCCTATTGATTCTTGTCTGGTTTGTTGATGCTGTTGAAACGTTGATGGTGCAGGACAGTGAAACACAGCAGGAGAACAGTCACCCTGTTTCTCACCTGGCTGAAATCTCTCTGGGATCCTGAGCAGTGGTTCTTATTAATGAACTGATCTTTCGAGCTGCAGTCAGTGATTTATTGGAAGTTCTTTCTTAGACAGTGGTTCTGGTTCTGCTGCAGTGTCCTGACAAAAAGCTCTGTGGCTGTTTGGGTTTTAATAGGTGGTGATAACTGTTAGCTGTCAAAGTGCAGTGATCACAGTTCCTGTTGCACAGGCGACAGGTTTTTATGTTGTGGTTGGTTGTGGGGGTGTGTTCTCCTTCAGCTTCAGCTCACACAGCAGATATTTAAACCTCAGGTCTGCAGCTGAAACAAGGAGAATCTGCGGTTTTAAAGACCCAGACAGGAGCTGGAGCTGCGTCGCCACCTGTGCACGACACTAACACAGCTTCAGTTTAAGCTTCTTCACTTAAACACCGTAAATCACAGTTTCCAGGTGAAACTACGGATCATATTGTTCAGGTGTAGGCTTGCTTTCTCTCCCGCTCGCTCCCTGGGGGGTGGGGTTCTGATGACACCAGCTGTGTGTTTGTGTGTTAATGTTTTTCAGTTTGAGCCTCATTAGTGTCTGTGTGCGTCCGTCTCTGTGGAGCTGAACTGTGAAGCTCATCGTCCCAGTCGTCTCCACGTGCTGCTGCAGAAATACTACGAGTAAAACATGATGAAATACTTCTAATCTCTCAACAACTAGTTGAACTGAAAAGTATATACATCCTTTGACCCTTTTTTTCTATTAGAGTAAAAGTACTAAGTTCAATCTCAATTATACTTACAAAAAGTACAAAAGTAAAAGTACTTCACTAAGAAAACAGTGTATTTAAAAAAATATATTATTGTTTATAAGTTTTTATAATAATCTAAACCTGCAAAAAAAGTAATTAATGCTGTAAAATAAAAAGTGGAGTAATAACATCAAATGTAAATACTCAGTACAGTAAAAGTACCTCAAAACTGTATTTGTGTAAATGTAAATGTAAGTTCCTTCACACCTGTGATTACAGCTTATGTGTTTGGCTTCATAGACCTAGATGCTAGTTTCAGTCTAAGATCTGAAACACGTTCTCCAAGCTGTCAAAACAGCAGCATCCATCCCGTGTGACTCTACACTCTGACCAGGGCTGGACTGGGACCATAAAACGGCCCTGGCATGTTTGGTCATGGCGGCCCACCAGTGCATGTTGGCACCCCAGGCAAGATTCTGACTTGGCGCCCTGTAATCAATTACCTATAATCACACACAGTCATATGTAGCTGCAGGACAGAGTTTTATGACTTGGATAGCTCAACCTTTAAGAAGACCACTCTCTACCGTTTATACATGTTTTATTTTCATTTGTAATTCCTGTGTGGTTAAATTTATATTGTCACAATTCTAATTGTAGCTAATCTGACCTCTTCCTCAATCTTTCCCTCGGCCACGTCTCTCTCAATCTTTCCCTCGGCCACGTCTCTCTCCTCATCCTCCTGCCCCGACGTATCTCCCTGAATCGTTGATTCTGCCTCCTCCTCCTCCTACGGTGTCAAAACGTGATTACCGAGCGCAAAGCGCAGCAGAACGACTTGTCGTGACAAACATATCAGTATGTTTTGCGCATTTTGCTGCCTCCAGCTTTTTTTGTCGTTTGTCTCTGAGCTTTTCTGCACCCCGCTTTTTGATTTGTCCATAGCAACTTCTGTCCCTCTCCGGTCAGCAGGTCAAATGCCAACATTTGATAACCTTGGTTCAAAAGGTGCGGGCCGATAAGGGCTGAGAGAAGAACCAAACCTGCTCCGTGTGAGTGAGGATGATCCACGTCCAGCAGTGAGCTCTGTTCGTTAATTTGACCTTCAGTCATGTAGCTGAGTGCCTGTTCACACTAACACACTCTGGTGTGTTTGGTTTTTGGAAAGTGACAAACTCATTCAGCAGTGATGAGATTATGTGTGATGAACGCTGTGCTGATGTTTTAGTTCCTTCCTACGAACATTAGTAACAACTAAACCAGAAGATCTTTCCTTGATCTGGAAGCTGATTTATAAATATGAATTAAAAAAACATTACTCAACTAGAAAAAAAACCCATTTATCAATAATACTATATAGAATAATGAACATACGACACTAAGTCCACATCACATTTACTCAGATCAGCGTCTCCGGAAGAACAAATCTAATTTTATTTTAGGTTTGTCTAAGAGAAAAAGAGAGGTGTAACATGTTCCCAGAGTCCAGTGAGCAGCTGTGAGTCAGATGTTCTTCCTGTAAACACGGCCACTCTCTGATAAACAGTTAGCTTTGATTAATGAAGCCCGGGGGGGCTGTAGGAAAACACACGACGTGATCAATGGCTCCCATGTGTTCAGTGGAGTCTCTGTGTCGAGCTGCAGATGACATCAGTGGATTTAAAGTTTATGAAATAGTTGATTCTTGTCTGCTGATGAAAACTTTAACCTTTGTGGAGGAACCTGCAGACAGCAGCTCCCAGCTGATGTGATCAGGGCAAAGACGTCGAGCATATGTCGACTGTTGGTCGGCTCTATGCTAACAGGAACAACCTGTCATAAACTAAAGTGAAACAACCTGAATCTGTTGAACCATTTCTTCTCTCTCTGTCTCGTCCCTTCGTTCTGTGTTAATCTTATTCGAGGAGCTGGACAAAGCACCAAGCTGTGCTCAGGTTTGGGATGAATGAATCAGTGTTGTGAACACAGGTTGTTTCAATCTGACTCCAACCACAAAGCTGATAAACTAAAAACACTAATATGAAAGTAAGTGAAGGCCCAGTACTTGGATTTGACAGGTCATTATGTTTTATTAAGATCATGTTTCCTCTGACCCCTGCTTCACTCTCAGCCTCAGCACAAAGGCTGCATTTGTTGTAAGTCCTGTGTAGAACGAGTGCAGTGATAGTCGCTCCATGTTAACAGGACACGGTGAAGTGTCCAACACCCAACAGGGGAAAAGAATAAGACGTGTAGATAAAGGACGTTTTATGTTGTGTACCTGCTACACACCTGTGTGAAAGGTGCATCCACCACCTCAACTGAAAAGATGACACCTATAAAAACGTGATGGGAGAATGTGTTGTACAACCTGAATCCAGAGAGAACTGGGCCAGAGCACACGATGTCACGATGAAACCAGATTCGTTTTTAGGGCCTTTTGTGATTCGGACCCCAAACCCAGTAAAATACTGTGTGGACACTGAAAACACACCGGGCCCGGCTCTACGCTGGGGCAAGAGGGGGCGTTGCTTTTCATTTTTGGTCGCAAAAGCCGATCACCTGTAGCTCATGTGTTGCGGCCTGCAGAGGTCCTGTGTGCAGTGGAGCGTCCCCTCTCCTTTTTCTTAACACTGCGCAGGCGCGCGACGGCAAATGATGGACAAACATGCTGTGTGGAACTTTTACACCGTCTGTGA
>JAUYWH010000020.1:24207993-24223905 GCA_034779795.1 Ctenopoma multispine | reverse complement strand
TCTGTGGATGCAGAACGAAACGTCTCTACTTGGAAGAAAGAAGTCCAGTTGCCATGACTCAATCCTCAGACTATATCTTTATAACCAACTCAAACAAAAGCAGCCAGAAGAATCTGTGCAGAGGAGCCACATCCCCACAGCCTGAGGATACGAGGTCCTCTCTGTGACAGGACAGAGGGAACGGACGCAGCAACGTTTACGATTCCTCGTTGACCTATGAGCTGCAGATATTTCTGCAGCACAGTCCACCTCCCACTGCTGAGGTCTGAGTGAAACATTCAACACGATATTAACGTCCAGTTTTATGGTCTGGCTGCACCTCTGAACCTTTTGTTACAGCTGTATTTTCTTAAATTATTTGACTGTAAGCTTCACATATATCACCCACCTGTGATTGTAATTTCATAACAAAGACTTCCTGAAGTTCTGTGCAGATGGAAGCGAACGAGTGCAGCAGAGCAGGCAGAGGCAGGCCTGGAGGGATCAACTCTCTTTAACTCATTTACTTATGAGGTTTAAAAATCTTTGTTCAATAATCTGCTTGTGAGGTTTTAACATTTAATAAACGCCTTGTAACGCCAGGTAAACTCAGGTTTTCATTCAGAGATGAATTAGCATCTGCTGCTGTAGCTGACACAAAACACTCATCTTCAACAACTCCGGCTCCTGTGAGGCTCCGACACACGTTCTTCCTGCTTACTAACCCTGATAAACGACTCCTTCACATGAGCACTGAATGATTTGTCCTCTCTGTGTCTTAGATGACTCCGTGTACGAGTCTCCGGAGCCCTTCCTGACAGACGACACCACCGGCGGCTGCAGCCTCGTCGGGCCTCGCTTCTCCCTGCTGTCTACCATGTTGCTCGCCGCCCTCCTTCTCCTCCTCCTCGCCTCCTCATAGCACCTCATCCGGCCGCTCAGAGGAGAAACCACTGAGCTGAAGCAGGAAACTAATCCAGCTCCCTCTTCTTGACCTCTGACCTTTACCTGAACACTGCTCAGCCAATCAGAGGAGGCCTAGGTCACCGTTGGGAGGAGTCTGGAGCTGAGGTCACTGCTGGTTCCACCTGAAGTCTCTGGGATCGTCTCTGCTCTGTGATGTTGATTGTGTTGAAGTTCCATGATCCACTGACCCCATGTTAAATTCATCGTAGGCTATAAAACTCCAGATTAGATTTTTTTTCATTTTGGTGCTAGTGCAAAAGCCAAATTTTCACTTTTCAATATAACAACATTTTGTACAAGTCCCTTTTTTAAAATTTAACAAATTAAACCAAACCTAGGGACCAGACAGTGGTTTAACATGTTTTAGCTGTTTATTACAAATCTAAGGAGCCCAAAGTCCCAAAACAGGTTTTTCATGTGGTACTGAAACATGTTGGACTCGAGATCTTAAGTGCAAGATACTGACTGCACCCCATAGAGGTTACTGAATAAAACTGTATGTGAAACTGTAGAGAGATGTAACTATGTGTGCACATTATTCTCTCGTTCTGTATTTATTTCAAAACACTAGTTATCCAGTGAGCAAAAAAAATGTTATTATTTGTACATAGACCTCAGATATTATAATCAATATATCGTCCATGGTCTTGCACATTTAAATTAAAATTAAACGTGTAAAAATCAGCTTATCAAATCAACTCTGCTGCAAGTGTTTATTTTAATCCGGAATTAAGCAGCTAAAACATGCAAACACACTGGTTTTGTCTCTTAGTAAAAACTCTGACAAATACAGAAAATTATGATTTTAACCAGGAAGTGTTTGACCAAACAAATCAGGGAGATAATCAGGTAAAAACCTGTGAGAGTGATTGTAGCATTTCAGCTGACAGATCAAACACGTGTTTGTAGTGAAGACTCACCTGCGCAGGGTCTGAGCAGCAGTTGATGAAGTCCAGCTACAGAAACAAAGACCGAGTCATCGTTAGTGTTTCATCACAGCTCTGGAGGAATCATCAACAGGCAGAGCATTATCATCATCATCATCATCTGCATGAACACCAGCAGAAACTGACTCAATCAGTCAACAAACTTCTACCAAACTTCAGGCCGGGCTCTCTGATCTACTGCATCTTTCCACTGATGATTACAGGGACAGAATCAGCCGTTAAGATCCAGTCCAACACTCACAGTGGGAGGTTACTGACCTTCAATCTAGTCAGGTCTTTATTTTCTGTTGGAAGCAGTTGAAGAGTGCTGAGTAATAAGTTTTAACACCTGGATTAAATAGTTTTCTCACCTCCCCTGAAAGCTTTTTTAGGATAATTTAAGGTTAAATGGGGAAAGAGATATACAGAGGGCGTGACACATGACAACAAAGGTCTCCAGCCGGACTCAAACTGAGGGACATTGCATTTACGTGGCCTGCACACTAACCATTAGGCTACCTGTCCACTTCACCTGAAAACTTTCCCTGATCAGCTGGGAGTTGGTCCATATCTGACCACAATAAACCTTTAAGTGGTTACCCTGTAATTTTACCTAAGTGACCTGACAACAGCAAGACTGCAGTTTTATTTTTCCAGTACTGAGTGATAGATCAAGATCTTTTTAATTAGCTTCTTATGTAAAATCTGTTGTTCTGTTGAAGAACAATGTGACCAACAATCCAGAATTACACTGAAAATACATTAGAAAACATTTAAGCTTCACTGTCACTGAAGATTTTTTAAGTAGTCACTAAGAAACCTCAACTTCTACATAAACGTCTTCCAAGCTAGCTCACATTTGACCAGATTATATCAGATGGGTTAGCATTTAACAGAATGGAGCATTTGAGTTTCTATTAATAATCAAACAAATTTAGATTTTTACTAATACTGTTAACACTGTGGCAGCTGAAGGTAACATAGCTTAGTTAAGAACAACCAAACAGAGCAACCATAGTTTTACAGTCCAGCTGGACCAGTTCATGTAGCATTAGACCTGTGAAATAAGCTAACGTAGACTCTCAGACTAGGACAAGCTCAACTAACGAGCCCCAGCACAAGCTAACGTAGCTTTACAGACCTAACAGAAAAAGCTAATATAGCTCTACACTCCTCTGAAACAAGCTCACACAGCTTTTCTAACTGACAAGCTAATGGGACAAACGTTGCTAGACATTTTAAATCGCAATTTTGATATTTAGATTAATAATTGCTCACCTCTTTTGGATGTTGCGGCTCATTTCTGTGACTGTAATCGTTAACCAGACTCAAATATAAAAGAATTATTAGATCATTCTGGTTTGCATTTCCCTTTGTGTCTCGCCCACCTTCAGCCCTTCGGTAATAGAGGGTCTTTCATTTCTGTAAATCTGCCAAAGACTTTTCTATTGGAGGCCTCTCCAGGGGATGGGAGTAAGGGTCACTGAGACTCTGCCTACTTTAGGGGTTATCAGAAAGGGGGAGGGTCACGTTTTTATTGTTTGCTAAATTGTGTTGTTTTGACATAATTGTACAAATGAATGTTATGTCCAAAATAAAAATGAACAAATCAGAAATGGCCTTTTTCCCCACTGGTGCTGAATTTTTAGTGACTGACAAACATCATGGAGTCGAGTCCCATATGTTTTTTTTTCTTCATCTCTTTATACCATCCCTCCATCTCCAATGATGGAGGGGAGTGTGTCCTTGTTTGTGGATGAGCAGGGGCATGCTGGGAAATGCAGTATCTATAACGAACGCACTGTGATGGAGGATGGACAAATGGATGATGTAGCACTTGGACTCCTGCAGAGAATGATGGAAATACTTCTTCATTCACACGAAAAAAAGAAAATTCTAGTTTTTTTAAAATTTTCGTGCCATTGTTCAGTTTGCAGAAAAAAAAACGCAGGAGGCAAAGTCATATGAGATATGAAGGAATCAGTCTGTTGTCTGTTGTTATTGATGTTTGTCTCCTTCTTGGTTCTGCTTGCATCACGATGCATTCTGGTCATTGTAGTCCTGTGTGATCGGGTTCAGTTGATAAGTAATGGTTCTGGTGGGTTTTGTGGCTCATCGTCTGTTTCTTTGTCGATTTTCGTGTGGATGGAATCAGTTTTTGTGTTGCATAAGAAATGTTAATGAAACTGAAGGAAGGGAAAAGTACAGAAAAATGTTCTGACGGTGGTTTTGTGAGCAGGAGTAAGACCTCACTGCTGTTTACAGCATCTCTGAGCTCAAACGCATTGAAAGAACATGTTTTTTTACATTTAAAAAAATCTGCATATTTTATTCTTTGAATGACAACAAATCTGTTTCGGTCTATTTTCTTATTGGATGCTTACAAAGTCCTGTAAAGAATGCAGTTATCTGATTGGCTGAAGAGCTAACAAGGGGTCAGAGGTCATCAGGCCTTTTCAGGACATTTTTTCCTGCACTGCATGAGAAGGAAAAATTCAAAAAATTAAAATACATTTACTGAATTAACTTTGTGAAGATTTCAGAGGGAAACTATTTGGAGTGTATGAATCTGTGTTTGATAAATTCACCACCAATAAAAGAAAGTTCCACTAAAAGCAGTTTGTTTGTTTCAGTTCATCCACATCTGGAGAGAATATTAAACTGGTGCAGTAACGACTACATTAATAGATGGTTTTAGTTTCACAGCAGTGACAGGATCACAGCCACAGTCTTCATTTGTAAACTAAACTAAAATTTAAATAAAAGTAGAACACAACAGGGTAAATTAGTATTCAGCGACAGTACGTATTACAGTAAATATGGTTAGTACTGCTGCTGGTTGTCTCATTAAGATTCCAGTCCTCCTGGAGTTTTTTGTGGTTTTTTTGGATCCAGTGTTTGGTTGATTCATTACGCCCCCTGTCAGCCAATCAGAGAACAGACAGACAATAGTGGAAGGTACACTTACTCAACTGATTTATGTATGTTGAGGTACTTTTAGTACTATTTTGTACTTCCACTCCACTATTTTAGTTTTTTTCAAAACTTTAATTACTGAGACGACTAAATATAATCAACTAATAAACTAATGTGTTATTATAAAGTAATAAGGGATTAATACAATAAATACTTAATACTTCTAATTAAATACAATTTACTTGTTAGTTCAATTGTAAACTGTTACACACAGAACAAAGCAGGGAATTTTTTATAGTCACTTTCTATTTTGCCCTTTAAAGGAAGAATCTCTGATGAGAGAAACCTTTAACACTAAACCATCCAATCACAGTTCAGCTCAGATGAATCGAGTTTTTTTCTGATTGGATGACGCCTCCTTGTTATGCGGCCATGAGAGCGAGGTCGATGTGAAGGACGACGTGGTAAAGATGCTGCTACGTGATAACATTGTTATCATGTTATCATGATCCTATTACCAGATATACAAATCAAAAAATGGTCAGGTCCACATATGTTTAGTGTAATTTTTAATGCAGTACTTTACGTAAGTGCTGTTAAGTACAAGGCTGAGGTTCTTGTACTTTATTTAAATATTTTCTTTATACTAAGAAGTAACTGGGAATGACTTCTGACAGTGTGTAGCAACAAATATTACTAGTATTTACTGCAGTACTGTACTTAATTTGAGGTACTTTGTATTTCATTACTGCATACTGAACACTCAGTGAACAGAGTGAAGTAAATCTGCTAAATGCCTGAAGAACTGCAGATAAACTGATCCATTAACTGATCATTGAAAATCATCATGATCATTTTGACTTTTTTATTTTTTGTGGTTTCACCTTCTGGAATCTGAAGATTTGCTGCTTTTTCATTATAATTCTTTATTTTAGAATTTATTCATGCGTAGGTTTAGACTCCATGTGACTGCACACTTTTTCTATTTAAAGGAGTAATAATGAACATTTTTCCCATTTCATATAATTTCCTACATTTTACACAGCATCTGATCAATAAAAAGATGACATGAAGATCAATCCATAATCAAAATCACCATAACTAGGAAATACTTAACTCCACAACACCGCACGAATACTTGAAGTACTTTGGATTTTGTAGTAACATTTCATATGCAAGACATTAGTACGTAAAAATAAAAATACTTCGTTTTGCTGCTTATGTTGGATCCAGGTCAAAGTCTCTAAAACAAACAAAATGTCTTCCACACAAGTTAAATTCGTTTTTAAAGTCGCTTTTTAAACTGCACCTTCGTCCTGATGCTTTATGTTGTTAAAAAGAACCTGATAAGAATGTGAAGAGTCAGAGAATCCAGAGCGAGTCTGACACCTGCTGTCTGCTCCCGTCGTTACACCTGGTTCTCAGCTCACAGCTCAGAAATAATCTAAAATCTGTCATTTCTAAAACCACGTCAGACTTTTCACACATTCAGATATTTTATGACTCGTGCAGGATGTAATAACATGAACTGACAAACTGAGAGACATGTTAAAAACTCATACCTGTTTATTGTATAAAAATATTACCTTTCTCTTCTCAAATTCCTCCTACTACAGCATTAATCATGTAGTTCACCAAAAACACAAAGTGAAAACCAGTTTAACTTTTTGTTTCAGTTCCTGTGAGCTGGTAAATTCTTTATTTGATTTGTTTCCACAAGAGAAACCACCCGAGGACGTCGTTTACATGTGTTTCCATAAAAAGTCTGCAGCTCAGGATGTTTCACCTTGAACGACCTGACAGTGTAGGTGTGGACTGACAAACTGAGAATCAAAAACACTACGTGCAACAACATGTTTCCGATAGTTGAAGATCAAGTCACCTGATCTCGCCTGATCTGTGGCAGGAGATTTGGTCCAGATCTCCAGTGGTCAGTGAACCCTTCACCTGGTCCTGAGTACAAACAGACACAATGCTCGAGCTAAATCAACGACAAAGATTTTTTTCACTGCATATGGTACTCCCTCAGTGTAGCTGGTCCTTATTGCGAAGCCTCATGGAACTGCAGACAGGAGACGAGACTGCTGAAGAACCTCAGAGTTCAGATGAGACCACTGTGGTTGCCAAAATATCTTTTGTCTCTGACCAATGAACCGTATGCAGTGTTTCCGCATCACCTTTTGTCACAACCTCAGCTCTGCCCAGGAACAGTACAGTATATTTTATGACAGTGATATGAAATATAACCTCAAAGGATCAGACAGGATTCACCATCACAGTCTGTCCTCCTACGGTCTTTGTCTGCACTTTATAAATGATCACCTAACCTAACCGAGCACATTTTACAATAAAACCAGACTTTTGCTGGACGGCTTATCATCTGGACTCAGGTTTCTGTTCTGTTTCCACAGGATTCAGTCAAATCAGTTTCATTTAACAAGAAAAGCAACCAGGAGCTGCAGTTTCCATGGAGTCTTACATAAACATCCACGTCACAGGTGAAACAGAAAGTGATCTGTGTCATGTGAACTGTAAATGTTCCTGTTGCTGTAAGCTGGTTTATAACCTCCGTTATTCATTTCAGAGAGAGAGTGTTTACACATGTTAGTCATCGTGAATTCATACCAGATATTTAGAGCTTTGAACGTTTAACCCTGCCGGCAGAAAGATCGGATCAAAAAAGTTAATTTCACGTCTTAAACTCCACCCAGATGATAAAACCAGGTTCAGCTGTAAGAGCAGAGCAGACGCAGGTGGAACTGAAGGCTGAGAGGAAGCTGCCGTTTGGATCAACACAGTAACTGATTAAACCAAAGTCTGAGACATAAGACGATAATCGACTTCACGTAAAGAGCAGGAGGAAGAACCTGAACAAGTGTGAAATGGCTCCAACACCAAGTGGTCGATGTAAGTAACTAACAACAAGCACTTTCTTCTTACAGGACCCCAAATTAGGTATTAACCATTAACTGTGGGTTTGTGCCATGTTTCTCCTGAACAGCGGGACAAAGAACCAACACACAGAGGGGAGGAGGACGACACAATAACCCCCGCCAGCCACCAAGACGGGATCAAATCAGACAGAGGACAGGTAACAAAGACGTCTTCTCACACAGAATTAACAGGTTTCACAAAACAAAAGTGGATTCATGCACAAGGTATGTTTATACAGGCTTTATCTGTAAGTATCATCTCATTGACATCCAGCATCACCACACACTAGAAAAACAACCGTTTGTGTTGCCACTATACAAGAGCAACGTCAAAGACGTGGAAACAAACATAGAGAAAACATATGTGTAACATACAGATAAACAGTGCAACACAAAATAATTATTTTAAAATACCAAAATATATCCTGACCTTTAAATATGTTTCCTTCCACAGCTGGAGGACAGGAAATACTCACTAATAAGAGACACCTGCTGAAGATGATTGTGTCAAACCTGCTGCCGCTGGAATTAACACAGAATTCAAACTTTCAGGATTTTATCAATGCACTTAAACCTAGTTTTCGAATTCCTCCTGAGATGTCTTCACTGCTTAACAGCGTTTACGAGGAACAGAAGGAAGAACTTCGACAAAATCTAAAATCTGTTGATGACCTCGTGTTGACATGTGAGTTGTGGTCTTCAAGACCTGAAAACTCCTATTTAACAGTTAGCTGCCATTTTGTGGATGGTTTCGGGAATCTCAAGTCCTACGTGCTCAAAACTACAAGCATGCTGGGACATGACTCTCCTGCCAGCATTCAGAATGAGCTCTCAGCTGTCATGGAGGCTTGGGGCATAAAAGAAAAGGTCCACAGTGTTGTCAGAGCTGGCATGCCTCAGATGAAAGGTGTCAAAGCAAAGTGGTTACACATGCCTTGTTTTGCTGACACCTTGAATGTGATATTTAGGGGTCTGATGAGCAATGATGAGATCTCAAATGTCCTGGGAAAGTGCCATAACATCGTCAGGTTCTTCAAGTACAATTCTGAAGCAGAGCAGAAGCTCAGACACTTTCAAAACCAGCTGGGTCTGAGACAAGACAAGCTGATCCTGCACTCTGGGGACCAATGGCTCGCCTGGCTGCACATGCTCCAGCCACTGCATGATCAATACCTGGTCATAGTGATGGTGCTCAACGAGAAAGGCAAGACAGATTTAAGTCTAAACGAAAATGAAAAAAAGAAGCTTGACAACATCATATCAGCTCTGGAACCTCTGAAAAAAGCCACGTCCAAGATGAAAACAAAAGGATTCGAGACCATTGCAGTCATGGTGCCGCTTCTGAAGGAACTCATGGATTCACTTGAAAAGGAAAAGACAAACAACGATGTTGCTCAAAAGTTACTGTCCCAGTGCAGAAAGGAGTTTGGTGACATCAATAAAACCCGACTGGCTACGATCACATTCCTCGACCCAAGATTTAAAAACCAGCTGGGAGAGCAAAACAGAAAGCAGGCGATGGAGAAAATAACGAAAGAGCTTATCGAAGGCCGAGTCCTGTCTCCTGCCAAGATCAAAGATCTCCTGGACAGATATATGGCCTACAAACCCAACCCACAGGGTTCAAACCCTTTGGCTTGGTGGAGGAATACAGGGAAGAAGAACTTTGGCGAATTAGGCAAGCTTGCTCTGAAGAAACTTGGGGTCGTCTCCACTGTTGTGCCCTTAGAAAGAGCCTTCTCCGGTGCAGGCGATCAGTTCTCCAAACTCAGGAGCTGCATCGAGCCAGAAAACCTCAACATGATCCTGTTTCTGAACAGCAACTGGTCGACCGAGTCCAAATAAACACTCCGACCCAACAGAAACACATGCTGACTAAAACAGGGTTTTAAAACATTTTAACGTCTTTTAGAGTAGTGACAGAAATGAGAAAACACCTTCAATGTGTACCTGACACCTAAAGCTACTGATTTCTGAGCTTCTTCCAGATTCTTATGTTCTTCATTCACCTGGTTGTATCTCATTTTTCTTTGACACTGTCCAAAGCTCACGTGGACAGGTCAAGGCTGGACGGACTGTAGATTAAAATAAACAATACTGATTTTAAGATATACTTTTTTATTTTAACTAGGGCACGTTAACGCATTTATTCATTAACGCCGTCGATTACTTTAAAGCTCGTTAACGCAGTTTTATTATTATTGTTATTATGATGATGAAAGTCCGCTGCTCACTGGGTCTGAATACACACAGGGACAAGCAATGGGTCACAGGAGGGGCAAGTTGTTGATCGGTACTGGCTTTGGATTGGCGTCATCGTGCGTCTCAACCAATGAGAGCATTTGGGGGTGGGCCTAAGAGTGCTTAGGTGTTCTGCAGCAAATGGGAAAACAGAATCTCTTCCAGATGGCAGAGCTGATAGAACCAAAGTTATTTGTATCCACTGCAAAGTGGAGTCTGACGCATCACTTAAATACTCGACGACATGGGCTCTGTGTGTCTGTGTCCTCATATGAGAGCAGAGCTACGGTGTGCGCTCTGTGTGTGTTTACATCCCAGCACAGCTCAGCTGTGCGCGACACTACGGAGCCCCCTAGGGGTCATGTGGTAGAAAAATCTGAATAGGTGGTAGAAAAAAAATTCAGACAAGGTGGTAGAAAAAAAACCGATGTACACATAAAGTGGACATTAGCAGCTACAACTGTCCAGAATGTTACACTTATTTGTTTTGTGTTTAAAGAGTTTTTAAAAACTACTTTGAATTATTATTACATTTTGCCTGATTAATCTGCGATCGATGAAAAGTCATGCAATTAATCCAGATAAAAAATTTTAATCGTTGCCCAGCACTAATTTTAACATGAGCAGTTTCATGTCAATACAAAGCACTCACGCTCTTTTCTGAGCTTCATCTTTACACCAGGTTAAAGCACAGCTTCTTCCACCAAATCTTTAGTTCTATGTTGTTTTGAGCCTGTGATCTACATCCTCTGCTCTTACTGGACATCTCGTTCTTCTCTGTCCTGGTCACCAAACCTGTCAAAGACATGTCATAAACAATAAGTAGACAGGGACCATCAGTTTTTGCTCCATTTTGTTTAAAATGTCTTGACTTGTTGGTAGTAAAGGCTGATTCTTTCTATCGCGAGCGTTGCATCATCTTTGTGTGAAAAACTGAGGTCAACATGATGAACATGTCGTCAGAACACCACGGGAAAATGTGTATCAAAGAATTTATGTAAGAGCTTCATCTTGTCTGAGAGTCTCCCAGCGTGCGGAGGCACAAACTGCCGAAACACCTGTTTGACCTCAGCTGCTACACGTTTAACACATTTACAAATCAAAAACACTACAGATGTAAAAGTTATACTTCACAGAACACAATGTTTTATGAAACTTTTAGTCTGGTTTGAAAAAATAAAAGTACTTTCTTGTCTTGTACTAATTGTTTTTGTCACTAATGTGTCTTTTTTTTGACCTGTAAAATTTAATCAACTGCTTTCACATCATGTCCACATTACAGACTGCAGATATCTACATGTCAGTAGTTAAATACATTTTTTAAATGTGTGAATAGAAATTAATAAAACTTAAACTTGGAATCTCAAATAATAAAATTAAAATATGAGAAGGTGAGGAGTCGTCCTGACTGTTCACATGAACCTGTTGCTGGGGGCTCTGAGAACATTTTTTTGTTTTTCTGCAGCTGTAGACATTATAATTAATTTATAATTTTATCCTGTGCACTGTAAATGTACAGATGTCATGTAGAGGTTACGTTACTGTATATAAGCAGCTCACCTCCGAGTCCAAATAAACAATAAGTGTATATTGATCTATATGATCAATTAATTATTAGTCTTTGATTTGACTTATTGGTAATATTACAGAGGCGATATGTTTAAACATTTACTTTTTTATTTCTAAAGGTTCAGATTGTTTCACATTAAATGTTCAGAAAGATTTTCTTTCATTGAATCTGTTTATGAATTAAACTTTATTTATGAGACGTGAACAAATCTAAACTCAAACATTCACGTTACCAACAGCATTTCAGAGCTTTTACTTCATAAACTACCTGTACTGTCACCCGGTGGCTCTGCTCTGCTTTTGGACTTTCTATTGTTTTTCACGGTTGAATTATGGAAGTGTGAATGGTTGTTATTTTATGGAGTGAGGCTTTAGTGTGTATGCTGTGTCCACCATCACGTTTCTAGCACAGAAACACAGGTGTGTTTACGGAGACCTGGCTCCATACGGACGTGCACAGTCCACTGATTGAACTGGAGGTTGTTTGTGCCAATAGGGATGAAACATGTACATGTTGGGATATTTTTCACAAAATGAGCAGTGATGAGGCCGCTGAGACTGTTACAGATAATATTTTGTGTGAACTGTATGGTAACCAAAAAAGTAGTAGTAGTATACCCCAACAAGTCCTCTATAATAAGGAAGATAAAATAATGTATTAGCTGAACACTAACTTAAAGATTTTTGCCTTTAATAAGCAGGATTTTTCTTGGAAATGCAGTAATGCATTACAGGCTCGAGACTGCCGATTAAGACTGGTAGGCGATTCTTTTAAAATTCTCTTCACCTCTCTCCACTGGCTCCCAGCAGCTGCACTTAACAATTCCTATCATGTTCTTTATCTTGACGAGTTGGGTCTTTATCAGGGCTCTTAGTTTATAGTAACTCAGAATTTACAGAAACCCAATGGTAATTGTTTGTCTTCTCCTTGTAAGTCGCTTTGTCTGCCAAGTAAAGTAAAGTAAAGTAGTTATTGATATAGAAAATTAACCAGATGGAAATAAGCCCCTTTATTATTAAATGGTTCTATTCTTTTTTAATAAATAGATACCAGAATGTTAGAATTAACACGGTTTCTG
Organism: Ctenopoma multispine; assembly: GCA_034779795.1. Lineage (NCBI taxonomy): Eukaryota > Metazoa > Chordata > Actinopteri > Anabantiformes > Anabantidae > Ctenopoma > Ctenopoma multispine. The sequence continues at coordinate 24,211,296 of JAUYWH010000020.1, read as the reverse complement.
ACACCAAATCTATCAGCACAGGAGCACCTCAGGGCTGAGTTAGCTCACCAGTTCTTTTTACTCTGTGTACAAATGATTGCTTTAGCGGTCACCCAGATCATTTTATCGTTACGTTTTCTGACGACACCGACGACCTTAAGCCTGCTGTACCAGCACATTGAGCGCATTTTAATGAAGTACAAACATTTGGTTTGTCAGGTTTTTAAATGCTTCTAACCTCATTGTGTTATTTTTTCTGGATGTGTATTTGTATATTATTATCATTATATGTTTTAGTCTACATGCAGATTATTGCTGTTAGGTGATAAGATGTTAAAGTTATGATTTATGTGCAGTATGGGGTTTATGTATTAGTATTGTTGTAGCAGCCAACGCTGTAGTCCAGGACAAGTTTCCCCCTATGGGACAATAATTATCTTACTGAGTAAAGACTCAGACTCTGAGCTGCTAGTTCTACTTTAAATAATAATACTTTACGTGTATTGTTACTCGAGTTTTTGTACTTCTACACCAGTACAAAGGTGAAGAGGAAAAGAAAACGCATTAAATCACCTGAAACATTTGACGGAGAGAGGAAACGTGAGCAGACAACGTCAGGAACAAACAGAGCCCCTCACCTGGACAGCAGTAAACACGTGGTTGCGGGAGAGATGCTCGCGCATGCGTACTAACACGAATGAAAACAAACTTTCAAAATAAAAGAATAAAGTCTAAGAAAGGAAAAGTTATATGTGACCTTTTTCCGGATTTAGAGGAACGCTGCTGTTCTCCGGACTCCACTGCTTTAACATTCACTCACCTTAATCCACATGAACCGATCCACTGGACTCTGTCAGAAAACAGCTTCTTCACATTCTGTATCTGTGAACATGCACCTGTGTGTCACCAAAGAAACCATCACATGTGAGAGATTAGTCCACATGAATCCGGGTCGTGACGGATCAGGAGGCGACGCCGGAAAACACGACTCCTGCAGCGGGGGGAGGGGAGGGGCGGCTCCTGGCTCCTGGCTCCTGCAGGTCCCTGGGGTGCTGCTTCCTGGGACCCGTTCTGTGTGAGTTTAATGGGGCTGTCATTACTGATGGGGTCTGATGGGGTCTCCATGGAAACGACGCGTCACGACACCCAGACGGGGACGCGGGCCGGTATAAAAGAAGCGGCGGGACGCAGAGAAGAACACTGATGTTTCAGAGACCCAGCGGATCCAAAGTCCTCCACCGACCGACTGCCTGCAAGAGACATGCTGAACGAGGCTGCGCGTCACCTGCACACCTGCAGCAGGTGAGGACATGACCGTTTGGTCCTGAACAGGTTCCACTGTGACCACGTCAGAACCTCTGGTCCCTTTAGAAAGCCCAGTGTCTGAATATGAACTGATCTGGTTCTGGTTTTGTTTGTCTGCAGGGGTCCAGACCGAGGCACCAGGGCCAAACACAGAACGTCTCCACACGAGATCAACGTCAGCAACGGTAAGAGAAAACACCAGAACCGAACCTTCAGACCACAGAGACTGTGGAGTGTCTAGAAGTCAGTTAATGAGTGAATGAGACCGGACGGATCCAGAATCAGTGGATCATCCGCATTCACTTCCTGTCTGATCTCCTCTGATCCGGTATCTGCCCCCTCTCTGTCCTCTCCTCAGGCTCTGGACCCCTGGTGGTCCGGCGGATCTTCACCAACAGTCGGGAACGGTGGCGGCAGCAGAACGTTAACGGAGCCTTCGCCGAGCTGCGGCAGCTCATCCCCACCCACCCCCCCGACAGGAAGCTCAGCAAGAACGAGATCCTGCGCCTCGCGCTCAGGTACATCAACTTCCTGGACCAGCTAGTAACAGACCAGGACCTCGGGGGCCCACACCTGAACCGAACTGAGAGCCTGGAGCAGGGGGAACTGTCACCAAACTCCAGCTGCGACAGCTTAGTGGACTCAGACGGTCTGATGGAGGAGCAGGACTGTGCTGGACTACAGTTCTTCCAACTGGCAACCAGCTACAGCTGATCAGATCCAGCAGAGACCAGGAGGAAGGGTCCGACTGATCCAGCACGTTGGCTCCAGGAGAGTCGAGACTGAAGCTGCAGACAGCAGCACCTGATGTAAACCCAGATTTGGGTGATTTGTAATTGTTATTGGGGGAAGGAGGCTTCAGTCCTGTTCCCCAGACTGTTTCTGTAGAACTGTGTGGATCCATCATCCATCTTCTGCCACTGATGCAGAGCCGAGTTGTACAATGTCGAATCTGTAAAGTTAACAGAGCTCGTTGTGTGATTTTCTGTGACAAATCTTTTCTTTGTACCGAAATGCTGAAGAAACAGCGGATTGGTCCTTTAAAGCTGTCGTGATGTGATATTCACATGTTTTATGAACCTGTCACCACATTTGGTTCCTTTAGTGTTAGAGGAACGTTGGTGTATCGTGATGTTTAAATAAATAAAGTTACTCTAACAGTACGTTTTCCTTTTTCTGGCCTAATGTTCTTTACAGGTGAAAAATTCAAACTAGAAACAGTGATGGTTGATTTCCTGTACGCGATTCAAAACTACAGTTCACACAGATGATTTAGATATTCTACAATCTAAATGTTCATAACACAGGTTTTCACGTAGAGTTTAGAGGAGTTTACATTAAAAACACACCTGCTCATACCAGCCAGTGAGAGTCCTTACACCTTTCACTATCAACAAAATAAACCTTGAACATGATCATCTCAAACCCACCGTACCCCCCCCCCACTGACCCCCCTCAATTCCTGGCATTTTCTATTTGTATTTCTCTTGACTCTCGCTCTTAGAAATATTAAATCAATGTAGGAAATCATTAGATTTCTACACGAGTTTTTCTGATGAGATGGAATCTTTAAAATGTTTTTCCCTGAGTAAACATCTATAAGAAACAGTCTGGAGCAGGTTTTTGGTTGCAGACCTGTGAAGTAAACCCCACCATCTGTTTTCCCCCAGTACGGTCTGGCAGGATCACAGAGCTCTTTTCTTTATCACCTCACACTTTGTTTCTCTGACTGGACGATTTATTAACCCATTAATTTACATTTGACCATCAGAGGTGAGGTGAGCAGACTCTCATTACGGCTCTCATTAGATTCTGTGATAGCGTTTCCCACAGTACGGTCTGTCAGGATGAGCTCTGATAGAGGGTTACAGCAGGGACGAGTGGGCATGGAGCTGATGACTGATAAACATCTCAGCCAATCAGACGACCCCCCTGAGAGACCACAACAACAGCAACAGGTCCCAGAGGAGGTGGGGGGTCAGAGTGGGTGTGATTCAATTAGAGAGCTGAGAGTGAGAC
>JAUYWH010000020.1:24192383-24207893 GCA_034779795.1 Ctenopoma multispine | reverse complement strand
TTTAAACATGCTTGAAGTTTGACTAATTGATTTGTTTCATCTGGTTTCATAGATAAATATAGCTGGGTGTCATCTGCATAGCAATGGAAGTTTCCTTAAAGTGTTTCCTTAAATCCGAATTATGCGTATTATTTCCATGTGCATGGAAGACTCATTATTAACATGAACAGATTGGAATCTATCTGACAGACTAGTTTCTACCAGTTTGTGAACTCTCTCGTGTTGTCCTGTTTCAGATCGACAAGAAAATCGTTCGTACTGAAATCGGCGTCCTGCTGCGTCTCTCCCACCCAAACATCGTAAGTGCCTGTCACTGTTTTACACAATGATGAAACAGAACCACAGAATCTGTGATTATCTGTAATGTTTTAGAGTCTTTATCTTGTACAGTACAGAAAACAGTTTGTGAGTCATAATAACATGTCACTAAAATATGAATGTATTAGTTTCTATGGGTAGAAGTAATTGTATTTTACTGCGCAGTAGTAACCACAGATTATAGTACTCTATTTTTAATATATTTTATATTACTTTAATATGAAGATATTAGCAATAAAGAATATTTTACTGTATTTTAAATTAAAACCCATCCATCCTGGGGTCAGATTGTGTTGGAAGCAGACAGATGTACACGAACAAGCACGTCAAGTTGTAAGACTTGTTTTCTGACTGTTTTGGTTCAGATTCAGCTGAAGGAGATTTTTGAGACTGACACCGACATCGCTCTGGTGCTGGAGCTGGTGACTGGAGGAGAGCTGTTTGACAGGTACACACATGCAGTATGCTGTTTTTTCTACAGCTGCAGACTGTGAGACGCTGACACTAACTTATGATGACAGGTAATATGCAGATGTGCTCAAAGGTGAGATGCTAAAAAAACATGAATTCTGATCTGCCTGATTTTGTGTTATGGAACTAGATCAACTGTTGCAGTGACAAGAGGATCCAAACAGTGTCTAATCCAGTACAAACTGAGCTCAGGTTCACCTCTGTGGACAGGGGAAACTCCCTGTTATCCACACAGAGCTATTTCTCTCTGGGTGGAGTGATTTCTTGGAAACTAATTTACCCTTGAGATGTTCAGGTCGAAACTCCAGGAAGTCACTGTGCCATCCCCCACCCACCCCCCACCCCCCAGAGAGAAAACAGTTCCAGCAGGCAACTCCTGTTGTTTTTACAGCTCAGATACAACATGTTCATTAATGAGCCAGGCGGTGGTTTTAATGCTAAGCTAAGCTAACGATGTTCACATGTTACATCTACTCAGATTTCCAACACTGATAATAATGGAAACCAACTGTGAGGCTGCTAAATCAGTGAATACACCACACAAGCTCAGAGTTTCTGCAGGTTTAACAAGTTAAATTAATTTAAACTATGAAGAATATGAAGACAGCAATGTTTCACATCTTTTGATGTAGGTGTAGATTCAAAGTCTCCCAGAGGAGCTAAGAGCTTAGTGAAGATCCATGACAGGAAGCTGCAGGACAGCACAGTAGCTGTGTGATGTTTAATCCTGAGCAGGCTGCAAACATGTCACAGGATGGTTTTGTTGTATAGTTTTTTACAGTGGGATAAAAAAATAGGATTTATGGATTTAAGACATTGAAAGAATTAAATTTTAGCTTTTTCTGTAAATACTGTGCTGTGTTCTCCTGTTTCCAGGATCGTGGAGCGAGGTTACTACAGCGAGAGAGACGCTGCTCATGTCATCAAACAGATCTTGGAGGCTGTGGCGGTAAGACTGCTGCATTCACTGTCTGTGCGCTGTGTCGGGAAAATCCATCGCTGAGTGTGAGTGCATGGTTCTGATCAAACAGCCACAGTCAGCGTGGGTCAGTGACCTCCATCCATCCCTCTGCTCATTAGATTACTGCTCACTGCCCTCTGGGCAGAGGTGGGTAGAGCGGCCAGAAATTGTGCTTAAATAAGAGCCGTGTTACTTCAACATAATATTACTCAAGTGGAAGTAAAAAGTAGTCATCCCAAAAAGTACTCAAGTAAGAGTGAAAAAGTATTCAGTAAAAAGACGACTCAAGTAGTGAGTAACTGTTTGATCGTAACATCTTTTGAAACCAACACCTACAGTAGATAACTTACTGTATGTGTGTTTATTTTTTCACTGTCTGCTACGTCACCAAACACGTAGACTACATGTAAACGTATCTGGAAGTTGAGTCCTGGCAACTGGATTTCTTTCTTGTTAGGTTGAAACATTTCACTATTCATCCAAGTATCTTCAACCAAACAAGAAAGAAATCCAGTTACCACGAGTTTGAATTATTGTGAAATATTGATTATAATTCAATTTGACATGTGTGGACTAGATTTTAATGTCTGATCTGAATTCCAGGACGGCCAACACTCACAGTACATCCACTTGATGCTAAAAAGTAAACGCTAAAAGGTGCTAAGGTGTAAAAGATGCTAAAAGGAGATAAAAACAAGGTGTTAACTTGCTCATATTAAGCTTGTTATGATTTAAATACGGTCCTACATGGTTTTAATTTGTTCTCTAGATTTGGTTCGTTTGTGAACGTCACAACTTTAGACAACATGTCTCTGATAGAATAAATGGTGTAAATGTTTTCAAAAACTTACTTAAGTACATGTAACTCGTTACCACCTCTGCCTCTGGGTTCAGTCTCTGCAGCTGCACTTTTACGTGTGTCAAAATACCACATTGATTTAGATTACTTCATCACTTTTACGTGTGTCAAAATACCACATTGATTTAGATTACTTCATCACAGAGCATGTGATTAATTTGATTTTGTTTTTATTATAAATGTATTGAACTCTTTTCTAGTCTAGTCACACTTACATGAGGTGTACAGTGTTTACAGTGTTTCTGTGAATGTACTGTGCTCATGTAAACGTGCTTACCACACGATGAACGATGAAACTGATCTGAAACATCTGACAGGAACAAAAATTCATTATGACTGAGCTGCTCCTTTAAGGTTGATCAGCCACGAGTCGTTCATCTCTCTGTGTAGTGTAGGAGTCGGTCCTCCTCCAGCTGATGAATCACACGCTTCCTGTTTGACTGCAGATTAATGAAAGTGGCACATAATCATATTCAAATGTCAACATGTGATGTTAGAAACCACGAGGCGTTCACTGACAATGCTGCACTGTTCACAGAGACTAGCAGGAGCAGCAGGAAGAACTGTGGAGAGTCAGTGATGATCATAACCTGTAATTACGGTGTGAGTGGAAATCATCTGCCTGATGATCATAGATTTTTAGCTTCTTTTGTCAGCAATAGCGAAACGGGCCAACAGTAAGCTCTGCCTGGCAAGGCAAACTCAGGGGACACAAAGGCAACTGTGGGTTAAAGTTTTTATGGCAGGTTTGTAGAAACTGACGTTACATTTGATTGAAATGGTCTCTGTGGGTCTATTGATCAATCATCGTCTCCTTGTTAACCCCGGTGTTGCTACAGTTGGTTTAGTTGCTGATGTTGTAGGTGTTGCTGGCAGCAGGCAGTGTTGTTGCACATGGCAGCAGCGTGCAGCAGCTGCAGGTCTCTTATGTAACAGCAGCTTCCGTCCTGCTGCTGAACAGATTAAAACCAGAGAGGATTAACACACACACACACACACACTGACCACAGCTGACCTACATTCAACACCCAGAGAAACATACGCCTGTTTATGTGTGGAAACATCCTGCACACCCTGATCACCATCATCATCATCACAGGTTCTCAACATTTGGGTCATTTTACACATCTGTATTTAGCAACACAATAGAAAACAGTAAAATGAATAACTAAAACCGCTCAGTTTCCTCTGTGGACATGAGACATATTAGATCCACAGGACAAACTGTGCTATGATATTTTGTCATTTGAAACACATGCAAACAAATACATGGAGGGGAGGGCGGGGAGAGGCAGAGGGGAGGATATGTGTTTCTGTGTGTAAACCAGAAAACTCAATGAACGGAGGCTGTGATACTGGTGTCACAGAATCAGGTTAAACTCTGTTTTCAGATCCTCTGAGAGCAGGAAGTGAGTTTTCAGAGAGCAGCAGGGGATGCTGGGAGCAGTAGGAAGAGACCATCTGTCGGTTCACAGTTTCTTGCCAGTCTATCTTGCCAAATCCTTAACAGGAGGCACGCTCCGAATGGCCTGTGCGGCCTGCAGGGGGCAGTAGCAGCAGTTTACATGGTTAGTGAAACACTGTGCATGTTGTAACACTGTCACATTGGTGTGTTTCAGTATTTACACGAGAACGGCGTGGTGCATCGGGACCTGAAACCTGAGAACCTGCTGTACGCTGACCTGTCACTGGACGCTCCACTCAAGATAGGTAACACACACCTTGCCCAGGTTCGTCTGTTTCTCCATGTGAATGAGAGAACGTATCATTGATCCTCAGACTGATCAGGATACAGATGTGTCAAACTGCAGATGTTTATTCTGCATCAGGCAAAGAGTTAAACAGCCTGATCTTTTTAGGCTTTACCAGCTGCTTCATTTTGCACGGCAGATGCAGCAGTTGTTGCAGCAGTTGCTGTAGACAGTTTAGTTGCTGTAGTTGCAGTCAGCAGTGTGGTTTGTTTGGTCAGAACAGTGTCTGTAGTTGCACTTGTTGTTACAGAATGTGTGAGTGTGTATCTTGTTGGTAAGTCACCACCAGAGCTTCACAGATTTGGGAAACACGGACTCAACTCAACACGAGCCTCTGGCAGCTTTTTAATCAATGTTAATGTGAAACGAATGATGTGCTTGAATGTGACACACAGGCTGCAGCGACCTGGGAAACCCAGTGCTGGCTCAGTGTTTTCTGGAGAAGCCTCCAGATGGTCGAACAGCTACAGATGGAACAAGTTCACATTCAGCCTCCACCAACAGCTCCCTTCCTCCACTTCCACCCTGCTCTGCTTCACCCACTCGTTTCTCTTTAAATAGAAAAACGCATCAATGCAGAAACAGATTTTTGATCTGAAAGCCTCCACAGTCACAGTAAATAAAGAATAATGTGTTTTTATTTTAGTATCAATGAATAAAACCTCTTGTGTCTTACAGCCGACTTTGGCCTTTCCAAAATCATTGATGACCAGGTGACCATGAAGACTGTCTGTGGTACTCCGGGGTACTGCGGTGAGTCACATGTAATCTGATAATGAAGCCGAAATAACAGTACTTGACGGTAACAAGCAGAGCCAGGAACGATGGCACAGTACGTAGGGCAGTCAGCATGATCAGGTGTAAAATCCTTGTTAAATCAATTTCAGGTGACCCTGAAAGGAAGCAGCTGAAAGAAATGTAATGGTACACAAGCAGAATTAGTCAAGCTAGTACCAGTATTAGGATGATGTGTATCTGTGAAGATTCTAATGACAACTGGATCCACAGAACTTTTTCAATCTGAGGGAAGTTGGCTAGTGACCCCAAATTTATTCTCTAGGTTGGTTTCACCTCACACCTGCCTAAGGATGATGTGTTGTAGCTGTAGTAGTTGGTAGAGTATCACAGTAAAGACTGGTGTAGTACCAGTAATAGTTAGTGAGGTATCACTAGTAGGAGGTGTAGTCAAGCCGTACTTGGTGTAGTACATGGTGTAATGTGAAGAGTACATTGTTAGTGGCATCAGTAGCACATGGTGTAGTTTTAGTAGTGATGTGTTCAATGACCTGTGTTGCTGAGGTGTCAGGTAGCAGGCAGTGATGCTTTCACTGCAGGCTCTACTCTGTGGGATTTTACAATACTGTCAGTTAGAGCTTGTTTCAGCCATCTGGTTCCTCTGTCTACAGCTCCAGAGATCCTGCGGGGAAACGCGTACGGGCCCGAGGTGGACATGTGGTCGGTGGGCGTCATCCTGTACATCCTGTGAGTCCATTAACACCTCACTGCCAGTCCACACACACACACACACACACACACACACACACACACACACACACACACACACACACACACAGACGTGATTCAATACTGACTCATTTCTGTTAATTTAACTTTTATGTTTCCATAATAAGTTAAAAGTACTTTTATTCTTGCTACTTTAATTGTATTTTGATACCAAAAGTGTTTTTGTACTTTTACTTGAAAAACCTTTGAATGTGGAGTAACAGAATATAAACACACTTTACTTAGGTAGTTAAGTATATTTGCCAATTAATATATTTAAATAATTGAATACATTTTTGTGGTACGTGTACTTTGAGCGTGTCCATTTTGTGTTTAGTACTGTATTTTAAAAAGACTGAACTGACCTGCGTCCTGTTCTCCAGGCTCTGCGGGTTCGAGCCCTTCTTTGACCCCAGGGGGGATCAGTACATGTACAGTCGCATCCTCAACTGCGACTACGAGTTTGTGTCTCCATGGTGGGACGAGGTTTCCCTCAATGCCAAGGATCTGGTGAGTTAAGCTGCTGTTCAGATGTGTTTCATCAGTCAGTATTTTATTAAATCAATTTGTATTTCGGATTCTTGTATCAATATGACTTCTACCTGATAAGTCTCCTATCTGTACAGGCAGTCTGAATTTGGCCCTGTCCCCCATTATCTATCTGTAGGTCAGTAAGCTGATTGTCCTTGACCCTCATAAACGCCTCAGTGTCCGGGAGGCTCTGCAGCACCCCTGGGTACTGGGTAAAGCCGCTCGCTTCTCCCATATGGACACCACCCAGAGGAAACTACAGGAGTTCAATGCTCGACGTAAACTCAAGGTGAGGACTCAGTGAAAACTAAATCAAAGCAGCAACAAGCTAATACAACACTGGCAAAAAACTGACATGTGCACTGATTGTCTGGAAGTTGAGTTATGGCAACTGGACTTCTTTGTTGTAAAGAAGTTCAACTTCCAGACAACTTCACCTGGATGACTGAGAATCTTCACAGTGTGCCCTGTGTGCGTGTTGACAGGCTGCCATGAAGGCCGTTGTTGCCACCAGTCGGATGCACGAGGGTTCACGGCGCCGTACCGACAGCTGTGAGATTCCAGGATCAGGGGCTTCCAGGCAGAGCAGCATGCAGCAGGACCCACCTCCTGAGTGCACAGACCCCACCTCTGATAGCAAAGAAGCACTGCCCCCAGAACAGCAACAACCACAGGGCGATGGCTTGAAGCCCACCGACCAAAGTGCCCTCAGCCCCTCCCCCCCGCACAGCCCCCAAGCGCCAAGCTCTGACGCCACCAACTCCAGCAGGCCACCGCTCCGCGCAGATGGGCTGAGACAGGCTTCTGTCCTTCCTAAAACCATGCTGGTGCAACCCCGGCATCCCCAGAAGAGCTTCTCTGTGGTAGAGCCTGCCTCCAGGGCTGAGACCACGCCCACAAGGGCCATGCCCCAGGGTCCCAACAGTCTCAGCAACGGCTTTGTGCCGGAGGTGGACCCTGCCAGCAAGACTGCCCACTGCCAGTGATCACCTGACAAACAGAGCGGAGCCTCTCGGTTTCACATAACCCCAAAAAGAATGAGGTTTTTTAGCTCAAACAAACATCTCTCATCAAATTATTGGGACCAAATTACACCAAAACCAAAATCATCTGTAACATCCAGCTAACATTTAGTCAGTACAACAAAATCTTCCCGTTGTGTCACTCAGTTGCTAAGCTAACATGCTAACAGCTATGTACTGACTGAGGTGTTTTTTGGATGTTTTTGCAGCTCTAACAGTTTTTCTGTTGAGCTGCTGCTTTTCCGATGAAGTCTGGAAATTATTCAGTACATAAAATCGAAAAGCATTTGTCCCATATCAGAACTTCATATCTGCTCTTTTGGATAAGAAAAGTACTATCAGATGCAAACAAACAGTAACACATCTCAACATCATTTAGACTTTTGTAGAGAAACCTTGGTTGTTCACCACATCCTCTGTGTGCCTTGTCATCAAATAAAGATATTTAGAGACATTTAATGAAAGGCCTGAGTGGTATTAGCAAAATGCTAGTTTTCTAGCTTTGAGCAAAACTTACATTTTCTTTTTTTGATGACTTTATTGATGTCATATGAGAGTTTAACGATCAGCTTATGTCAGCAGTATTTGCAGCCATACTGTGATTGTTCACTACATCTTAGTCAGTAAAACATGTTTATTATCCAAATGTTTCACTAAAACGTTAACATGTCATCTCTCAGCGTGTTGGTCTCTTCTTAGCACAGTTTGCAATGAAATGCACAACGATTGTGTGTTCACAACCAAAACCAATCGTTGCATTGGTAGAACATCTAAATTTTTAAATCTGCTATTTAACACCTCATATTCAGATATTTTGCTGCATCGTAATCAGATTTCACAATGGAAATTTAAAAAAGAGCAAACATTTTCGACTGCTGCACCAAGCAAAGTACCGCAGGAAACACTGAAATGAAGACGTTCTGAATACATCAGAGTACACATTTTGATTGACCACACTGGTCACAGTAAAGCCAATCAAGTACTGATATACTGTCACTCTACTGTGTTCTTGCTAAAAACTAAGTGCTTTATAACAGACACGCTTAAAGCGGCCCACAGTTTATGGTTTAAGGTTGAAAATGTGGGAGATCCACAAAAGTTAATCTAACTGATCTGTTAATACTGTAAGTGGACATTTTGTTAATGAGATATCTACATAGATGCACTGCACAGGGGCTAACTGATCATTAGAAAAACCTTTCTGAAAAACCAATTTTGTTGGCACAGCTGAAAAAACTGAGAACAAGAAGTTCTGATATGGGACAAATGGGGACTGTGGTCTCCTCTCTGAATTCTTCTTCTTCTCCTACTACAGAATTTTTCTTTGGCTGCTCAGGACGGAGCTGATTGATTGTATTTTATTAAACTTTGGTAAAATGTCTGCATGGACACTGAAGGATGAGGAGATCTTCTTCAGAACATCTGGGTTCTGGCTTCTGACAGGTTTCTCTGAGAGGAGAAACAGGAGATCTCTGGTTCTCAAAGAGACAATTAGCTTGGAGTTTTGTATCCTTTCTACTCTTTACTGTTGACACCCACCGACTGTATGAGTAGATAGTGTAGCTCCTGTCTTTAGCATTCAGGTAATGTGTTGTGTTCGTAAAGCTTTTAGTAAAACATTGTGCTGTTCACACTTTAGCAGCAGTGATGATGACTTCCTGTTTGCATTGTACATAGTTTGGTTTTAGACACATTATTACTCACATCTTTACGGCTCCTTAAAACCAGACACAGATTCAGTGTTCAAACCCCCAGAAAACAGAATTTGACCTTTGACCTTTGTTGAAAGTCCAACTCTTTCATTTGATCTGAGACCACACGTTCTACCTCTTTTTGTACAGGGGCTTCCAAAACGATCAAATTGACGCAGACCGCTCTAGAAAGGCAATGATGAGCAGGGACGAGCAGGTGGACCTGATGCCGCTCAAACAAACAAAATGATTCCACATGTAAGAGACGGTCCAAACGGCACAGCAGAGGAACACATTCTGTTGTCAGCTGGGTTAGAGTCAAACCTACAGCGTCAACATGAGCTCAGGACGTGTTTATCAAGTGTCTCAGACGGTGGGAGGTACTAGTGAATCTTGGTCTCCACAGTCCAACCTCAGAACAAGACGTCAAGGAAGCAGGAAGCTGTTTTTTGACATCCAGAGCTACAAAGTGACAACGTTTTTCTGACAGTTTTAGACAATGGAAAGTACAAAATGAGAACTGCTTTTCAGGCTAAGGCTTTAAAGACACAGGCAACACAACATTAGTTATTAAAGACTTCAGTAATGAGTTTTATACCAACCCTTTTTCTGCAGAAGGCTCCATTTGTAAAAGCCACTGTGTGAAATTATCCTCATCATCTTGATCCAGTCGCTGTTTCCCTGTATCACACATAATCCCTGTAACAGAGCTGTGAGGGCAGAGAACAAGGTGAATTTCTAATAAATGTTAGTCCACTCTTACTGAGGCCGGTGTGGATCTGGGACATTGAGACTCTAACACATTCTAAATTTGGGAAACCACTGATTTGCATAAAATGTGTAATATGTCTGGAGCTGTGGGAGCAGAGTTTGATTCATTATAACTGGAACTCAGCTGGCAGATGGGGGCAGGAGAGTTTCCTGAGTTAGATTGTTGGTAAATTAGTCTTAAGGTAGAAACCAAAATGCATCAGAAAAGCTTTGGCCAGTTTGTGGTGAGGTCCTGCTCTGAGACACTTGACAAATACTGGTCCTGGTCTTAGCGTACATAGGTTTTCTCAGCATGCTGTGCTTTTTGTTTCGTCTCAGCCACTACACAAAATCCAACATTTGTCCCTTAAGGGCTTTTAAAAGAGGAACCAAACCTACAGAACTCTGTAAACTCCTTTAATAACACATTTCTGAAGAGAAGCCTGAAATGTTGCAGGTTTGTGTCGGGTGATGAGCAACGAATTAACAGGACAACTACTGTTGGTCAGGATGAACAATATAAACTAGTGAATCATCAGTGCTCTGTCCAAACAGGTTGAATTCTATTATTTCCTCTTTGATTGCCTGAGTGACAGTGATCATAAAACGGCTCCTGAAAAATGTTTTGGATCACACTGTTAAATATACGGCAGACTGTAGCTTGTACAGCCCCAAAGCTGGAACACTGTGTAAAATCTACATAAAAACAGAATAAGATAATGTGCAAATCTCATAAACCACATTTTATTCTTAATAGAACATCAAAAACATATCAAATGTTTAAACTGAGAAAATGAAGCATTTAAAGAAATATGATCATTTTGAAATTGATGGCAGCAACATGTCTCAAAAATGTTGAGACAGAGGCAACAAAAGGCTGAAAAAGTAAGTGGTTCAAATAAGAATAGCTTGAAGAACATTAAGGAACTAATGACGTTAACTGTCAACACATCAGTGACATGATTGGGTCTAAAAAGATGTTAGCGAGTCTGAGTCTGTCAGAAGTAAAGATGGTCAGAGGTTCCCCAACCTCTGAAAAACTGCGTCTACAAATGATCAAAGTATCTCAGATTAATGTTCCTCAGAGCAAAATTACAAAGACTCTGAATATATCATCATCTGCAGTTAAAATTTCATCAAAATATTCTGGAGAAATCTCAAGGCACAACCACAAAATTGGATGTCATTGGTGGGTGACACTGCAGGGGCTCAGGAATACTCCAACAATCACTGATCACTTTGCAGATTACAATCCCCTTTCTATGTAGATTGTTTGGAAATGGAGTTGTTTAGGTAATTTGGTTCCTCCTTAGATAATTAGGTAAAAACACGAGTCTTGAGTTGGACCGTTCAGCTAGATGCAGCGTTTACCTGTCGACTGGTGTTTGTAACTTTATGCCAAACGGAGCGCACTGAATAACTAGCTGTCTTGGTAAAAAGCATGTATACTGTATATTTGATTTACATCTATACTCTTGTGTACACATGAATATTTTGCTCGTATTTATCTTGGCCTCTAAAGGGACATTTGGGCGGGTTCTGAGTTGGGCGGGCCTGAACTGTCAATGCTGTTTGTTTTGTGTTTGATGAGTAAACTTGTACCTTTTTCATTTGGCAGGGCAGACATATAAAGTGGCAGTGTAACAGTCACAGCTGTTGCATGTTTATCTTTGCATGTATTATTTCATTTCTGTTGCTCATATCAAATCAAAGCTGGGAGTTTGACTCCTGCAGGACTCTGTAACAGCAGCAGGATGTTTCAGTCTCTGAGGCAGAATTTTACATCACATGTACAGTAAAGTATAGCTGATAGAAAGTACTCATGGTGTCTGGTTTTCTTTCTTCTGTGATTATGATACTAAACTGCATATGCAGTAAGGTCCAGAAGTATTTGAATGAACTCTCAGTTTTAATCCCTGAGCTTTCCTGTATATGAGAATTATCAGAGGTCAGGGCTGCACCTTATGATTAGTTTTCTGTTGATTAATCTATAAATTATTTTGTTTAGTCAGTCAGTTAATCTAATGATTTTTTTTTAATTCAATATATTGCTTATTGTTTGATTGGATGATTAATTCTTTGTTTAAATTACCAATAAATAATATTCATAACTTTGTCAGAAAAGCTGCTGCATTTATCAGTTGTTTTAACATTAAATCAGTAAATGAAGAAAACATTTCAAAGATTAGATTTAGTTTTCTCCCGCATATGACTACTATAGTCTGTCACTGTGGGGGTGGGGGGGGGGCATACTTAAGATGCAGACTGTTTTAGAAACAGAAATGACCCACACTCTCTGTACTGACCCTAAACACATCAAACATATGGTGATAAAGCTGCTAATGCTAATGCTAACATTATTTACAGTCTGATGGCCCAGTTGGTAAATTCATCATGCTATAGCAGGTAACTGTCTTTATCCAGTCTGGGAATCAAACCTTTGACATGTATGTCAAAGTCCTTCCTGTGAGCAGAGTCTCTGTCTGTAATCTCGTCCCTCATGGACCGTCCCACACCAGTACGTGGACCAGGAACTCCAGTCTGCTGCTGACACCTCCCACACCGATGAGGCGCTGTAGGCCCCGCCCTCCTCTGACATCATCTGGGACACAGTGGCACCCGCTGATGTCACCACCGTGTCGTTGACCCACCACAGGATGTTCTGCACAGGTGAGTTTAACCCAGTGAGGAGACAGACCAGCAGGTGAGGAGATCCTGGATCCTGATGGAGCGCCGATGATAGGATCTGAACAGTCGGACCAACAGAGGAACCTGACAAGGAAACAAGGAGTAGCTCAGATGGTAGAGCAGCCGTCTACGAACCCAAAGGTCAGTGATTCAATTCCCATTTCCAAAATCGTCTCAAACACACTTTGGTCACCAGTGGGGAGGATTTTTTAAAATGGCTGTTTTAAGAGAAACAAGTGAGTCAGCACTGTTTTTGCTCTGTCAGGTTATTTCACCCTGCACCAGAGAGAACAATGACTCCTGGAGAGTGTCCAGTTATCTGTATTTTATAAGAGACAAAGACATTTTAGAAACACTTTGTCTCAGTCACAGTGTCTGAACATGGACACTACAGGACGAAGTCATGTCTGTGTGAAGGCAAACACACTGTCAGACATCAAACTGCAGACGTAACGGAACAACATGTGGATCCTGGAAAGACCAGATCTCTGTCAGGAATTCAGTGAAATACTGTATATTAGTTAATTTGGTTCATTAAAACGACTTTTCCCGCTCAAACAAAAAGATTATGTTTGATGCTGGAAAAGGACTAAATACTGAGCTTTTTCATATTTGATTCAGTGTTGTGAATGTTCAGAATGTTTCAGTCCACTGCACTTATCTGAGCCACTGTTTTACATACAGAACACGAGTGTGACGCTTGTTACTGTAACTGCCGATGATTTCACAGGAGCAGAACGAGCTGCAGCTGCAATGAAACGTGACAGATAACTTCCTGAACACTTGGTTTTTAATACTTCAGTCCCTCAGCAGAGCAGCAGCTCACCCAGAGGTTTGAAACTGACTCAACCAGCAAAGAAAACACATTCAATTTATAGTAAACTAAGAAAAATAAGACGGCTCCAAAAAGTCCATTTATAGTTTCACAGCAAACATCTGAGGTTGAACGTTGGCTGACTGGCGATCTCTCATTAAGTCACAGTCATTAAACATCATGACCACATCGGGTCTTGTGACATTCAGGGACACCTGCAGGTTAAAGGAATCACACACAGTTTCTATTATTAAACTAAAAAAACTAGGAGACGTGCAGCTCTGTCTTGTTAAGTTGTGTCTGAGAGCAGCACACCTGTCTATACAGTCTCGCTTAAGTCTTTAGGTGAGTTTTAGCCCCAGTAAAGGTCGACGTGTGTATTTTATTTTAGTTCAAACTCATGTTGTCACCATATTTGAGTTATTCCACGCTGGAATACACACCTGGAAGTGTGGAGCCACATATATTTGGACTGAAACAGGTTTTCTCTTATACTTTCAGAGACAATGTGGGAAATGTACCTTGTCCTGTGACCTGATTTATTCACATCATCTCAGCGTGGTTCCTGCAGAGCTACAGCTGCTTGTATCTGAATGCGTCATTTTACATGTTTCTTTAGAAAATCCTACCTGTTGTCTTGTTTTGACAGTGGAGATCATCTGCAGTTTCCTCCCCGGCGTTCACCAGCAGCTGAGTCCCTGCACTGAAAACCACAGAGATGGACCCAGACTGTCCGATGACTGAAACTGACCAACATCTACAACAGCAGGAGGAAAAAAATATGATTAACAGGTAGAGGCAGAATCCGAGCAGCCGATTAAAGGAGCAGTTTGTCTGTATCTGTGCTGTCTCACCCCAGGAGGACGATGAAGGTCACTGCTGAGTTCATCCTCGAGACTCGTCCTCGTCTTCTCTGTCTCCAACAATCAACACTGGGATTAATAAATACTGTAAGAGTCCTAAAATCCATATAATGATGTAATAAAGTTATTTAACAGTCATAAGCAATTTTCTCTGCAAGAATTTCATTTTGAGGTTTTATTTGTACTAATAAAGGATAAAACACAGAAGGTTCACATTTTGATTTTCTTTAAATCAAAGTTCATGTAATATTTTCAATTAAAAATTTATAAATTAAAGTCCTGCTTTCTTACCCTAAATAGGACAAACATTTACTTTAAGCTTCTTCTCAGTTTTACCAAAACACCATAATTATGGTTTTGTCCTTATTAAAAGGTTGTATCATAATTCTTTTTTTTAATATTAAATTGAGGTTTTAACATCTTATTTATTGTTTTACCTTGGATGTTTGTATTTGCTGATGGTCTCGTCTGTGCGTCCTCATCAATGAAATCCAAAGAATCTGAGTCTGGAAAACAGAAACACGAGAAACTGTCAGAGCAGAAAACCAACCAAGTCTCCAGAGGAGAGAAAGTGCTGCTGTGGGATCAGATCGGCCGTTGGTTCAGTCGGTTGGAGAATGACAGAAAAACAGGAAATTTACACTTTTCTGTTGTTGACATCAAGTTAAATCCAAGTGTCCAACGGCCAAAGACATTAACTGTACACAGAGACTCTCTGCTTTTACTGTTTCTATAAAGGTCATTTTTCTGAGAAATGTTAAATAACATTAATTTACTCAGATCTTCCTAAAAACTAACCCTACTATTCATGATGGATCACGAGAAAACAACAAACTGGCTGCATTCTGTTTTGTGGTTATTTCTTTTAACTCAAACAAGAATTGCACTAATTTCATACTGAGACCCAGATCCTTGGGCCCTCTGAAAAACAAACAACCAGGCTGAAGGAGGAAACAGCAGAAAACATCACAGCAATGTGCCACACAACAGTAACCAGGTCATGGAAACTGTGTCAGTTCTTCTGTCTTCTCACAACAAAATATTCTGGATGTTTGACATTTAGAGAACTGAACTTTTATTACTTTGATTAATATCGTGTTTACTAAATTAGAACTAAATAAGAACGATGAACGAAACAGCGCCCCCCGGGCTGCGGGTGTTTACTATCATTCTATCTGAGTGGCCAAACTGGGTACTGCAGCTGGACAGGTGGAACAATCTGCACGTATCTGTGTAGGTTCTCAATCATCCAGGTCATATTTATCTCATGGTTATGTCATGGTTATCA
>JAUYWH010000020.1:24182217-24192283 GCA_034779795.1 Ctenopoma multispine | reverse complement strand
CATGGTTATCTCATGGTTATCACATGATTATATCTCATGGTTATGTCGTGGTTATATCATGGTTATATCATGGTTATCTCATTGTTATATCATGGTTATATCATGGTTATATCATGGTTATCTCATGGTTATCTCATGGTTATCACGTGGTTATCTCATGGTTATCTCATGGTTATCACATGGTTATATCTCATGGTTATGTCGTGGTTATGTCATGGTTATCACATGGTTATCTCATGGTTATCACATGATTATATCTCATGGTTATGTCGTGGTTATATCATGGTTATATCATGGTTATATCGTGGTTATTCCAGAGGGCTTTTTCTAAGTTGTCAAGGAACCAAAAACAAGTCCAGTTGCTATTGGATTAACCTTTCTTGAGATAATCTGCACGCATTTTACCCGAGAGAAGCAAGTGAAGGTGATTTAAATAGTTTTAACCACCAGGTGCGGTCACCCGAGGTCCGTCATTCTCTGGACGGGTAACTGGTAGAGTTGGTTAAGTTTTTACTGTAGCGACGTTAGCTAGCGTTAGCTGGCGTTAGCTAACGTTAGCTAGCCACGATGGCGGGAGAACTGTTAACGAACAAAGAAAATGGCAAAAGAAAGTGCAGCGGGTTTATTTTTATATTTATTTATATATGGATCAATTCACACCCATGAACTTAAGAAGAATGGACTTTAAATAATTAAAGGTGAGTTATGTGTGTTGGCTGTTTGTTTAACATTGTTTTTACATTTTATACATTAACAGTGTTTGAAATAATGTGAACTTTGTCTTTTCGAGATGTAACGTTAACATAACTACTTTACAGCAACGTTACCTTTAGTTTATCTTCCAGTTAATAAAGTGCCATAAGGTAGATTCAACACTTACTTTTGTCCTGGAAACATCTACAGAGGTAGTTTTCCAACCATCTGGATAATAAAATATCGAGTAACGTTACGCCCCCATCGTTATTAAAGAACAGTCTGATGTGTGTGTGTGTGTGTGTGTGTGTTTTATAATTTTTTATGATTTCGATATGTCTTAAGATGTCTGATCATTTTTACATCAGGTTCATTATTTAAACATTAAGTGAACTTTATTACTAGTTACTGATTAACTTCACTGGTGCCCTTCGTACTTACTCTGTGTGGGTGTGAAATATGTCACATTGTATTAACAGTTGTCAATAAAACATATTAAAAAGGTTAAATTGAACTTGTAGAAAACGTCCGGAAACCTTGGCACACGTGAACACACCCTGTTGTCTGAGCAGTACTTTTACAAACTGTTCACAGTATTAAAACATGTCTCCATTTTTAAAAATGTTGTCCTCTGTTTCCTCTCCCGTCATGTCCCTGTGCATCTTTTCCTGTCTTCCCGTCTTTTCCCGGTGTCTTAAGTAGGAAGAACTGAGACGAGAGGAAAAGATGCCGAGAAGGGAACAAGGAGACTGTTTGAGGTAATGAGGACCACACATAACCATGTCACAGTTGTCTTGATGTTGGTACTTTCATTATATAAGTTTGACATTTCAGTATTTCTGTTGTTCTCAGTTATTGTAGGAACCACATACACACAGTGTAAGACTCACGTTTATTTCTGTGTTCTCCTAGTTACAACTTGTCTGGGATTAAAAAGAAAACACAGAGGAAACTGATGTAAAAGACTAATGGTCAAATAGTAAAGAGGAAATAAAAGAATATTAATAAAATCATTGCTGGTAATAAGAAAAATGATAATTAGATGCACAAATAATACATAAATGTTCTGTTATATAGCCCAGCTTTACTGCTGGGGAGTGGACAAACTAAACTAGAGCCTTTAAACGATCCCACAGTTGAATCAGCTCCTCTCTGAAACAACGTTATCATCTTGATGACGGAGGATTTAGTGCAGGACTGCTGGATTAAACTAGTCTGAGCCAGGTGTTCCTAATAAACTAAAAAAAACTAAATTCAGCACACATCAAAAACTGAAGAAAACTGTTCAGTTAGATCAGTTGAAATACAGCATTAAACAGTCCAATAAAGGCCAAGACAAACTCAGAAATACTTCACATTATTTCTCTGATTATTTCCTGTCGTGCTCGACCCCCTGACTGATGCCACAGTAATAAACTGCAGAGTCGCTGTAGTCGGAGCCGTGCAGCAGCAGAGATCCGTTGGCCGAGGCAGAGACTTTATCGGGTCGAACCCCGGAGCCGTACTTCACGTTGGAGCCGTCTGCAGCCCTGAAGGTGAGCAGCAGGTGGGGACCCTGTCCTGCTGGCTTCCTGTACCAGCTGAGTGTGGAGGAGGCGTTGTGGGCAGCGGTGGAGGTGTCCAGCAGGGGGCAGCGCAGGGTGGCGTCCTCACCGACTCTCACCTGTACGGTGGAGGCTTGCAGGGCTGCGGCACTGGGCCCCCAGCACAAACCTCAAAAACCGAAAAATTAGAGGCCAGATTATTTGAAAGGATCAGTATCATCTAAAATAAATCAGATCAGAATGTGAAGTCTGACATGTTCAGTCGCTCTCCATCACAGAGGACAGTACAGAGACCCTGACAGGTGAAAAGTCTGTTCTTTATGAACTTACCATCGCTCAGTCAGTTGGACAAAATTTTAAAGCAGATATACAACAACAATTCTGCTTTTAGCTCAGATCTGTTTTGTCCAGTAAACTGAATCTTTGAGACAAAATGAAAGACTGGAATATAAAGACCAATCTCTTTAATAAATTAGAGAAATGACAGGCAGGTAAATCGATAGTGAACAGAATCAATAATCAAAGCGATCGTTCTGTTTCTTTTCCTATGTTCTCTGTTTATACATATAAATACATTTGCTGTATTTTCCATCTGTCTGTTCATATTTAGTAATAATTTTAATACACGTCACGTCTCATACCTTCTATTTTCCTGTGGACTGATCAGTCCCACAGCTTCAGATAAAACTGCTTTTTGTTTAGTCTCTTTTAATCCTTCACACAGGAAGCTTTGAAATGACGGGATTTTCAACATAGAATCCCTTCAAATTGGCCTCAAACGACAAACGGCTCTCGGTCCGGTCGACAGCTGCTTTATCTAGTCACCACATTAAAGTTTGGGACGTCAGTCAGAGCGGTTTAAATATGAACAGTAACATGTTAATGAGAAGAGACTCACCGCTGAGAGAGACGAGAATCAGACACATCAGCACAGACTCAGACTCCATCATCAACTGACTGAGGAAACTGCTGCTGCTGCTGCTGCGGTTGTTTTTAAAGCCAACAGAGCGAAACAATGAGCACGACCAGAGTTACACGGTCCAAAAAAAGGTCCTCCACAGTATTAGTATCCAAAACATGTGAAGTGCTGAGATCATTTAGTTAGTTGAGAACATTACGAACGGTTGTTTCCAGCAGTTTTCACAGGAAATCGTTTTGAACTGTTGGTCAGACAAAAGATAACATATGTCCTTTAATTTGAAAAATAATCAGCAGATTCAGGGACAATGTGACTGACGTTTGACGTGCAGCAAACAGAAGAACGAGCTGTAAATCAGGAGATGGTTTTTAATGGTGTTTTAATGAAGATGGCGTCTGGCTGACGTGTCCATAATATTATCACTATCATTTTCTATCACATTTACCAAACTGCTAATACCCAGGGTCACACAGGTTTTTAGATGTGAGACACTGGATCTGTATTCACGTGTTGGCGCTGTTTAACAAAATGATGAGTTTTAATTACTATTAATTTAGAACAATTTATCAGATGTGTAATAAATAATCAACTCGAGCTAAAGTCCTGCAAAATGCTAATTGTTATTTAAAGTGGCAGAAGTAAAATTACTCACTGCCAGAATACTTCACAGTATATGATATTATTGGTGCCTTATTGTGTTCAAGATGTTAATATAATTAATTAACTTATAATGTAACTTAACTTATTATGCGTCAAACTAATAGTGCAATTTGTATTGTATTAAAATAAAAATACATAGTTTTTACTTTGGAGTAAAATGTTATGAAGTGTAGAGTGTGTGATGTGTCAGCAGGAGGCGTGTGACACATCAGTGTGTGGAGCTGAATCACTGGCTGTGATAAAGCCCTCCAGCCTCATGGGGGCGCCACAGTGCCTGTAGACAGGCTGTAGCCTGAAATAACTTCTCGAAAGCTCAGAGAGTGACGCTGTGTCAGCAGAGCAGAGTTTAGAACCATAACAAACCGTGTGATGAACTGAACATGTGCTCCTGACATTCAAATGAAAGGAACCGAGTTGGAGATCAGTGATTCCCACCATAACACACACTCTGTATCTCTGACCGCGTTTCCTTCTTCATTACATGTCAGTAATCAACATGACTCAGAGCTGTTCTCTGTTTATTCTGAAGCTGATGCTCCACAGATCAAAAAGGGAGAGGATGGGAATTAGTTTGTATAAAGCGCCCGGACACAGACAGATAGTGGTGCAGTGATAAACCTGCTGTAGTAAAACATCCTTAAGAGTGAGATGCTTCTCCAAATTAAAGCTCAGTATATTATACTGACGGGTATCGAACTAAAATAATTTTACATCTAAATTTCCAGCACAGTATTAAGTGTTTTGTGCAACAGAAACACAAACATACACAGAAGTAATTAGAAAGGCTGCATGTGTACCTGGATTTACAGGAACCAGGTCAGCACAGGACAGGTGTTTGCATCTCTGACCTCACCTGATCTCTGAACGGGGTCAGAGGTCAGCTGGCTGCTGAGAACATCACATCTCTCTACTGTGAGTGATTTTCTTTATCTCTCTGAGAAGCAAGATCACTGTTTCCTGCTGATTTTTGATAATAACTGTGGCTCCTGCAGCTTCTTAACACAACAGCTGTGTGCCTGTTCAAACAGTGTTTGCTTTATGCTTTATGCAACAACAGTGGACTGAAATCTATCGACCCATTAATCGGGTCGATCTTTAACATTTTTCATTAATTTCTTCGGCCTACATCTGTGCATCGTACAGGCTGCAAACATTAAAAATGTCTCCAGTCTCACCTGCAGCTACACTGGGAGCATTTCACATTCACATGTGACAGTGGCCACATGTGAATGTGAAAAATGATCTCACCAGGATGCACTTTATTAGCACTTGAAAAGATCAGTGAGTGAGATTAACGCATCTGAAAAAACAGTTTGGGTGTTGGTGCTGCAGCTTCTCCACGCGGTGACCCAGGGTGGAGCTCAGTTCCTCCACACAGAGCAGGTGACTTGTTTCTCGATAGAAGCCAACGAAGCAGTTTACGAACACACCTGTTAAACACGCACTAACTCATCCTCCCAGTGGCCCTATGACTCCCTGAGATTTCCTTTGTTCTTTCAGTGGGCCTACGGGGGACAGGAGCAGCATGAGGGACTGTCCTCACAGCCGCAGCACTGTTGAGGCATTCAGGGACAGTACAGAGGGTAGGTCTTTTCTTATTTTATATTTTTTCTTTCTTCAGAATATTAGTGTCTCGGTGTAATTACAAAATTCCTGTACGTTATCTGATGGTAAAGTAGAAAATATCCGCCATTAAAATACCCACATGAGCTGAGCCCTAATATTTACTCAGATAGTTACTATTGTAGTATCATGTTCATTTTTAATCATCCTAAATGTTCACAGGTTGGGTTTAGTCCACATACATTTTTAAAACTGAGGCCAGATTATGAACTACATTTTGGGATCATGTCCTTATTCTTTTATTCCATTTCACAATTGATGCTTTAGTGCAGCACTTCTTCTGAGTCTTTCAGTCAGAGTCACATGCTGCAAATACACACTGTAGCTTTACAATTTCACATAGTGACTCAGTTTCCTTCCAACTGTTGGCCAATACAGCACCTTCACCATACTGGGCTGACTTTACTCAGTACTGTGGGTAGAAAACTGCCCCAGGTCACTTGATCCATTCTGAACTGTAATCTATTATTTCATGTATTGTATCAAGTTCTTTTATTTAGTGTTGACTGAAAAGTAAAAGTGCAGTAGAGTAAATGTACTTTACAGCACTTTTACTTTAGTTACTTTTCCTGCACTGTTTATAGAGGTGGTGTTTGTTTCCAGGAGCCACAGAGACTGTGGCAGCGTGTGCCAGCTGTGTGCCAACATCTGGCCACAGGTTAGGGAACGGTAAACAAAGCACTTTTTTTCTGTTCTTTTTGTCTCTAAGTTTCATTTCTTCTGTTTCTTGGTTTGAAACTGTTGTTGTTTGAGTGCTGCTGCCAGAAGATCCACATATTTTCAGAGAGGTCGTCCAGGTTCAAGGCTGTGAGGCTGGGAAGCAGAAACAGAAAGCAGCAGTGTTCTCTGCACACACCTCACACAGAAATGAAACTTTCCACATGCACTGGGTGTGTGTCAAATCTGCTGCTCTCTCTGCTGTTGTGACTTTCCTGTTGATCGCAGCGTCCTCTTCGGGCACGATAACACCGACATGTAGACGAGGAAGAGGGTGAGGCAGGAGGTGTGGCTGTCCTGTCACCCTCAGAGGGAGCCCCTCCCTATGTTACTGCACAGCCAGAAGGGAAAGTCCAGCTCACTTCAACCTAAAGTCACTGAGAGCAGCAGCTCGCTCCACAGCTTATCTTCTTTATTATCTTCATCTCCGTCCTCCTCCTCAGGCGTTCCATATGGCAGCCCCCTCCAAGTCCTCCCAGACAGCCAAGAATGTGGTGCTCGCACTGCTGGCGCTGTGGTCCATCGTCTCTCTCATCGTCATTGTGGTGTGGGCGACGTCTCCGGACCTGAAGCCCTCCGTCCTGTGCCGCGCCGAGCTGCAGAACCTGACTAAAAACATGGAGAAGGACAGGGTGAGGTGGGAAAAGGACAAGGAGGCGCTGGAGGAGAAAGTGCTGAAGGAGAGGGAGAAGGTGGGCCAACAGAAAGTCGAGATCCTGCTGCTGCACGGGCGCCTCAATGCCACCAACACTTCGCTGGAGGAGTGTCAGCAGGAGACAGTGAGTGACAGGTCATATTCTTTAAAATAAGAACAAACTCAGAATGTGATTAGTAGAAACATCGTAGAAATGAACCAGTTTCTTAACATATATATGAACAACTTCAGATCATTTTCTGGTTTCTGAAGATAAAGATAAATATCTCAGAGGAAACAGTTAAATATGACGTCTTAATTTCTTTCTGTCTGGATTTAGTTTAATTACCTCGTTTTGAACATGATTGTCCTGATTTTAAAATAATTCTCTTGACATCTTGATTCGACAGTTTCAGCCACTGAAGTTTTGTGGTTTTTGTCTCTGAGCTCTGCACAAAACTGCTGAAATGGTGTGTTTGGTGTCACTGTGGTGTTTTATCACTTTTCATAATTACCTGCAGATTAAACAAAAAAATCCAGTTTTCAACCTACCTGCAATATTCAGGTTTAAAGTCTGATGATGTTTCTGACTCATAAGTGAATCAGAAACTGGTACCACAAGACCTGTGACCTCTGCTGTCAGTCTTTACACATGTCGGATGTCGCCTTCAGTGATATCAGATAAACAGCTTCTGTGTAAAGAGCACTCTCTCCTCTGTCTAACATCAAACCAGCATCATGCAAACACACACATGACAAAAAGACAAAACAGAACAAACTGATCCGGTCAATAAAACCCCAACACAAAAAAACTAAAACTAAATCCACTCCCCTAGAATATCACAAATACCACATGAAGCTCATAGGATTCACAGCTGGCAGCACAGACGGACTGAGAAACTGGTACAGCATATGTACTGGTACAGTATAGGATGTACTGGTACAGTATAGGATGTACTGGTACAGTATACAATGTACTGGTACAGTAGACGATGTATTGGCACAGTATATCTGCTATTTTAGATGTTTTATTTTTTTGGGAATCTTCTTTAATAAGTGATGTTATGAGCAGAAAGGGTTAGATTGTACCAGTGATTTCCTTTTAACAGCCTCATGCTGAACACAGGAAGCTATCAGAAAGTTACTTTGCTTTATAGACATGACTGAGAGAAGCTGCAACAGATTTTGCTAAAGCATTTAAGACTTATCCATATTTTCTGCTTCTGTAAAACTCTGGTTGATTGGGTCTTCAGACTCTTAATGTGCACTGATCAAATATTTTATAGAGCATTTGATAATTCTGCTAATGTCTGAACAGGCTTGGAAGTCCTAACCACACTGTACACAGATAAACAGACGACTCAGTTTCTGAGTCTGTGTAATTCTGGTCATGGTCCACAGCATCCATTTTCTGTCTGAGCAGCACAGAGACACAGATGTTTTCGTGACCTCACTTAATAATCCTGCAGTACTTCTACTATAGAAATTACAATACCATAAAGGTGCAGTTTTCTTTTCATGAGATATTTTCTGATAAGATGGATCCAAAAACATGCCATCGTTACAATGAAAACATTTCAAACACTTATTACAACAAAATCATCTCAAGTACCACAAAGTAATCTGCAGCAGGCTGAACAGGTCACCACTTCCTGCTGCTTTCGGATCAGACGGTGCCAACAGGAAACTGCTGCTGCTGCGAGACCGGGAAGAGATTTAAAAACTAGTAAAATGATTTTAAAGTCGATGCAGAAGCTGACACGTGTAATGCGATGGTTCTGGGTCATGCAACCATTGAATTATTTCATCAAGTTTATTTCTACAGCACCTTTTTAAACTCAGGTAAACTCCAAATAATCACACAAGATCATGATGCATCAGTCTGTAGCAGGACCAAACGCCTTTCGAGTACAGTACAGCCTCATCTTTACTCCACCACCCCCTCTTTTTTTGCTGAACCTGAGGTTAAAGTAACCTCATGTAGTAGAAGGAACACAGACATATCAAGGAGTCCCTCAAAACATGTGGATATCCCAGCTGGGCCTTTCTGAAATCTAGGAGAAGATCTAATAAGAGCACTGCAACATCTGACAGGGAAGAGAACAAACGTAAAAGTGTTGTCATTCCCTATGTTGCAGGGGTGTCCGAAAAGCTCAGGAGGATTTTCAACAAACATAACATCCCTGTACATTTCAAACCAGGCAACACACTGAGACAGAAACTCGTCCACCCCAAGGACAAAACACCCAGACACAAACAGAGCAATGTAGTATATGCAGTCCAATGTAGTGAGGATTGTACAGATCTGTACAGAGGAGAAACAAAGCAGCAACTTCATAAACGCATGGCCCAACACAGGAGAGCCAGCTCATCAGGACAGGACTCAGCAGTTCATCTACATCTGAAAGACAAAGTCCTCTCGTTTGAGGACAATGAAGTCAGAATTTTGGACCGGGAAGCTGACTAGTTCAAACGAGATGTGAGAGAAGCAGTTTACTGCAAGATTGAACGACCCTCATTAAACAGGGGGAGGGGTGGACTCAGGCACAATCTATCACCCACTTACAATGCAGTTCTTTCAACTGTACCCAGGAAGTTTCACAGTCGTTCACACTCACACTCTGGCTCAGGTGAGCACATATGTGAAAGCCAGGGGGAAGGACAGCCCACAGGTGAGTAACTTGAGGATTCCACAGGGTTTATAAACCTGCTACTCCTATCAGTCAGTCAGACAAGAAAAAGCTCTCTGGAATGAAGGGTGAAACGCTGTCAAGAACCAAAAACATAGTCCAGTTGCTATTGGATTAACCTTTTTGAGATAACCACGACCTGGATGACTGGGAACCTTTCACAGATATTGAGGTTAAAGTAACGTTTCTGTAAATTGGTATAAACATCAGTATCTTTACATTTGGTTCTTTAAATATATTTTAGTATTCTAAAAGCAGGACATGACTTGTATTGATGCAGAAAGGTAAAGGTCTGAGTGCTTCACTGCAGCGAGCACCATGTTGGAGTCATACTTCTGAGTCATTCGTAGTTAAAATAAGATAAGATAAGATAGGACTTTATTGATACCACAGCGGGGAAATTTGTGTGTTACCACAGCTAAGGACATAAAGCACAGAAAGGTATATAACAAGAATTTAAAACAAGAGTACAAAAAATTAGAATAAAAAATAGAATTAAAATAAAATAAAATAAACACACAATATATACACCGGTACACTATGTACACACATACGCAGTATGTATTATGGGTAGGGGTTGTGGAAA